>CM018696.1:8895401-9239072 GCA_009363875.1 Mikania micrantha | reverse complement strand
CACCGGAGTGTTTTCCGACCAAGAAATACGGCCAACCTTTCCGGCCAAAACAATCCACTGTTTCCGGTCGATCATCAACAACCATCCCCAAATCAAACCTAATCTATCCTAATCTATTCGAAAAATCAAAGAAAAAAGGGGTTTACCGATGGGTATGCGGTGGTCGGAGTGGTGAACATAAGGCGTGGTTGGAGCGGCGGTGCTGGTGGTGGAAACTGGAGCGGCGGCGGTTGGAAGTTGCGGTGGTAGACAACGATGGAGATGATGATGGCGTCCGGATGATGAAGACTCGAGATGAAGGCGGCGGCGCAACAGGCTGGCGTAAGCGAATGATGGCAATCGGCGGCGGCGGATGTGTGGACCGGAAGTGAACAGTGGCTGCGGTGGTTGCAGTTGAACAGTGATGGTCGCGAGGAGGCGAGAGATGAAGACGGCGGTGGCTGACTGGTGCTGTGGTGGTGCTCGACGGCGGTCAGAGGTGATGAACGATAGTGAGTTGCGGTGGTGGCGTAGGGAGATTAGGGTTTAGGAGGCGTGGATATGGTGGTGGTGAAGTGTGGTGGAACCGGTGGTAGGTGCATTTTGTTAATTTTTTTTTCGAAATTAAACACCCCCCGCGCGCTCAGCGCTCAGACCGCGTGCCCACGTGGGCGTATCACGCGGATGCAAACGATTCGTTTTTTAATTTAAATTTCTTTTTTTTATATTAAATATTTGAAATCCTAAAATTAAAATTAATTAAATTAAAACTAATTAATTCCTAATAACTTAATTAAACTTAACTAAAATTAAACTAAATTCTAACTAATCTAAACTAGGCAAAATTAATTAAAACTAGCTCTAATTAAAACTATTCTAATAAAGCAAAATTAAACTAGCCATTAAACTAATTAAAATCCTAAGTAATCTAAATTAAACTATAGCATAAAATTAAACTTGAAAATTAGGGGAAAATAAAGTCAAAATCAATATAGAATTAAAACCACAAACATTAACAAAATTAAGAACTAAAATTAACCTAAAAGTAATAAGGAAAATCGAGTTAAGTGACTAGTGATGTAGAATGTAATCAAATTTTAAGCAATGAGTTTCAATCAACTATCCGACATGGTAGCGTCGAGCATACATGATGACATACCCACACTTGAATCCGACCCACATCCGTGCAATCACAATACATCACCAATCAACCAATACTCGAATAACTAAACTAAAACTATGCACACTATATACAGGATTTGCCTAAGCCCAAATCCTAACCAACTCGGGATTCGAGGAGAATAACCTCCTCATCAGATGGAATCGGGCCTCCAATGTAGGGCTTCAAACGGTGCCCATTGACCTTCCACGTGTGGTCACCCGATTCCAACTCAACCGCACCATGCGGGAACACCTCACGCACAATAAACGGGCCTCTCCACCTCGACTTTAGCTTTCCTGGGAAAGCCTCAGTCTCGAGTCATATACCAGGACTCGATCGCCCTTCGCAAACTCCTTCACATTCTTCAATCGCTGATCGTGCAGCGCCTCGTGCGCTCCTTAGAACTCCACGATCGAGCGTACGCCTCATCGCGTAGCTCATCCAACTCATGCAACTGGAGGAACCGGTGCTTGGCGGCCTGTGATGTATCCAATTCACAGCCTTCAAAGCCCAAAAGGCCTTGTGCTCAAGCTCTACCGGCAGATGACACGCCTTACCATAAACCATGCGATAGGGAGTCGTCCCTATCGGATTCTTAAATCGGTCCTAAAAGCCCATAAGGCGTCATCTAGTTTGTCGGCCCAATCCTTCCTCGTATGGCCGACAGTCCTCTCCAGAATCCTCTTAATTCCCCGATTAGCGTTCTCCACCTGACCGCTGGTCTGCTGCGGATTATATGCGTCGACAGACGGTGGGTGACCCCGTACTTGGCTAGCACACCTTGTCCATCTGGACATTACAAAAGTGCGTGCCACAGTCACTGATCAACGCTCTCGGGGTCCCAAACCTGCAAATAAGTGTCTCAGAAATCTCACCACTACTCGCGAGTCATTAGTGGGGAGTGCCTGTGCCTCCACCCATAGAAACATAATCAATAGCGACGAGTATGTACCTGTTCCCTTGGGAAGAAGGGAAGGCCCCATGAAATCGATGCCTCAGACATCAAAAATCAACAACCTGAATAGGGTGCTGGGCATCTCATTCCTCTGGATGAGATATTTCCTGTCCTCTGACAGGAATCACACTTCCTAACCAACTCATGAGCATCCTTAAAAATGGTGGGCCAATAAAAACCAGAATCAAATACCTTCTTCGCTGTGGAGAAGGTCCATGATGCCCACCAGTAAGGCCCTCATGACAGTGCCTAAGATCTCCCATCCTTCCTCTCTACTCACACATCTCCTAAAAACCTGATCAGCACACACACGGAACAGGTAAGGCGCATCCCAGATGTAATGCCTCGTGTCAGCAAAGAACTTCTTGCTCTGCTGGGATGTCACCCTTAAGAAGGAAACCGTTGGCCAAATAATTGGCAACGTCTGAAAACCATGGTAATCCCTCATCTAGCCTATCCGTGCGGCAGATCTCATCTATCCCCACACACATCGTGTCTCCTGAGGAACCTATCCCTCATCGCACCCTCGCGAATGAACTCCCTCTCCGGATCCTCAAGTCGCGACAAATGGTCGGCGGCTACGTTCTCAGCTCCCTTCTTGTCCTTAATCTCGATATCAAACTCGGACAGAAGGAGGATCCACCTGATCAATCTTGGCTTTGCGTCCTTTTTAGCAAAAGGGTAACGCAGAGCCGCATGATCGGTATAGACAACAGTCTTGAGAGGACGAGATAAGACCTAAACTTATCGAATGCGTAGACTACTACCGCCAACAACTCCTTCTCAGTAGTCGTATAATTCTCCTGGGCGGCATCTAAGGTCTTACTCTCATAATAAATAGGGTGGAAATGCTTATCCACCTGCTGCCCAAGGACAGCCCCCACTGCGAAATCACTCGCATCGCACATGAGCTCAAATGGCTGGCTCCAGTCGGGGGCTATCAGAATCGGGGCGCTCACTAGCCTCTCCTTCAAATACTCGAAGGCTCTTAGACAATCATCATCAAACACAAACTCCACATCTTCTCAAGCAAGCGAGTGATAGGTCGGGTGATCTTCGAAAAATCCTTAATGAAACGTCTGTAGAATCCAGCATGACCTAAAAAGCTTCGCACAGCTTAAACACTCGTCGGAGGAGGGAGTTTGCTGATCGTCTCAATCTTAGCTTTGTCAACCTGGATGCCGTCACGGGATATCTTATGACCAAGAACAATCCCCTCGGTGACCATAAAGTGGCATTTCTCCCAGTTCAGCATAAGATTCATCTCCACACATCTCCTAAGCATCTTCTCCAGGTTAATCAAACACTGATAGAAAGAACTTCCAAACACAGAAAAATCATCCATAAATACCTCCATGGAAGTCTCGAACATGTCCTGGAAGATGGCTACCATACATCTCTGAAAACTGGCTAGAGCGTTACATAACCCAAAAGGCATACGGCGGTATGCAAAAGTACTTACGGGCATGTAAATGTGGTTTTCTCCTGATCCTCTGGTGCAATCGGGATCTGGAAATAACCAGAGAAAACCGTCAAGGAAACAGTAAAACTGCTGCCCCCGACACAAACGCTCCAGCATCTGATCGATAACGGAAGTGGGAAGTGGTCCTTCCGGGTGGCGTTATTCAATTTCCTATAATCTATGCACACCCTCCATCCGTGACTGTACGTGTGGGAACTATCTCCTTCTTCTCGTTCACCACAACAGTCATACCTCCCTTCTTAGGGACCACATGTACCGGGCTCACCCAGGATGAATCAGAAATAGGGTATATGAGCCCAGCATCTAATAACCGAAGGACCTCCTTCTTCACCACCACCTCACCCATGTTAGGATTAAGCCTTCGCTATGGCTGAACCACCGGCTTGAAATCCTCCTCAAGCAGTATGCGATGCGTACAGAAAGAAGGGTGAATACCCTTAATGTCCATCAGCTTCCATGCTATCGCCTGCTTGTGCTACTTCAGCACATCAATAAGTCTACTATTCTCTACATCTGTCAGAGCTGCTGAAATAATGACAGGTAGATCCGAGTCCCCATCAAGGAATGCATACTCAGGTGAGGTGGGCAACTCCTTTAGCTCTAATGATGGGGGAGCCTCAACAGATGGCTTTCAGCCGGCTCAGAACTCTCAACCTCAAAAACTGTGGGATAAACAGGAGCTCCACGCTCCACTGCTAAACTGCTGGAATGTATCAAGATAAGCTCAATAGCAGCAGCTTGGACCTCAACTCCCACATCCTCAACTCTCTCATCACTGTCACCCAAGTCCTGACCTACTAACAGATCAACTCCACTAATGTAGTCCAGGCAACGATCCATATTAGAGAAAAATGCATCTAGAAAGTAGACCTGATCGTCCTGACCACTGGAGTTCTTCATGGACTTCACCACATCAAAGGTGACAGTGTCATCTCCAACACGCAATGAGATCTTCCCCTCATAAACATCAATCATCGCCTTCGCTGTGTGAAGGAAAGGTCGTCCCATGATGAGGGGAACTCGGTCATCAGCCTGCATGTCAAGTATCACAAAATCCACTGGGAAGACAAACTTATCCACCTTCACTAAGACATTCTCAACAATCCCCCGAGGATAGTTGACTGACCGATCAGCCAATGCCAAACTCATGCGTGTAGGTGCCGGCTCTCCAAGATCTAGCTGCTTATAAATGGAATATAGCATCAAATTGATGCTATCACCTAGATCAGCCAATGCATGGTTCACGAAGAACCGCCAAACAAACAGGGAATAGTGAAAATCCCTGGATCCTCAAGCTTCTCTGGCAGCTTATTCTGAACCAGAGCCGAGCACCTAGCTCCTAAAGTCACGGTAGAGAGTGTCTCTAACTTCTTCTTGTTAGACAGGAGGTCTTTCAAGAACTTAGCATATTTCGGCATATGCTGGAGGGCCTCAACAAATGGGAGATTGATCTTAAGCTGTTTAAACATTTTCAAAAGTGTCCATACTCCTGATCACGCTTCATCTGAAGTGCGCGTGCGGGATGGAAGCTTAGTCAAATCAATCTCAGGCTCCTCAGTCACTCTCTTTACCCTTCTTCTTCTCTTCTAACTACCTTCTCCTTCCTCAACCTATCAACTGAAGACTCGCTGCTCGGCGCTGTACTTGCTGGGACTAGCCTCACGGGCACCCCTGCAGGAGTCTCCATATCTGTCTCCTCGTCCACCGGCTCATCATCATCAGTTATGACCGGTGGTGGCAGTTCAACTTCTCCTCCCCGACCACTGCATGTGGTCACTGCCTTCACATGACCCCTCGGGTTAGGGTCAGTGTTCGCCCTAAATGACCCTCCCGGCCTCTCATCAAATCTCTTAGCCAACTCTCCCACCGACCGCTGCAAATCCAGAAAACCAGCCTGCTGGTTCCTCAACAACGTATCATGCTCCTCGATCTTCTGGTCCCGTAGCTTGTCCTTGTCCACGATCTACTGAAGCATCTTCATCTGTTGCGCCATCATGTCCTCAAGCTTCATGTCTTGATCTCTACTACCGGAGCTCTCGGGCGTGTCTCTCTCCGTGATCGGGATCTGGCGAGCCGGTGGCTTCTCGTAAGAGCTGCTGCTGCTGTGGTTGCCCCGCCAATTCGAGTGCTGCTGCTGATGTTGTCCCTGATTCTGGCCTCGCCAGTTTGAATTCTGATTCCAATGAGGGTTTGGGTTGAAAGACCTGTTCCAACTAGAATTTATGGCCTCAACATGTGCCTGATTGGTAACCGGGTACTCAACAGTACTATGTCCACCACGACAAATCTCGCACCGAGCAGCCGCCATCTTCAGTTCTTTAATGTCCTTCGCCAGTGCCTCTAAGGCGGCGGCAGTGCTCGTGTCGGGTGAAACATGGTGCTTCCCTCGAGTCGGGAATGAGGAGCAATGGTGGGCTTGGCTGCCGGTGCAGCTCTCCTCACATAGGATGGGTCCTCATACTCTGCTAAGGCGAAATCCTCGAACATCGCCTCGCACTCTTCCGGCTCCTTCTTGTCCATGATGTGCCCCCCAGCTGCAGTATTAAATCTCCTCTTCGTCTCCATAGTCAGTCCATTGTAGAACTTCTCAACAAGGGCCCAATCAGATAGGCCGTGCTTGTTGCATCTGCTCAGAAGGGAGTTGAACCTCTCCCACGCCAAGTAGTATGGCTCATCATTGTCCATTCTAAAAGAATGGATCTGATCCCGCAATCTGGCAGATTTAGAAGGAGGATAATACTTCTTCAGGAACTTCGTCTGAAGGTCAGCCCATGTAGTAATCGAGTCCCTGGGAAGAAGATTCAGCCATGTAGCAGCTCGCCCGGCGAGTGTGAATGGGAACAAACGAAGGTAGACGGCCTCCTCCGAAACTCCATTGATGCGGAACGTGTCGCATGTACGCACAAAGAGAGATAGATGGCCTGGTGCATCCTCGTCGTCCAGGCCATGAAACTTGGTTGAATTCGTGATCGTCGACATCACGTGGGACGGGATCTGCCAGTTGTTGTTGTTGACACCAGGTCTTGTGATGGCAGACCGGGCACCGACAACCCCATGACTGGCTAGCTCGTGAACAGTCCGCCTCGGTGGCGGATGTGGTGGTGGATCCATGTCAAGAGAGGGATCAAGAAAACTTACCTGTTGTCGGGCCCGCAGGATCTGCTCTGGTGATGTAAGCTCGAACTCTGGTGCTCCATGCGATCGGGTGTGGGGCATGCAAATATCGAAACCCTAATCAAACAAGCAAGTAAGACTCACATATTCACAAAGAAAATCCTAATCTAAGGCTCAAATAACAGATAACAAACAAAGGCACTAAGAAGAAAAATAAAAACTAAACCTAAAAAGGAAAAATAAGCTAATAGGGGGAGGAAAAAGAAACTAAGAAAAAGAAGCAACTAAAGGCCACAGTCTAAGTAATTGTTGCTATTGCCTAGTATCCCCGGCAACGGCGCCAAAAACTTGATGCGAGCGGTCAGTATACTAAAAACAAGACTAAATTAAAGCTATTTAACCTAAGCTAAAGACTCAAAATCTAATCCTAGACCTATACTTAACCTAAACACCTAGTAATAATCGGAAAACCTAAACTAGACCGCTACTAAGGCAAGTGTACCTGTCGGTGGCAGAATAGCTGATGGAAGTCCGGATATCGAACCAATGGACACTAGTATAACAAACTAAACCTAGACTGTGAACTAATTAAGGTAAAAGAGGGGGGTTTTGGTGCAACTGATAACCTAATCTGACTGAACTGACTGAAACACTCTAAACTAACAACTACACTAAAACAACAATACTAAAACTGATAATGAAATTGGAATCTAACTGTAGTGAGGAAAACTGGTGTATCTAGGCTGGGAATCAAAAGTATGACAGATGCTGATCTGGACTGACTTATAAAGGATGAAGACTAGGATCTTAAGGAACAGACTAAGGAATACCTAATGGGACCCAGATCAGATACCAGGTAACTCCAATGGGAATCCTAAGGCTGTAATGTATGCACTAGTCTATCGGGTCACCTTCCGGTTTTCCCGATATGCAATTGCACTCTAACGGTTGAATCACCTCCCGGATTTCTCCACCCGTTTGTATCCTAAGACACTAGAGAGCCATAAAGTTGACAACTTTGACATGGATTGACACTAACACTAAGTAGATCTAAGACAACGCCCTCCCGGGTCATTTAACTCAAAAATCCCAAGTGTAAGAGACCAACCATCTAACCTATCACCTCCCGGATTTCTAGGTTAGGTCACACATGCAAATAACAATATTTAATGAAGTCTAATCCTATGGAATGTGATCAACAACCCATAAACTAACCTAAAACACAAAGTAGTAGGCCTAACATACATCTAGTTGTGGAAAGACCTTCCTAAACGCATGTGGATCAAACATTCACCAAATATAATCATTAAACATATGTAAAAACCATCAAAGATTCAAACTTTACTGCTGATAACAAAGCATACATCATCCATAAGCATAAATCAAGTCCAAAATCATCAAGGATCACAACTTTATCATCCCAAACCTAGATACAACCATAGATCTAGCCACAAATCATACTAACAGTAGCTAAACAAGTCTGAAATATGTCTAAATACATCAAAGATCAATGCTTTAAACTAAGAACATGCAAAGTAAAGGAAAATACTCAAGAACAAGGTCCTTCTTCACTTCAACAAGCCCTAATCAAGCTCTTCCTTCCATGGTTAAGCTCCAGCAGCCTCCTAGCTTGATTAGGGTTCCAAAGTCACAGAAAAAGATCCTCAAAACGGCTGGAATGCGATCAATTTATAGAGGGCTTGAAATTAGGGTTTTGAGCTTGAAATCCATCTGGGGCACATCGCCCAGCGGGGATGCGTGATCCTAGGCGATGCGCGCGGAAGAAGGGGAATCTGGCGACTGATAACGCCAGGCGCATCGCCTGGCGCCAAGTGTCCACAATAGGCGTACCGCCTAGGGCTAAATTCCTTGATTTCTTCGCTTGATCACCCGCTCTTGATTCCGACGCTCGTTTGCCTTCATTTCCGCTCCTCCGGGACACATTCCTGCACAAAAACACTAAAATGTAAAAAGGAACTAAAATAGACTCGAAATATTTACAAAACTAATGGAAATTGACTCGAATATGTACAAAAACAGATGTGTTAAACTAACACATCAAGAAAGGAAGCCAATCTTCTTGATCCCCTTACACATCTTCTCTAACATCCATGTCATCTCACACACCGACCCGCAGTGAAAGTCTTAACAGAGTCTTAGTGTCAACAGTAAATAACATAAGCATAAGCTATGCGGACGATTTAAATAAAACATGGATGTTTAATTATAAAAGTCATCGATAAATTTATTTAAACACTACAAGTTCAACATCCAGTTTATAAAAACATCAGTTCCATCAATTCAGTAACCGGTCCCAGATAAATATCCCAAGTACGCTCGCTTTCAAGAACCAGTTTTTCCTTTCTTTCCCCAAATGACTTGCTACTTACCTGAGAAACCTATCAATTTAAAAACAAGTGTCAACCAAACGGGTTGGTGAGTTCACAGGTTTTATAATAAAACATTTCAACAGTTTATCATGGAAAAGAAGGTAATATTTCAATGTTGTGCTTGTGAACATCTCGTAGACTAGCTAGGTCCTACGAACCGATAGACACCATGAGCTCATAATCAAACCGAAACCAAGGAGCAGACTCCCTGCAACATATATTCTCCCGTTACTCAAGGACCACGACACATGGCCGGGGAGTGGGTTTTCAAGCTCGATAGATCTACCAATATATCATGCGGTCCCTCGCGAGACTAATGATTACGACTGCGGGCACAAAAATTATCATTGCGCAAAACCACTCAGGAACAATCCACGAGAACCAGGCCCAACTGCACTTACTCAAGAGCTATCAACCATCACATACCACACAAGCATAAATATTACAAATATCCTTTTCAAAACATAGGCAGTTTCTCCCCCGATTTTAAAAACAAAACAGTTAAAAAGGGGCCGTGAAACTCACCTCAATGCGTTCCTGCTAGCAACAAAGATTTCCAAATAACCAGATTGTTCTCACTAACGCTCTAAAACCCAAGGGACACATTAACAGTCTAAACACAAGTCTACTATGTAAGTTGTGTCACACCCCGACCGACGGCGGAATACGTCGGGGCGTGAGCTCGACTGTTTATTAGCTCATGGTGCTATTAATATGTTTCAATAGTTAATGCAACAATATTAAAGATTTAACAAACATTAACTCATATTGAATCAAACATTCATTACATTGTTTACAAAACCAAAATACATAAGTTGTATAAGTCTACATTGTTTAAATTTAAAACTAGGTCTACTAGCATAAACCTATCCTATGTCTTCGCCAAAGCATACTCTTAACCTGTCACATATGCAAAATAAAGATTTTGTCAACTATTTGCATAGTTGGTGAGTAACCCATACAGTTTATATAGTTTACATAAAAAAAACTGATGCAATTCAATTAGACTACAAAGTTTAAATTCTAGCATGCATATCCTACTAGTTTGCAATTAAGTTTTTAGAATATCTCGCCTCCAAACTCGTATCAATACTTAGCTAAAAAGCTTAGCATATCTACAAGTCTGCAATAGTTTATATCATCTCCAAACTCGTTCCAATACAAAGCACAAAGCTAAGTATTTTCACAAGTCTGCCCATGATTGTACTTTTCGCCCTTTTAGCACATTTGACCTAAGTCAAAGCGAAGGTGGTATCTAACACACCTTAGGCTACTCGGTATCGAATAACATAGAATAACATAGAGTAACATAGAATAACAAAGAATCACAAAGCAAGTAGTATCACATAGCAAAGAATCAAACCAAATAGACTAAAGGCATTGCATCTATAGAATTTGAATTTAGAATAACTTGGATTTTGAATACTGGCATATGTAACATCCCAAAAGTACAAAATGTAAAAGAGGGAGTATAGAATTACTCACTTTAATGATGCTCGACAAAACTAGTATAATGAAGAAGAATCAAGATCAACAGTTTTATCAAACTGGATGCCCTGAAGATTGAACGTGTGTGGCCAGACAACAGCTCAAAGGAACAAGTATGCGATCCGAATGCAAACGTGGTTCAACCTAGTCAAACGAATAAAACGAGGAATAGCAAACATTATGCTAGACATAACTAAATAAACGGACATCATAGGCCGGAATCGTTGGCATAACGAGCCTTTACAAGCCTACACCAACTCTAAAAGCCGCCTAAATAAGGCAACCTAAACGAGCCTAATGCCGACAACTATAACCTAAGCTCAACTACTTAGACTAGGAAAAAAATAATAAAAATAAATAAATAAATAAATAAATGAACAATGAAAAGAAGAAAAAGAAAAAAGAAAATTACCTCAAAGAAACTTTACAGTCGAGCCGATCTCAAAACGCAGCACCTCCTCGCAAGAGCATAAAATAAAACTACTATGTTCAACATCCCAATGTGTGTTGAACTTGTAGAACCACCAAAATTTGGTTATTCTACTTGTTTATACTCAACTACGAGTTGCAAGCTATAAGGGACCAAGCAAGGATATTTATAGGTGTTTAAAGGGAAGATATATTGGTTTCTTGGGCGATGTGGGATGACTTTTTTTATAAAATTCGCGTCTTGATATCGTCAACAAACATCAAACTTGTTTTCGCGATTCCCGAACTTTCAGAGTACTATCATATGGAAGAGAGTAATCCAGCATTCATGGTGTCTAGAATTGGGTTTAAACTTTGGATATTGGCGTGAGTCAATGGTTACGTTCTCAAACTTTTGTTTGTGATTTTTGCCTCCTTTGGGCTCGGTTTTATGCGCGGTTTGAACGTAGTTTCTCATTAGTATACAAGTATATCTATAATATATGGGTGGTCCAAAATGTTAGATCGAGGATAGAGAAATATTGGCTAAATAGTCATCCGTAAGTTATCTTATGTCAAAACTACGAATACAACTATCCGAAGGATGTTATAAACGCTTTGTTTTTATTATGTACGAGTATAATTATAATAAAATAGAAAATTGAAAACCATAAGGATTACAAGTTGTTCACCCAACTCAACTAGACTTAAACAAATTCCACTAAAGGAACCAGATTTCACACAAACGACCCGTTGGTGACTCGAATTTAGTTATTTATCATAAACCATAAGTTAACGCTTTTAAGTCATATTATATCCAAATAATTAAGTTATCTTGGTTAAAAATCCATTTTAACTCCAAACTTAATTATTTGTAATTATTTGTCAAGTTTGACCATTTATTCGTATTTTACTGACAAAACCGACAACGCAACATACAAGCACATCAACATGCATTATGACCTAATTGACTTCTAATACTTCAAAATAAGTATTTTATACTTATTTTTACTCAAAATTTGCTGTTTAAAATCAGTCACAAATTTATGTCGAAATTTTGCGTTAAAATGACGTTTTACGCCATATTTAGACATAGTTTTCAAGTATTTCATTTTATACTTTCCTTACAACACTTATATATTAAAATTTACATATTTTTATCATAAAAACTTATAAATTTTTCTGATCAAAATCATATTCATAAAATGATTATTTTTATATGTTAAAAATAGCCGAAAACGCGTATTTTCGATCCTCAATAACCTTATGTCATTACAATTCTAAAACCACTTGATTTTATACTTTAAATATGTTATAAAAATTATTTTTATAGTTACATAACCTGTTCCAAATTATTTTTATAGAAAACTCTATTTTTATAGTTTTTATCTTATCAAAACATCCATTTTAAAGTAATAAAAATTTTGTCTAAGTTATATAGCCATTCTTTATTCATTTACCACAAAAATATTTATATTTTTAAGAAAATTACAACTTTTAGATCAGATCTAATATATTTCATAAAATAGCAATTATTATTATTATTTTTCAAATTCAATAATTATATAAAAAGTTACATACATACCCATGCATGCATACATATACAACCATCATGCATGTCATGTTTTCTACCATATATATACTTATGTATATATACATTATCCTCATGCATATGTACGCTAGAAATAATCATACATACATATATATGCATACATTAGTATGTATACATACACATGCATGCATGTACAATCAAATCATGTATACATCCATCCATGTATGTAAAATCATTATTCTTTCGTATACATACATATACACACACACGATTACACACATATATACATGCATGTCAACAAAACCCACTTATACATACATATGTGTTCATGCATGTAACCATCTCACCCATACATACATATGTATATATATATATACAAACACATACATATACATATATGTTCATGCATGTAACTTATTTCACATCTACATACATATATATGCATGTATATGTACATGCATGTGATTAAAATCACCATCCAAGCAAAATCATCCATGTATGTATGTATGTATGTATGTATGTATATTTTGAAAGAAACATAACCACCCATATATACATACATTGCAACACACACACCCATGTGTGTGTATATACATTCACGTCACATACATATATGTGTGTGTTTTTACGGCTCACACACACACATTCATACACACACACGTTTCACACATTTACACACACTCACGACACACACACACATTATCATCTTTTATGCTAAAAACCCATTTGATTCAAACACATTCTTTTGGGTGAACAACTTGAATAAAAACCCACATAATGTGTAAAGATTTACCTTAATGTGCTTGAAAATTGGTAGTTTCTTTGATCAAAACTCTTACAATATTCCAAGGGCTCAACAAATCCAACAAGATGAAGCTTAGAAAGTGAAGAAAATGGTGGTGTAGGTAGAGAGAGAGATACATACAGATAAATAGAGTGAAGGAGAAAGAGTGTGGTGAAAATTGTAAGGATGTGGTGGGGGTTTTGAGGAAGCTTTTGGAAGATCTTACAAGCAACCTTTTACACATGCATATGACATGTGTCTATCACATGTCCCACTCTTGTCTTAACCAGATAAAAACTGGTATATTCTGAGTCTTACGGTGTATAAACTTTGTACCGGAAATTTGATAAAAATCCGATTTTTATTCTAAAATTAATAGAATATTTAATCGTACTTAAACGATCAAATTTTTGTCAAAAATAATGACCTTAAATATTATTTGAATAATTAATTCCATTTTGCCCGACTAAAACGCATATATAATCGGTTCTCAGTAAAATCAACAGTTTGCACCAAAATTCACGGTTTTCATCGTTAACTTTAATTTATTCATTTATGATTTATCGTTTTATGCTAAACCAATCATATCTACTAAATTCGTTAATCGAGTCGTTACCAACGCTCGTTAAACACCGCCGAACGGTATAGAAAACTCGAAATTTCGCCAAATGCAAATCCATGCATTTAAATAACACTATGTGCTAGACTTTTTAATCAACATTAATTCAATAATATATATTAAATTATTAACGCTTCAAATAAATCGAGTTTAGTACACCAACCATTACGGATCATCATTCGTAAAATTACCGGATGTCACATGTCAACTTTCATTTGTAAATCCCTTTCATTTTTAATTGATTGGAAATCACAAACACATTAAACATATATAATCAATAGAAACCATAAATTAAGCAAGATAAAGTGGCGTGAGTAGCAAGCATTGTGCCAAACCAGATAAAGGGAGGTAGTTATTTTTCAATGATGTGTAACAGCCAAGCCAACCTTATCTGGATATTGTCCATTTTGTTCCTAATGGGTTGCGCATTCAGGAACTCACGGTTTTGTTTTCATCCGACGAGTTGCTCACCCAAGCAGGACCCATCTTTATATGGAAGATATCCACCTTCTTATAAACAATGTTGTAAAATCGCCCTAGGTGGCGGAGTAGGCGATTTTCATCAACTCGATCAACCTACTTAGATTCAGTCAAACTCGGGTCATGTCAGTCCAACTCGGGTCATGTTAGTCCAACTCGGGTCAACCCGTAACTCCATATTCGCTTTTTATGTTATAAATATTAGTAAATTTATGATATTTGACATATATATAATTTCATAAAAATTATTTTCTATATAATTTTCCATATTTGAGTACTCGTAACTCCCCAGTATGGTAGCACGTAGCGATGTTTCCAACCATGCTCATAAAGAAGGCTTCATTCTCACTCCCAACCAATGCGGAATATTAAAATCCACCCCCTTACGGAGCCCATCGTCCTCGCTGGCAGATCAACACGATTTTTTTACCCAACGAGTTGCTCGCCCAGGCAAAACACATCTTGATAGGGAAGATATTCACCTTCTTATAAAGAAGGCTTCGTTCTCCTCTCAACCAATGTAAGATATTACATGATAGGCGGTTGTTTCTAGAGATTTTGGAACCACTAATCAAGATTGAGAGAGAGGGAGACATGGTGTTGGTAGAGAAATAGGTCTGCAATATTCAATTGTTGGAGTGGTTTTGTCTTTAGTTGCGGAAGGTTGTTTTGTCAAAGACACGATACGCTTATGATGGTGACATGGTTTTGGTAATATACAATGTTGTCATAACCGGACTTGATATTGAACCGGTCTTCTAATCGGTCAAAGGTATGACCGGTCGAACCGGATGATTTTATAAACATTTTATAAATATATATATATAATAAAAAAAAGGTTCAACCACCGATTCGACCAAAAACGGCCCAGAACCCCTAACTGGACCGGTTCACCCATCGTTTGCCGGTTCGACCGGCCGGACCGGTCCGATTTTCAAAATAGTGGTAATATAATGACTATTTGGTACAAGGATCATCATTGTTCCATTTTTAAAAGAGTAAATTACGATTTTGGCTCATGTGGTTAAAGTGTTTTAACTATTTCGGTTCAAAATATAATCTTTTATCAATTCAGCCCTCATGGTTTAAATAACAATTGTTTTTGGCCCCAACCATAGTTAGGTTTTGAGCCAAAATCGTTATAATAGTTAAGTTTGAGGGGCCAAAACTGTTAGTTGTCTAAAACACATGGGCTGAATTGATCGAAACTTTTATTTTGGATCGAAATAGTTAAAACATATAAACCATAAGGGCCAAAACCGTATTTTAGAAAAACTTCCCCCAACTTTATAAAGCCACAACCCTTATTTTACACCACAGAACGCTCGCCGTCTAGTCATATCACAAAACTTCTCGTCGGTGCCCTAATTCTCTAAGAATCAAACCCCCAAATCTCCGATTCAACAACCGATCTTCAATGGCTTCCAAGAGACCTGACTTTGGCGATGGCGCTAGCCCCGGGTTCGTCATCTTCATCTTCCTTTTCCTTACTTTTCACACATCATCATCGATCGAAATTTGTTAATCTAATATTGATTCATTGGTTCTGTATAGGAAGATCTTTATTGGGGGTTTAGCGAAAGAAACTACTATAGGTTAATCGCTACTTTGATGTATTGTTTTCGCAAATTTTTTGAATATGTATCTGATTTGTTTGTGTTTGCATGTATAGACGCTTTTGTGAAGTATTTTGGGAAGTATGGAGAGATTACGGATTCAGTTATCATGAAAGACCGGTTAACCGGTCGACCGAGGGGTTTTGGGTTTATAACATATGCAGATCCGTCTGTGGTTGATGCTATTATTGGCGAGACACATGTAATTAATGGGAAACAGGTCGGTTAAATTATTCATTTTTTTATTATTTTATTTGAAGAATCTGTTTTATTGTTTATGGTGGCTTTGAATCAAGAATTGTGCGACGTTTTGAGGTCAAATAAAATTTGAGTGTTTGATCATAATATTTGTAGTGTGAGATTCTTTGTAAAGATAGCAAATTGTTTAAGAAATTCAGTCTTTTAATTTTGCATAATTGGGTGGATTAATCGTATTTAGGCTGTAATTGCTTACCAATTGCTGTTTAACTTGATTGTTTTTACTGAAGTGCCATATCAGAGCTTGCTTTGAAGTTTATTGTAACATTATGAATTAGCCCTTTGAAGATGTAAATACATATGTGGTATATATACATAGAATGTATATGCATATGTGGTGGGTCTAAATGAGAAATCCTAAATTTTAGGAATCATCTATTGGTTCTAAAACTTGTTTATTCATGGTTGAATCTGTTAGATAGTGAATACACTATAGTTTCAATGATATAAAAAATTATGTATATGTGGTGGGGGTGTCTTTAGAAGCAGCCTCTTTATCCATCGAGATAGAGAGATTGAGGTAAGGTTTGTTACGTTTGTATTCGTGATTCGTCCCATCCCTATACCCTATTGTTTAGTGAGATTTTGTTGGGTATGTTTGTTTGTTTTGTTTATTTATGTATATGTGGTGGATTTGAATGAACTACTAAATATAAGCAATCATTTATTGGTTATACAACTAGTGCATTCACAGATGAATATATTTGCTATTGAATAAACTATAGTTTTCAATGATATTAAAAATAGTGTATTCACAATGGATACACTTTAGCTTTCAATGATTTCAAAAATAATGTGTTCACTGGTGAAGATGTGTTTTCACTAGCAAGGAAGATGATCCTTAATTATTTAATGGTTCTCATTTGAATCCATCTCTACATATACATCTTTATATATAGCTGGGATAATGATGCAATCTATAAGAATGTTATGTTTGCTAAGTTATATGTCAAACTGATGCACGGAAATTTTATGTAAATTTTTATTGAAATCTTGATAGATATAGGCTCTACTTTGTTCTGATACCTCTTTTAATTATTATGTTACTAAATATTTGGGCAGGTTGAGATCAAGCGAACTATTCCTAAAGGATCTGCCGAGTCCAAAGATTTCAAAACCAAAAAGATATTCGTTGGTGGGATTCCAGCTGTAGTTACTGAAGGTTAGCATGTATAATTATTTGAATCAATCAACTCTTTGAGATACCGGTGTACATATCTTATGATTTTTTTATTTACCATGCTCAGATGAATTCAAGGATTTCTTTTCAAAGTTTGGAAAAGTATCTGAGCATGAAATTATCAGAGATCATGTGACAAAACGCCCCCGAGGGTTTGGTTTCATTGTATTTGAAAGTGAACAAGCCGTTGATGAAATTCTTAAGGATGGAAAAATGATTGATATGAATGGTACAAAGGTAAGTATTATTGCGGATGGTTATGCTAACCGTTTAAAGACTTGTTCATGTGTTTGTATCAAGCATGGACCAGATGTAGGACACATGACTCATTTTCTGATGCATCTGGATCTTGTAAATCTTGGTCAAAGTTATTTTAAAAGCTATATTTTGGCTATTTCATGGATGCATGAAGTTAAACCATAGAGAAAAAACAGGTTAACATGTTTATTTGGTGTAGGTTGAGATCAAGAAAGCTGAACCAAAGAGGTCTTCAAATTCAGGAATTAATTCATATGATAGGGAACCTAAGGGACGTGGATATGGTGGTGGTTATGATGGATTTGATGATGCTTATGGCGGTTATGGTGGTGGGGGTGGGGGTTATGGTCCTCCTCCTTATAGGTCTTTTGGAGGACCTCCAAGTAGGTTTGGTGATTATGGGCCTTATGGGTCAGGTGCAAGTGAATTTGGTGGTGGTCGTTATGGTGACTATGGAGGTGATTATGGCGGTTATAGGGGTGGCGAGCCGCCTTTTGGCAGCTACTCTAGTCGGTTTAGCTCTTTTGGTGGTGGTGGGTATGGTGGAGGATATGGAGGGAGTGGGCTAGGTGGGTATGGTCGTGGTGGTGGTGGTGTTGGCAGTGGATATGGTGGTTATGGTGGACCAGGTAGCGGTGGCGGTAGTGGATATGAGTCAGGTGCAGGTTCAGGTTATGGTGGAGCAGGTGGGCCATACGGTAGTAGGGCAGGTTATAGTGGCAGTAGTCGTTACCACCCTTATGGCAGGTAGACAATTAGCAACCATTGGATCTCTGTCTTTTGGTTCAGGATCAAATAGACATAAATAGCTATTACATCAACAAGAGGACTAGAAGATCAGAGTTGGATTTGCATTAAGCTAGATAGCATGTTTTTAGCAAGACAATAGAACCTTGTGTTATAATTATGTACTTTTGTAAGCGTTATTTCTTAGATTTGTGTTCAAGGATATTTGTTGGTACTAGGTCTCGTCTTTTAGTATTTGACCTCGTTTAGTTGATGATTTCTGTGGTTTTTGAAATCTTTATGAGCATATTCATATAGGTGACCTCACCAGGTAATTGATGTAGGGTTCTTCATTCTAGTTGCTAGTATCATTAATCTGCTAGTAGTCACTACAAAATATAAACATTTTTTAAGAATTTGTTGACAGAAAAGTGGTGGCCTCATCAATAAATATATGTTTTGGCTTCCAATGTGTGCAGTCATTAATTATCTCTGTAGGTTTTTTGATGCAAGTAGTATTTGATATTGTTATCTTAGAAAAATCATATCTTTGAAACACATTAAAGTTTTTTTGTTAGACAAGATTATATCTTACATCAATGAAATATGTCAACTTGCATCAATTTTATTTATCTTTTCTGCTTTTTTTAATCTTGTGAAAATTTTTGTGATATCTGCTTTTTTCATTTGCTAATTTTGTATTCTTAGAAGCTTGTTAGGTTTGTGCTTACAATTGTTTATTGTTTATGAATCTTACATGAATATTTAGGTAGTATTTTATTTAGGTAGTATTTGATATGTATGAATGTAAGATGAATTGAACAAGTTATTACATTGAAATAAGAAGAAAAATGTATGGTAATCACAAATGAATAAAATGATTAATTCCATAAGGATTTAGATTATCTTCTCTTAATTCTTATTCTAGTAATGAAATGATTTTTTAATTTGATCTTGTTTTTTTATAAATATTTTGACCTAATCCATAATCCTACCTACTATCTAACTAATGATTTGATTTATTATCATCGCCATCACTCGAACTATGATCAAAACCATGACCTTATTTATGAATTGATCATTGACTTTAATAGTAAATTGATTTATGATTTGAACCATGACTTGAACTATGACTTGGTTGAACCAAATCTTGTATTGTGACCTAAACAATCACTTGTTCTATGACCATAATCATGTAGAATCGTAACGAAAACCTTGAACCAACCCATGACTTGAATGACGCAAACCATGACTCGAATGATACAAACCATGACTCGAATGACAAATTATAACATGTACTATGACTCGAACCATACCTGACTCGTGAATTGTATTTTATTTCTTCTTTTTGTTTGTCTACCAAACATTCTTTTAAGTAATTATTTGTTTCATTCATAAGATGTCAAACAAGATAGTGCAATGGTAATTGTCAATTTATTTCAATGGTTGATTCGATTCTATCATTTTTTTTTTCATTTTATCCTTCATTTCAATATCATTTACCAAACATGCTCTAAAGGGGTACCCAAAATTTATATTTAATGGTTACATTTTAACCAAACAAACAACTGATGAAGAGTTAATTATGTTTATTTATGAAATATTTGTCTAAAAATGATAGGAAATAATGAATTTTACATATGTTATGATAGACAAAAATAATAATAATTTAAACACATTTTCTAAACTTTTTAATTTTATATAGTTTTTTAATGCTTAAAACTTCTTCGTATGATACAATTTTTTAAAATAAATTACATTATAAAATGAAGCATTTTTTTTTATCTGTGATCTGGGTCTAGTATTGTAACTTTTTTGAACTAAACTAAATTTTTGGTACGTTGTGTTTTAAAAATATGTATTGAATTTTGTGAAAAATGTACTGTAGTTTTAGTGTAATATAATATTCAATATTTAGTATATATTTAAATTACATCATAATTTTTATATACATTATTTTTTAAAAAAATTAGACAAAAAAAAAATACAACTCAAAAAAAAAATTTACATCATAATGTTTTTTTGTCTTTAAAACAAGTATAATATTGTAATATAAAATGTTTTAAAAAAATTACTTTTTTTGACTCATATTTTTTTTAATTCGTCTATGTTTCTTTTTTATTGTGATTGTGTTTTATCTTATATATTAAAATGATGACTTTTGAAAAACACAATGGTTAAAAATCACAATTATGTACTTTTAATATGTAAAACATAATTATAATATAGCAAAAAAAATTATCTAATACATAAAAACAATCTCAACATAGCAACAAATAATCTGAAAAGCATGATGATCTAAAATATTTGTTATTTTAATATAATTCATGAGATTTGAAAAACAAAATAGTAAAATAAAACAATTATGTGCTTCTAATATGAAACATAAAACTTAAATAACAAATTTATTTAATATACAGAAAACAATGATACAAACACGAAATGAGGTAAAACGTAAAATAAAATGATTAATACATATTACAAAATAATCAAATCATAAAACACAATAATAAATATGTATTATACAATAATCTAATTGTAAAACAAATGATTAATTTTTTTAAATTAAGAAAATTTAACACAATAAATTGAAATACGTGTTTTTCAAAATTATAAGTTATGAATAACATAATTTAAATACGTGTTGTTATTATTAGTTATTCTCATAATTAATCATGTCAGTTTCTTTACTTATAAGATATGGGTTTTACAATCATCTAAATGCAACTTTTTTCTTGTAGTAAGGGCTAGACAATAGTAATTAGAACATCTCAACCTCTGAAAAAGAGGCTGCAACAACTATACATAAGAAAAATCACATTTATAGTATAATTATTTGTAAGGTATAAAAAATGTTAAATATAGACAAAACTTACATCTATTCTTAAAAAAGAGATGTTGCTCATATAGAGACTCATGACTCGGTATAAATAAATATAATCCAAGTAAAAATGCAGAGTTATATAAAGATAGTAAACTATTAATTTAAGTGAAAAAGTCACCGGAAGTGACAACGTATTTAACGACATAATATCATAATGACTAAGACATAATTCATAATACATAATATCTTAGAATGCACACATGTATATGAAATAAATTACATGCATAAACATAAAAAAAATCCGAAAATATGATAGCAACTTAATCCTTAAGACGTTGCTATGTTATATCTACATTATGTTTTAAGAATCCTAAAACCTTAATCATGTCTGTGTAGGGCAGTAGGGGTGTTCAAAATATCCGAAACCAGGAAAAACCTTATCCGAAATCTATTTCGTGTTTTTCGGGTCGGATAATATGATTTTAGTTTCGGATTGGGTCGGTTCGGATATGCAAAAACTAGTTTTTTTGGGTCGGATATCCGAATACCCGAAAAAACAGGTTTATTCGGGTTGTTTGGGTTATTCAGATGTATGAATTCGGGTTTTTCGGGTCGGATGATAAATTTTGAATTTCGTGTCGGGTTTCGAATAGACCAAAACAAATTTCAAACTCGAAAAAACTCGTTATCTGATCCGATGAGTACCCCTGATATGTGTTCCAATTAACTTCTAGAAGAACTTGCCTAATTCTAGACGCACTTGCCCAATTCATTGATCACATGTCAGTTTGAGCCCACCTCTACACCTTATCCCTTCAACAATGAGGGTTTCCTCCCTTCAACTAGAGTAGTGGCTTGCCAATAAAATGAGGCTACAACATTTTTAAATTTCACACCTTGATTTTTATTGATAAGTGAACAAAGAAAGAAAAATGAATGATCAAACGATTGCAGTAGTTTTTTTTTTTAATAGCGAATGTCTCAATCATGTGAACCCACTGTTTTCAGGCAATGTCACCAAGATATAATTACCTGGACCTCCCATGAGTCACCATAACCATCCCAGAAGGAAACTTCACTGTGAAAACCCCTGACCCCCTCAGACCCCTTTTTTCGCTGCGAGAATGATTTGAACCCAAGACCTTCCATTTGGGATAATCCCGATGTACCGTTGATTGAAGCAGTTGAGTTTGAATAAAGAAAGCAACAAGAAAATGCGACACGTGTTGACGAAGAGGAACAATATAAAAGTGGGGTTCATAGATATAGAATAAATACAACGATAGGTACCATATGCCTCAACTATTATACATTTGTGATTTGTGAACAACTTGTAAAGATTATAAAACCGTCAATGATGTAATGATATCTATACATAAAACGAGATTAGTTTTCCTGTAATACATGTTAAATATAAATTTTTATGTTAGTAGTAAAAAGAGTCAATTTTTAATTAAAAAGTTTGATTTGATTATTTTTGCTTTTAAATATTTTTTTTATAAAAATTTATTTACTATAAAAATACTTTTAATTATATTTTATATTTTTCAAAAAGTTAATTGTTCTACAAATTTTTCGTGTTAAATGGACTTAATAAATAAAATTAACAGTTATTTAACATTAAAGTTATTTAATTATTTAAAACTATATTTTTTAATTTTATTATTATTTAATAATAAATATAAATAAAAAATATTAATGACAACAAATAATATGTATCATCTTATTTTATATAAAAGAGAGGCGGGAAAACAAAGAACGTCTTAGATTGACACGTTTCCTTTTTGGGTATTTTTTTATAACACTAGATTTGCTTCAAAGTTTATAACTAGTATAAATAATATAATGGGTGATGTTATAATAAAAAAGGGATTTTAGTGTAAAAAGTGTAACAAAAATTATAGACCATTAGATGTATAATTTAATAATTGAGATTAGGTTGTATAGAAAAAATTAATCAAATAATATAATAGTCATTAACATTTTTGTTGGCTTTTTATCATGTTCTTGAATTTTTAAAACAAATGGAACTTTAATATCTGATATTATTCTTTTTAAAAATTTTCAACAAAAAAACGAGAGTTTTATTGTGACACCCGACAATTTCAGGTAAATTGCAACTCTTATGTTCTTTACATTTCACATTCATACTTGTTGCACTTCATTTAATTATGTTTAATTAGATGAGTCGAACACAAACAACTACGAAACGATAGTTCAAGGAACTATCGAATCGTACATTTCATTGCACATTGGTTTTGGAAACCAAGTGTGGCAAACACAACACTAACACAAGACAATAACTCGAGGAGTTATTGAATTGTGCACTACACGTTGATTAGGATTAATCAAGCGTGCAAACACTTCGTAAGACACGAACACAAACTACCGAAGATAATTCGAGAAATTATCGAAACACACACACGAATCTCACGAACGTTGGTGATCAATCAAACTGTAACAACCTCGAAAATTCAGGTCCAATTTGAACTTTTATTATTTATTGAATTGTCTAGAATATTTCGTAAGTTAATTGCTAAGTTAGAAATGTATTCGATATCCTATGGATCAATTAAAGGAATATGTTATTTCGAATAACAAACTTAGAACCAAACACGAAAGGGATTCGAATCGACATTAGACAGTTAATTGAAAGTCACTTTACTCGGCCCAAACACCTTAACAATTTAATTACGACAATTGGTAAATACAATGCCAACATAATTATGTTATACAAGAATGTATATATATAAATTACTACAATCATACACATAAAAGTATATACATAAAATCATTTATGTAAAACAACTAATTTATTCAACACACATAATTAATTATAAGAAAAACACAAATATATATGTATATATATAGACATGCAACATTTATATATATGTATATGGACGCGTATATATATGTATAGACAAGCAATGTATATATATATATATGTATATATATACACACAAAATACACGCATACATGCATTTATTCATACATGTAACAGCAAGTACCAGATCGTCCGGCAAGTCCGTACGGTACGTGTACTTTCTACAGTAACTATGTGTACTTATACGATTGTAAACAGTACTTGTATTAACAGAATCCTAAATACAAAAAATCGTTGTACGTATTTTCGTATAAACTTAAATATATTAAGTACAACGTACATTTGAAACATTAGTTGCGTTTATTAAGTGAAAACTTAATTACAGTTAACACAACAAATCATGAGAAACAATGATACTCAAACAATATTCAGAAACATATCGGTTGCGATCTGATGTCCACAAATGACAGGAATCAGATGACCGACAAGTCAGTACAAGAACAATGTGAAAACAGGAAGTTTAGTTGAGTCCGACAGTGAGGAAACACAATTACAGTGTTATTTCAGAATGACGAACTGACAGTGTGTTTGCGTGGGTGACGATTCACACAAACATATCTGTGAGTTTAGAGTTCTGAAATAATGACTGAAAAGTAGAAAACAAAAGTCAGAAAGCAAAACCATCGTCGTATTCGTTCGGGTGACGATTCGAACGAATTACGCGCGAAGGTGACGCGATCTGACTAAACGAAAACGAAAACACGACACGAACGAAAGTAATTTAATAAAATAAAATAAATAACATTTTACAATTTTGAAACTCATCAAAATAATTAATTTAAACTCTTTTTATTTAAATTCATTTAAATTACGCGTAATTTTCCGGAAACGTAACGAAAACGCGAACCGAGCAACGAAAACGAACCCGAACACCCTCGGGGTATAAATACCTTGAATGAACTCCCTTTTACTCATTTCATCTTCTTCTTCTTTCTCACAAACACAAAATCCCGGTTTTGAAAACCCTCACCATATTCAAACTTCAAATCATCATAACTTTCTCATTTCTCAACGAAATTGAGTGATTCTTTCGCCTAAACGAAGCTCTTGATGCCCTCTACCTAAAAGTACAACAGATCTAAGCCAGGTTTCACTGAATCGCGAGGTATGAGGCTGTGAAAGTGGGTGATTTTAGGGTTTTCTACCCTTTATGTAAACCTTGTTCAAAACCGAATTTCAGCCCTCATCCTTGAACTCTAGTCGTCTAAAACAGTACCTGGAGTACATCAACTCCTCAAACCATCAAGGGCCAGGGCTAGAAGCTGAGTTGCACCACCATGGCCGACCACGACCTTCATTAGGCCGAATGACCCTATTCGGCCGAATGGCCAAGGGCTCATTCGACCACCACCACCCTCCAGACATTCGACACTTAGCTCATTCGCCAGCCATCCCATTCGAGCAAAACCCTAGTCGAATAGCTCTCATTCGCCACCCTCATTCTGGTTAAACATTGCTTCATTCGGCCAGTGACCTCCATTCGACAGCCACCTTCGGTTTGGCATGGTTCCATTCGACCAACACCCATACTCCCTACATTCAGCCACCCCTTTTCTGGTTCAGCCTTCATTTGGCTTGTACACACCCTCACAAAACGGCTGGAAACCCTAGTGGTCAAGGAACATCAATAGAACAAATCCATTTGGCCCAACAGTAGGCCCAATTGCATTTCGGTTGGCCCAGGATGGGCCCAACAGCCTACTGTCGAGGCCCAAGTGTATTTTGGCCCAGAAAATCTGTTCCAGCCCAGTAGCCCTAGTAGGCCCCAAATAATTAACCAAAAACCTTGTTGTGGCCCATATTCATTAGGTAACCCAAGGACAAATTGGCCCACGATCGATTTCAGCCCAAAGGAACCAGGCCCAGGTTGGCCCAAGACCTATTTTACTTTAGGCCTTGATGGAACCCAAGGGGCCCAGCCAAATCAGCTCAAGGCCCACTGCTTTTGGCCCAAGGCCATGAGTCTAGCCAACAGCCGAAATTTTTAGGCCCACAGTTGTTCAGCCCATGTAAGCAAGGCCCAGATTGGCCTATGGACTATTTTGGTGAAGGCCAGAGACAAAACTCATTGGGCCCAGCAAAATCAGTCCGAGGCCCACAGAAACTGATTCAAGGCCTATTTTGAGGCCCTTGTCCTCATTTTGGAGCCACTTTGCTATTAACTTGGCCAACAGCCTACTTCTGGCCCATTTCTGAATCCTACAACTCATTCTAACTATAGGCCCAACAAATCTTGACTGGGCCCACCTTTGGCCCAACAATTTCCCTTGTGGCCCAATGAAGGCCCATAAAGACACTTGAATTCTAGGCCTTGTAACATTTGGCCGGGCCTTTGTATTCCAACAGCCCATATCATTGGTCCACACATTCCAATAAGCCTCCCAACCCTCCATTGTTCAAGAACTATTCCAAGGCCCATAGATTTGGGCCCAAGGCCCAACTTGTTACACCAAGGCCCAACAAGTAACTTGGTCACATTGTTCGGTCCATATGCCATGATTAGGCCCACATGGGTTCACTACATTTCATAAGATCAAAATAAGATATGTCAAAAGAATGTTTGCTTAATTAATTAATAATTATGCAATAAATGTTCAAAACGTACAAGATCAACAAAGACGAGTTGGAAACTAAGCACTAAGTCTTTCATCAAAACAAATGGCTTATAACTAATGACAAGATGATAACTTATAATGTCATTGACTTGAATCAAACATATGGGACCGAACAAGGATCATGACCAAGTCTTACGCGTATTAGCCAACTTTAGGGCTAACACCTACATTTATACACACAAAACCCTACAAACTTATACTTACAAGTCTTAACAACGTGAAATCAATACAGGAACGTGAAAACATACTCAATTACAATACAGAGCGCGTGCATTCTTTCGTTTAAGCTAAGTCAACCCAACAACTACAAGGTGAGTTCATTGCCCCTTTTCTAACATTTTGTTTTAAAATGCGGGGCTGAGAAGCATGCGTAAACTGTTTTATGTAAATTGTTTACTTGAATGCTTTTATATGTTTACATGTATAACTGTTATCTTAGACTCCTATTTAGGTAACTGTTATGTATCAAAGAACTATTTTCAAAGAACTAAAGACCTCAAACAAAGGACTATTTTCAAAGAACTAACGATCTATTTTCAAAGAACTATTTCAAGAAGGTGTTGTCAAAGAACTAACGATCTATTTTCAAAGAACTATTTCAAGAAGGTGTTGTCAAAGAACTAACTATCTATTTCAAAGAACTAAGTACAAAGAACTATTTTGAGGAACATCTGGGAAATGCTCAAAGATAACATGTGCCAAAGAACTAAAGAACTAAAGAACTATGGACGGTCTAAAGAACTATGAAAGCCTATATATCAAAAGATGTCCTAGCTAGACTGATTGATTATAGGTCACATGTTTGATGAGGTTTACAGATCTCCTTTACTACTAAGTACCTTGATTGACAGACTAGTCTACTCGAGTTGACCAAAGGCCCCAATCATTAGGACTTAGATTTTATTAAATGTTTATTTATTTATTTACTTAAACATTTATATCTGTTCATACAATTACTGTGGTTGATCATCTTGTGTGATGAACTTGTGAAATCAACATGGATTTCAAATGATTGTAAACACAGGGACAGTAACAGAAGAACTTATGGAACGGTGTCAAGGGTAAAAATGCTTAATTATCATTAACAGCAGTGTCATATGCATATTAGTATGTGGTGGGATGTTGGCTAGGGCTTGTCCCTTACATATGCCTTATATATAAGCATACCGATGTGGATATTACATGTGGTGTTAATGAGGTTAGGGTCTTTACCAAAGAGGATTTTCAATTCATTTACAAATCACAAAACTATATGAACTCACCAACCATGTGTTGACTTGATCTTTTTGCATGACTTCTCAGGTGACGAACAGGTCAATTAGGAAGTCATTACTTCTGGACTAGGACTTCAAATAGAAGACTTAGTATTTTGGACCTGCATACTTTTGAAGACATCATTACACATACCATTTTGTATATCTTGTGTACATACAAGATAGAATCTTATGATGTTAATAGTGGTTTTACATTGTTAAATTATAAACAATACTGATGTAATTTAACTTTGTAATTCTATTATGTTTAGCATTTCTCATTTATGTATCACGCGCCATATAACAATCTGATCAATCCGATTATCACTCACGATATCGCGCCCCGGGAACCTTCCGCCCGACGGGACAACCGATCCTATCCCGTCGGCTCGGGGTGTGACAATACACATGTATAAAAAACAATCAAACAATTATAAAACATAAATATATATGCATGTTACACACATGCATGCATGAGTATGAAATCTATACATACATACTTGCATTCATATGCATACACATACAAGTATTCACATATAACACACACATGCATGCAAAGATGCCATGCACACTAACAAACAAATATCCACATTCAAACACACCACCCCTCATGCCCAATCCACACACTCCCTCCTTCTCTTTCTCTTCCCAATACCCTTTTACTTTTCTGCTTTTTGACAACATTCAGCTGTCAACTTCCAACAGTTATAACTCGTTCCATACTTCACAAACTCACTCCATTCTTTTTCCATAATCAACTTCCATTTACTCCAGAAAAATTCCAAGTGGTCTCACTCATTTTCATCAAGATTTTGACCTCCAAACAGCCTTCAAAAATCAGGTGCGCTTAAACCGACCAGATTTGCTATATTCACTTCTTCATCACGGTTAAGGTACCAAATGAACTCCAAATCACCTCATTCTTTTTTTAATCTTCTTGGACTTCAATTTACTTTGTTTGGTAAAAATTCCAGGAGCTTTTGAGTCCCAGAACTAAGCTTAAAGTCCTTGAAAACGTGGAACAAGTGCAGCAACATTACATGCAAAGGCTTGCATCTTCCTTCTTCCTTGATTCTTGAACTTTTGAACTCAAATACTTGCAAAAACTCCTCATAGGAGATTCTTTGTTATCATTTTCAGGTCCTACCATCTAATAATCCATCTCTCTTCATTATCCTTCAAGAACTAGGTACAAATCCTACATTCTAAAATCAAAATCTCATTTTTATTAATCTTTTTGCACTCTATCATATACTCTTTCAAATCTATGACCAAGACCTATTTTTAAACAGAAAATAAAGACCATTTAACATTCAAAATTTCGTGGTTTTGAAGCCATGGTCAAAACTCTTACATGCAACAAGGTTGCATGTACAAAAAGACGAGTTTTCGAGTTCTAAAAACAACAACTATGTATTTTTATCACTACTTCTTGTTGACCACGACCAAGAAGTTATTTGGGCAGTAAAAACAAATGTTTTAACTAACAAAAGTTTTTGGTATAAAAGCTTGGTTGAAAAACACACATGCATGGAGGTTGCATATGCCTAAACTTTGTTTTTGAGCACTAATTCCTTCACCTTTGCACCTTCACTTCATCTAAAGCCAATACACTTTTGTTAACCACATTTACAGCCCTAAAACCCTCTGGATACAGCAGCCTCACACGTAGGATTGGTTGAGCACCGGTCAAGGCAAAGCAATATCTTTAAGGGTATTCATTCAACTAGTTTAGTTATGTTTTACTTGCATAGTTTGCATTTAACACTTGTATTAGCACATGAACACTTATAACATATAAAACACATGTAATATAAGTTAAAATGAGTAATAGGATCTGAACATAAAAGGTAACATGATGCATGCAACGTCTTGTACGTTAAAAATGAACATAACGCGTTAAAATCTCAAAAACCGACACAAACCGTACATGCATAACTTCAAACATTCCAGAAGTTAAAAACATCTTAAATGATGTTAAAAATGATTTAAATATGTTTTATAAGACATCCCTAACATGGTTTAAGCTTAAAACCGTTGTATTATCGAACCGACGTGTTAAAAACTACTAAAACGGTTTATTTTTGTGCATATTTAAATTCTGGAAATTTTATAAGTTTATTTATGATAAATAATGTATTATATCATATTTTAATGAGTTATGGTGATTAAAAAGACTGACAATGTATTTTACGCAAAACTAGTTACGAAACCGACTCATTTGAATTATTAAATCGCATAGTCTTGGACTATAACTTATTTTTGAAATATTACAGAATATATACAAGTAAAAATATATAAAATAATGTTATAAAAATATTTGGGATGATAGGAAATACGAAAGACTCTTTAAAAGCGAAACTACGTACATAACCGACACGCGAAATGCGTAAAAACGGGTTTTTATATATATGCAAGCCAATAACTATTTAGACCAGAATATTATTCTTAATATATTTTATATATAATGAAAATATAATTTCTAAAACTTATGGGCTTAAACTATTTATTTAAAATGGATAAAAACCGCGTTATGGGCGTTACCGGCCCAATTAGCCCACTAAGTAAAATGAGGTATTTTTAATCAAAAGATTTTATTAATAAATAGTCTATTTTGAATATTTTAACAAGTATATACTTATTTAGACAAATTATGATTTATAAACGTATTGTTGGGCTTTAAACGTATTGACGGGCCCAATAGGCCCAATAGTAACTTTACATGTAAAAATAACTTAAAGCCCAATTATTAACCTATCTAGTTTATTAATTATTAGTATTTGTATACAATAACCATGTTAAAAAATCTAGTTGCGTAAATACAAGATGTTACGTAAATGCTATAACTTACAAAACATCTTAACTGGGCCTGAGTAAAGTATGACACTATGCATAGAGCACAATGATACTAGCAACTAAGTCTAATTTTAACAAAACGTTTAAACATAGGTATACACCTATCTTGTAAAGGCAACCACGTGGAACACTCAACTCACAACATTGTTTGCAAACCGTAACCTCGGTGAGTTTTCGTGCAAACCTTTCCCTTCTTTACTATGTTTTGGGATGAAATACATGCTACTAAAACTTTTTATGTGTACTAATGTTTGAGACTTGTTACTTCCCATATTGTTGTCCCTTCTTTAGAGCACACCATTAACCCTAGTTGGGGCCATTAGTATTATGGGTAGCGCTATCTGAGAAACCCTCACACACAGTGGTCTCCCCACTGAGATTGGCAAATCGTTGTGGCATAATTACTAACTATTTTATTTAGTTCATTAATGGGAAATGAACTACGCAGGGACGGAACGCCGGCATATGGTCTTGTTGCGAGATCATATGGGTGGTGCAGGATTGGCTGTGCGACTTGAACATTGTACACGAACGAACAAACTATTGTTATCTTTGTTTATTACAAAGAATACAAACTGTTTACTTATTAAATGTTTTAACTGCTCGAGCTCACCAGCTTTATGCTGACCCAAACTCTTTTAAGCATGTATTTCAGGACGTTAAACTAAGAAGGAGAGGTAGACGGGAAGCTTTTGGTGCCTAAAACTTTGGAGTCTATCTTAGAGACTTGCTTTGTTATTTCCGCTGCCTAGGAACTAGATTTAAACTTCATCTGTTTTATTATTACAAACATTATGCTATTGGGTTGTTCATGCCCACTTTTGGTTTTAAAACAATTGTTAAGACTATTTTGTACTAGTTGATGATGAAGTTATCTTAGTCCTACTTATTTAAGTGTTTTACCAATCTTTCGTCTTGCCCCTATCGGCGGGGTGCGACAGATTGGTATCAGAGCCAAAGGTTTTAGCGAATTAGGAAGTTTAGAATAAGTATTTGAACTTTCTAGGCTTTAACCGAAAGACATAAGTACTTTGACTTTGATCTAGGGAGATTAGAACATTATGATATGTTACTTTGCTAATAACTACTATTGTAACATAAATATAAATGTTTTAGATGGATGCAAATGGTTGTGCTAACTTACCAATACTTGGTATATATATAGAACGATGGCGCCTAAGAAACAACAAACCAAGAAAGCAACGGCTTCAGCACCTGTGATAATTAAACCAATTGCTGAAGGATCTGTTCACACAGTGCATGACGAGAACTCTGAAACCCACACTCATGAACCACGTGATGAAAAACTAGAAAAGATAATTGAAGAACGAGTTGCGGCGGCAATGGCAAAATACAAAGCAGCTGAGACGAACGATGGGAAAAAGCCACAAAATGAGGAAGAAACGATTGATAAAAGAAAGGAGTGTAACTACAAGATGTTCAAATCCTGTGATCCAGCTAACTTCACAGGAAATGAAGGAGCTTCAGGAGCTATAAAATGGCTAGAAGAAATGGAAGCTGTGTTGGATATCAGTGATTGCAAGGATGAAAACAAAGTAAGATTTGCGTCACACTCATTGAAAGATGAAGCTTTATTCTGGTGGAAAATGGTGCTAGAAACGAAAGGAAGAGATGCAACGAATAGGATGACATGGGAGGAATTCAAGAGTCTAATAATGGAAAAGTATTGTCCGATTAATGAAGTTGAACGTATGGAAGTGGAATTTTCAACTCTTGAGATGGTTGGTTTCGAGCACCTGGCATACACCAACAAGTACATTGAATTAGGTCGATTAGTTCCTCACTTGGTCACTCCAGAGTCAAAGCGAATTGGAAGATACATCTGGGGTTTAATACCACAAATACGTGGTATGGTGAGATCTGCAAGACCTGCAACCTTCCAATCAGCAATTGAACTTTCAGGAATTTTAACTGATGAGGCAAGACGAGTGGCTGAGCAACAAGGAAGTTCAAGTGTAGGAGGAAAACGTAAATGGAATAGTTATCATCCAACTGGAAAGACTGATGAAAAGAATGTAAAAAGATTTGATGGTAATACAAAGAAAGTAGGAGAGAAACAATTAAGCAACACTGGTAATTACAAAGGAAAAGCACCATGGTGTAATCAATGTAAGCGACATCATTACGGGAAATGCACTGTAATTGAGTGCAACAAATGCAAAAGAATCGGACACCTGGCTCGGGATTGTAAGGGGACAATGCCAACAAAATGTTTTGAATGTGGAGAAACTGGTCATCTGAGGCCCAACTGTCCGAAATTAACTAACCAACGAAAGAAGGATCAAAACAAAAAGGGAGGTGAAGCGAAGGCGAGAGCATTTGTGTTAAACGCTGAAGGAGCTCATGATGATCCAGAAGTAGTGACAGGTACGTTTTTGGTGGAAAATAATTATGCTAGTACATTATTTGATACTGGAGCAACTCGTAGTTTTGTATCAACTGCTTTTAGACCTAAGGTTAACTTAGAAGCAAATCAATTACCAAATGCTTATACAATAGAACTGGCTGATGGAAACGTTATTAAAGCAAATGAAGTAATTAGGAATTGTGCCTTAAGTCTTGATGATTATGAATTTTTAATCGATCTATTGCCTATAGAGCTAGGGAGCTTTGATGTAGTGATAGGGATGGATTGGCTGTCCAAAAATGGAGCCGAAATTGTGTGTGGAAAGAAACTCGTGAAAATTCCTTTAAGTGAAGGAAGGACCATCGTCATACATGGAGAGAAGTCGAAGAATGATTTGAATATCATATCATGTATGAAAGCCAACAAATGCCTAAGGAAAGGATGTGTCGCTTATCTTGCATACGTAATGCAAACCGAAACGGAAAAGAGAATTGAAGACGTACCCGTTGTGGCAGAATATGCTGATGTGTTTCCTGAAGAACTACCAGGACTGCCACCAACAAGACAAGTCGACTTTAGAATTGATTTGATTCCAGGAGCAGCACCTGTAGCCAAATCTCCTTATCGATTGGCACCTACTGAAATGCAAGAGTTGATGAAACGGTTGCAAGAACTCATGGACAAGGGATTTATTCGTCCGAGTTATTCACCTTGGGGAGCACCAGTGTTATTCGTGAAGAAGAAAGATGGAACTCTAAGAATGTGCATCGATTATCGTGATCTCAACAAAGTGACGATTAAAAACCGTTACCCTTTGCCACGAATTGATGATCTCTTTGATCAATTACAAGGAGCAAGTTACTTTTCTAAGATTGATTTAAGATCGGGATATCATCAATTGAAGGTCAATGAGGAGGATGTACCAAAGACTGCGTTTAGAACTAGATACGGACATTACGAATTCCTAGTAATGCCATTTGGGATGACAAATGCACCTGCTGTTTTTATGGATTTGATGAATCGAGTTTGTAAGTCGTACTTGGATAAATTCGTTATAGTATTCATTGATGATATACTAATTTACTCCAAGAATAAGGAAGATCATGAACAACATCTAAGGTTAATATTACAGTTACTTCAAGATGAGAAACTGTACGCTAAGTTCACGAAATGTGAATTTTGGTTACGAGAAGTACAATTCCTTGGTCATATTGTGAATGAAAAAGGAATTCAAGTTGATCCAACAAAGATTGAAGCGATAAAGAAATGGGAAATTCCTAAATCACCGAAAGAAATTAGGCAATTCTTGGGTTTAGCAGGGTACTACCGACGATTCATTCAAGATTTTTCAAGAATAGCCGTACCTTTAACCTCACTGACTCAAAAGAACAAAAAGTTTGAATGGGGAGAAAAGCAAAATGAAGCTTTTGAAATTTTGAAAGATAAGTTATGTAGCGCTCCAATTTTGTCCTTGCCAGAAGGAACAAATGATTTTGTTGTATATTGTGATGCTTCACATCAAGGCATGGGATGTGTATTGATGCAAGGAAACAAAGTCATAGCCTATGCATCACGACAATTGAAAGTGCATGAGAAAAATTATACAACCCATGATTTGGAACTTGGAGCTGTAGTTTTTGCACTTAAAATTTGGAGACATTATTTGTATGGAACAAAGTGTATTATCTACACTGATCACAAAAGTCTTCAACATATACTTGATCAGAAAATGCTCAATATGAGACAGCGAAGATGGGTTGAATTACTCAATGACTACGACTGTGAAATACGTTATCATCCCGGGAAGGCGAATGTCGTTGCTGATGCATTAAGTCGTAAGGAAAGAGAGAAACCCTTAAGGGTACGAGCAATGCAAATCGTTGTGAAACCTAATTTAATTGATCAAATTAGGATTTCTCAAAAAGAAACATTTGAAAAAGGAGGTAACACAGAAAAAGATATGATCGGGATGGATAAGCATTTAATTAACGGAGATGATGACATTCGGAGATTTAAAGGTAGAGTTTGGGTACCTGCCTCTGGTAATTTAAGGGAATTAGTGATGGATGAAGCACATAAGTCTAAATATTCTATTCATCCAGGAAATGACAAAATGTATCAGGATTTGAAATGTAATTATTGGTGGCCTGGTATGAAAAAGTCCATCGCGCAATATGTTGAAAAATGTTTGACATGTTCAAAGGTTAAGGCTGAATATCAAAAGCCGTCAGGCTATCTACAACAACCAAGTATTCTTGAATGGAAATGGGAGGGAATCACAATGGATTTTATCACCAAATTACCAAGAACATCTAGTGGATACGATGCAATCTGGGTAATTGTTGACCGTCTGACGAAATCAGCACACTTCCTACCAATGAAAGAAAGTTATAGCATGGAACGATTGGCAAAATTATATGTGGACGAAATAGTGACAAGACACGGAGTGCCTATTTCCATTATATCCGATCGTGATAGCCGATTCACGTCTAGGTTTTGGCAAACTTTCCAACAAGCATTAGGCACACGTTTGGATTTAAGCATCGCTTATCATCCACAGACCGATGGGCAAAGCGAACGAACCATACAAACCTTAGAAGATATGCTTAGAGCATGTGTTCTAGACTTTGGAGGAAGCTGGGATACTCATTTACCGTTAATTGAGTTTTCCTACAATAATAGTTATCACTCCAGCATTAAGATGGCACCGTTCGAAGCTTTATATGGTCGAAAATGTAGGTCCCCACTGTGTTGGGCAGAAGTGGGAGATAGTCAAATAACTGGACCCGAAATAATCCAAGAAACAACTGACAAGATTGTCCAAATTAAAGAAAGGCTAAAGACTGCTCGTGATCGTCAGAAAAGTTATGCGGACAAGAGACGAAAGCCTTTAGAATTTGAAATAGGTGATATGGTGTTATTAAAAGTGTCACCTTGGAAAGGCATGATACGTTTTGGAAAACGGGGAAAACTAAGTCCACGATATATAAGACCTTTCGAGATTATAGGAAAGGTTGGACCGGTAGCCTATCGTCTAAAGCTACCAGAAGAATTAAGCAACATTCACAATACATTCCATGTGTCAAACTTACGAAAGTGCGTGGTGGATGGAACACAAGTCATTCCACACGAGGAAGTTCACGTTGATGAAAAATTGCAGTTTAAAGAAGAACCAATTGAAATTATGGATCGAGGAGAAAAGAGGTTAAAACGAAGTAAGATACCAATTGTACGAGTAAGATGGAATTCTAGACGAGGCCCAGAGTTTACGTGGGAACGTGAAGACGAAATGAAAAAGAAGTATCCACATTTGTTTAGCCCACAATTCGAAGGTAACCTCAACTAAATTTCGAGGACGAAATTTCTCTAACAATGGGAGACTGTAACAACCTCGAAAATTCAGGTCCAATTTGAACTTTTATTATTTATTGAATAGTCTAGAATATTTCGTAAGTTAATTGCTAAGTTAGAAATGTATTCGATATCCTATGGATCAATTAAAGGAATATGTTATTTCGAATAACAAACTTAGAACCAAACACGAAAGGAATTCGAATCGACATTAGACAGTTAATTGAAAGTCACTTTACTCGGCCCAAACACCTTAACAATTTAATTACAACAATTGGTAAATACAATGCCAACATAATTATGTTATACAAGAATGTATATATATAAATTACTACAATCATACACATAAAAGTATATACATGAAATCATTTATGTAAAACAACTAATTTATTCAACACACATAATTAATTATAAGAAAAACACAAATATATATGTATATATATAGACATGCAACATTTATATATATGTATATGGACGCGTATATATATGTATAGACAAGCAATGTATATATATATATGTATATATATACACACAAAATACACGCATACATGCATTTATTCATACACATGTATAAAAAACAATCAAACAATTATAAAACATAAATATATATGCATGTTACACACATGCATGCATGAGTATGAAATCTATACATACATACTTGCATTCATATGCATACACATACAAGTATTCACATATAACACACACATGCATGCAAAGATGCCATGCACACTAACAAACAAATATCCACATTCAAACACACCACCCCTCATGCCCAATCCACACACTCCCTCCTTCTCTTTCTCTTCCCAATACCCTTTTACTTTTCTGCTTTTTGACAGCATTCAGCTGTCAACTTCCAACAGTTATAACTCGTTCCATACTTCACAAAATCACTCCATTCTTTTTCCATAATCAACTTCCATTTCCTCCAGAAAAATTCCAAGTGTTCTCACTCACTTTCATCAAGATTTCGACCTCCAAACAGCCTTCAAAAATCAGGTGCGCTGAAACCGACCAGATTTGCTATCTTCACTTCTTCATCACGGTTAAGGTACCAAATGAACTCCAAATCACCTCATTCTTTTTTTGATCTTCTTGGACTTCAATTTACTTTGTTTGGTAAAAATTCCAGGAGCTTTTGAGTCCCATAACTAAGCTTAAAGTCCTTGAAAACGTGGAACAAGTGCAGCAACATTACATGCAAAGGCTTGCATCTTCCTTCTTCCTTGATTCTTGAACTTTTGAACTCAAATACTTGCAACAACTCCTCATAGGAGATTCTTTGTTATCATTTTCAGGTCCTACCATCTAATAATCCATCTCTCTTCATTATCCTTCAAGAACTAGGTACAAATCCTACATTCTAAAATCAAAATCTCATTTTTATTAATCTTTTTGCACTCTATCATATACTCTTTCAAATCTATGACCAAGACCTATTTTTAAACAGAAAATAAAGACCATTTAACATTCAAAATTTCGTGGTTTTGAAGCCATGGTCAAAACTCTTACATGCAACAAGGTTGCATGTACAAAAAGACGAGTTTTCGAGTTCTAAAAACAACAACTATGTATTTTTATCACTACTTCTTGTTGACCACGACCAAGAACTTATTTGGGCAGTAAAAACAAATGTTTTAACTAACAAAAGTTTTTGGTATAAAAGCTTGGTTGAAAAACACACATGCATGGAGGTTGCATATGCCTAAACTTTGTTTTTGAGCACTAATTCCTTCACCTTTGCACCTTCACTTCATCTAAAGCCAATACACTTTTGTTAACCACATTTACAGCCCTAAAACCCTCTGGATACAGCAGCCTCACACGTAGGATTGGTTGAGCACCGGTCAAGGCAAAGCAATATCTTTAAGGGTATTCATTCAACTAGTTTAGTTATGTTTTACTTGCATAGTTTGCATTTAACACTTGTATTAGCACATGAACACTTATAACATATAAAACACATGTAATATAAGTTAAAATGAGTAATAGGATCTGAACATAAAAGGTAACATGATGCATGCAACGTCTTGTACGTTAAAAATGAACATAACGCGTTAAAATCTCAAAAACCGACACAAACCGTACATGCATAACTTCAAACATTCCAGAAGTTAAAAACATCTTAAATGATGTTAAAAATGATTTAAATATGTTTTATAAGACATCCCTAACATGGTTTAAGCTTAAAACCGTTGTATTACCGAACCGACGTGTTAAAAACTACTAAAACGGTTTATTTTTGTGCATATTTAAATTCTGGAAATTTTATAAGTTTATTTATGATAAATAATGTATTATATCATATTTTAATGAGTTATGGTGATTAAAAAGACTGACAATGTATTTTACGCAAAACTAGTTACGAAACCGACTCATTTGAATTATTAAATCGCATAGTCTTGGACTATAACTTATTTTTGAAATATTACAGAATATATACAAGTAAAAATATATAAAATAATGTTATAAAAATATTTGGGATGATAGGAAATACGAAAGACTCTTTAAAAGCGAAACTACGTACATAACCGACACGCGAAATGCGTAAAAACGGGTTTTTATATATATGCAAGCCAATAACTATTTAGACCAGAATATTATTCTTAATATATTTTATATATAATGAAAATATAATTTCTAAAACTTATGGGCTTAAACTATTTATTTAAAATGGATAAAAACCGCGTTATGGGCGTTACCGGCCCAATTAGCCCACTAAGTAAAATGAGGTATTTTTAATCAAAAGATTTTATTAATAAATAGTCTATTTTGAATATTTTAACAAGTATATACTTATTTAGACAAATTATGATTTATAAACGTATTGTTGGGCTTTAAACGTATTGACGGGCCCAATAGGCCCAATAGTAACTTTACATGTAAAAATAACTTAAAGCCCAATTGTTAACCTATCTAGTTTATTAATTATTAGTATTTGTATACAATAACCATGTTAAAAAATCTAATTGCGTAAATACAAGATGTTACGTAAATGCTATAACTTACAAAACATCTTAACTGGGCCTGAGTAAAGTATGACACTATGCATAGAGCACAATGATACTAGCAACTAAGTCTAATTTTAGCAAAACGTTTAAACATAGGTATACACCTATCTTGTAAAGGCAACCACGTGGAACACTCAACTCACAACATTGTTTGCAAACCGTAACCTCGGTGAGTTTTCGTGCAAACCTTTCCCTTCTTTACTATGTTTTGGGATGAAATACATGCTACTAAAACTTTTTATGTGTACTAATGTTTGAGACTTGTTACTTCCCATATTGTTGTCCCTTCTTTAGAGCACACCATTAACCCTAGTTGGGGCCATTAGTATTATGGGTAGCGCTATCTGAGAAACCCTCACACACAGTGGTCTCCCCACTGAGATTGGCAAATCGTTGTGGCATAATTACTAACTATTTTATTTAGTTCATTAATGGGAAATGAACTACGCAGGGACGGAACGCCGGCATATGGTCTTGTTGCGAGATCATATGGGTGGTGCAGGATTGGCTGTGCGACTTGAACATTGTACACGAACGAACAAACTATTGTTATCTTTGTTTATTACAAAGAATACAAACTGTTTACTTATTAAATGTTTTAACTGCTCGAGCTCACCAGCTTTATGCTGACCCAAACTCTTTTAAGCATGTATTTCAGGACGTTAAACTAAGAAGGAGAGGTAGACGGGAAGCTTTTGGTGCCTAAAACTTTGGAGTCTATCTTAGAGACTTGCTTTGTTATTTCCGCTGCCTAGGAACTAGATTTAAACTTCATCTGTTTTATTATTACAAACATTATGCTATTGGGTTGTTCATGCCCACTTTTGGTTTTAAAACAATTGTTAAGACTATTTTGTACTAGTTGATGATGAAGTTATCTTAGTCCTACTTATTTAAGTGTTTTACCAATCTTTCGTCTTGCCCCTATCGGCGGGGTGCGACAGATTGGTATCAGAGCCAAAGGTTTTAGCGAATTAGGAAGTTTAGAATAAGTATTTGAACTTTCTAGGCTTTAACCGAAAGACATAAGTACTTTGACTTTGATCTAGGGAGATTAGAACATTATGATATGTTACTTTGCTAATAACTACTATTGTAACATAAATATAAATGTTTTAGATGGATGCAAGTGGACTCATCGCGGTACGCGATGGTCCCTCGGCGAAAGGCTTCGCGGTACGCGAAGCAAACCGGGAGTCGAGACTCCCGAATCCTATCGCGGTACGCAATGAGAAATTTTGATCGGCCTTCGCGGTACGCGAAGGCCATGCAGATTGAAAATTTTATAAAACCCAACCCAGCTCATTTGTTCGGTTTTCTCTTATCACCACCGAACTTCTCCCCTGTAAATCGACTCAAACACTCGGTAATCAACATCTCAACTCTCTGGAATCACTTGGTAAGATATTCCTTGGTGTTGGAAGCCTTTGGAGATCAAGGAGAGTGTCGAGAACCGTCAAGAAGCTCGGAACAACCACCATCCAGTAGCTTGTTATCATCAAAACCTGTTCTACCACGGATTTAAGCTTCTAAGGTAGTTTTAAATGTTTACATAGTGTTAGATCGTACATGCAAGGGCTAAAAACCCACATGCAACTCCTTACGGTTATTGTTCTCAAATTTGTTGGTGATTTGTTGTTTAGATATCATAGATTTAATGATTTGATAGTTTAGTGATGATAGATTTGAGTTTTGATTGAGTTATTGGTTGATTTGGTAATGATTTGGTGCACTTGCCATAAAAGGAAACTTGTATGTTGCAAGTCTTGGATTTGTAATGATCTAGACATGTTAGACATGTCTAGATGTTGTTAAATGTATATTTGAGTGTTTAGAAACACATTGGGATATTTGATTTTGTCAAAATCATGGTTTTATAGAAACTTACTAAAAATGGAAACTTTATAAAATCAAAAGAGGGCTTTTGATGTTTTAAAGGGTTTTGATGAACTTTGATTGTTGAAATATGTTTAGAATTGATTTCTAAGCATATTGGAAACCTTGATTTGTGAAAATGAGTTTTAAACGGATACTTTTCAAATAAGGAAACTTTATTTGGGCAAAACGGCGTAAATGGCGATTTATGTGCAAACGACATGTTTTAAGAGTTTAAACGTGTTTTATAAACATATTGGAAGTCATTACTTTTATGAAATGGGATTTCATAACCACACTTTCCTAAATTAGAAACCTTTTAAAAATGGTAACTTATGTGATTAGAGTCATAGAATGCATTTTGGTGTCTTATGTGCATCAAGGCACATAAACACAACAATCGTGTCACCAACGATTCGTAGAGTCTCACTAGTTAACACATGCACTCGGTTGAGCACACCGACACTTGGAGTTGTATGGATTACAACATATCACAAAACACATACTCACACGTATATGGTTATAGGTGCATACTAGCAGGTGCTAGCTCTCGCAGACGCGAACATTCACACATACCGGAACTACTATCAGGTGAGTTCACGGCCCCTTTTTACATTTTCTACCTTTGGGGAAGAAAACATTGCATACACTGTTTTTGAACAACTTACACACTTTTGGTTATTTTTGTATATGCTAATATCGTATATGCATATGTGTGGCATTCATCCACAAAACTGATAAGTCCTCATTAAACACACCTCGAACCGTTAATAGCGCGTTGCGCTCAGCGTAGTAATTCTGAATAGTACTATTTGGGCCTGACAAGCCCCACTGTTGCGAGCCGTATGGCCACCCCGACTGGAGGTTGGAACAGTGCATAATTGACCAAACAACATTTGCCATATCTTGGATGGATATGGTGGGAGGCAGCATGTTAGCTTCGGTTGCAAACCCGCATATGGTATAACACATATTGACTAGCTATCAATTGATATTGCATTGTATTGAAAAATAGACCTGATAAACATTTACTTTAAACATTTTGATGTTTACTGCTGATTACAAACCTGTGCTCTCACCAACCTTTGTGTTGACTTTTTACTCGCATGTTTTCTCAGGTAACTAAGGCACGCGCACGAGGAATCTAGGATGCTAGGATGGAGTCCATGCATCTACATATGTGTCTTAGACTAATAAACATTCACCATCATTTTGTTATGTTATGAAATATTAAACATCTTTAATCGCTTCCGCAAACATTAAACTTGTGTTGTTTTGAAAACTTTTAATTAACGCTTCCGCAACCTTTGAACTTTATCTATGTTGATACCTTTAAACTTCCGCAACTCTGATATTTACAAAGTTGTTTTATCCAATTTATTGGATGTACGTATGTAACCAGACATGTAGGTCTCGCAAGTTGTGAGACCGGAGACTGCGATCCTGACAATCTGCCGCCGCTCACGCCCCGGAAGGGACGGGATTTCTCGGGGTGCGACAGATTGGTATCAGAGACTCCGGTTATTGCGAATTAGGTTTGCATTTAGTGAACTTAGTCTATAACCACTAGTCTCCACACAACACATAGAGCTTAGTCTTGTGATACTAGCATACATTATTGTACACACTTATTTCACGCATCGTAACAAATGGCACCATCATCGACACCGCATGTGACTACACATGACGGGGAAGAGCCGAGAGCTCTACATATTTCTTCACAATACCTACCGCACACACTACATTAGTCATTAGACAAACACTAACACCTATTCTCGCTATGAAGATCATGGCTGGAAGACGTGGAGGACGCAGAAATGCAGGCGGACGAGGAAACATCAACCTTACTACAGCTGAATTGAACGCGCTCATCAACGAGCGAGTTGAGGAGGTACTTGCCGCACGGGAAGCTGCCCGCAATCAGAACCCATTGAACCAAGGTGATGAGCCTTATCTCATATCCACCTTATTGTATCTTTTTGTTCGTCATTGTGTCTTACTATTTTTCTAAAATAATAAGATTTAAAAAGCATAATCGTGAAACAACATAATCATGTACTTTTTGTATGTAAATCATAATTATATGATAATAACACATTTATCCAATACATAATAAAAAGAAAAAGATACATCAAATAATCTAAAACATGAAACACAATAATTAATACATATGACACAATAACTTAAAGTATATGTTTTTAAAATAAGAAGTTTTGAAAACAAAATATTGAAATTATACAATTGTGTAATTATAATATGGAAAACATAAAAATTAAAAAAAACAACAAATTTATTTAATATATAAAAAACATGAAATGAGCTAAAACGTATAACACAATGATGAATACATATTATACAATAACCTGAATATAGAAGTATAGAACATATTGATAATTATATTACACAATAATATGAATGTAAAACGCAATAATCAAAATGTATTCATTAAAAAAAATTAAGATAATATGTGTAAGGTTTGTTTTCATCCTTTACCACAGACTCTACTGAAGAGTTAGAATATGCTGGTAAATTTATTTGTTTGTTTATAAATTATACATATAAAAAAATAAATGATTAACCAAACTTTTAAAAATTACTTGAAACTTTCGTAAGGACATGTTTGGGATTGCTTATTAAGTTTAAAAGGATTTTTGTTAAAAGTGTTTATTAACTTATGACTTTTTGAAATAAAGTTTCTAAAAATGTGTTTGGATTATCTTTTGTGAATAAAAAGTCAACATTCATTAAGTTTGGATATGTAAGTTTTTAAAAATTGTTTGGATATCTAAGTTCCCACAAAAATTAATAGATTATAACCATCAAAAGTTAAAAGCACTTGTAAAAGACATAAAAAAATAGATTCTTAAAAATAGTTTTTTAACACAACTCAAAAAGTTAAAATCAAAAGTGTTTTCGAATTATCAAATATATTTTTAACTTATTCACTTATTCATCAAATCAATAAGTTAAAAAGTTGATTTCAAATAGAATCCAAACATGCACTAAGGGGACTCGGAGTGGGGCTTCGGGATGAGCCGGGGAGCCATTTCCCGGTCCGGGAGAAAATGGGAACACCACCCCCCCGGAAGTGGGGTGGGGTGAAACGGGAGCACATCACCGAATCTCGCCGAATGGGAAGAAAGTGGGTTTCGACCGTTGGAGAGGTTTTGGACCGTTGGAATGTTTAAAAAAAAACTAATTTTTATTCTATTTAAACAACTCCAAAACAATCACAACTCACACTCTTTATCATTTTATTATTTCATTCTTCACTAAAGTTTAAAACAATGGATCCATTTACGTTGGAGCTTCCCACATTTGAAAGTAAATCGTCAAGTTCAGAAGAAGAGGAGATCAATATCAAAAAACGAAACTTTGAGTTTTTGTCAACCATCGTCGCCACGAGTTTAAACGAGTCTGCATCCACCGCATCTTCTTCGAGAAGGTATACACAATTTATTTAGTATAGTTGGTTTTTTATATTTTTTTTATTATGTGTTTTACAATATATATGTTACAATTTGTTTAAAAGGTATATATGTCGGGACGATCGTGCCGAATCACACAAGAGGCTTGTCGATCATTATTTTAACACCGAAACCAACCCAACATTCACCAACGAATTATTTGAAAGAAGATTTCGTATGCCTAGAGATTTATTTTTGCGTATCGTAGACGATATTGAAATGAATTATCAATACTTTCAAACATCGTTTGATGCAAGAGGTCATCAAAGTTTTACTGCACTTCAAAAGTGCACGTCCGCGATACGACAATTAGCTTACGGTAACGCTCCAGATGCTCTTGATGAGTATTTACAAATGTCTGAAAGAACGTCGCGTGAAAGCCTCGATCATTTTTGTGACGGTGTTATTTCTTTGTATGCAAAAGAATTTCTTCGAAAACCCACTTACAATGATGTTCAGTTGCTATACCAAGCGCATTCTGAAAGACACAAATTCCCGGGGATGTTGGGAAGTAAGAATTGTCCGATTGAATGGCGCGGACAATACACCCGGGGTGATTACAAGGTTCCGACGGTGATGCTTGAAGCGGTGGCATCACAAGACACTTGGTTTTGGCATGCTTTCTTTGGACCTCCCGGCTCGAACAATGACCTCAACGTTCTTGATCGTTCGTATGTTTTCAGCTACATACTTGATGGATCAGCCCCAAAGTGCCCGTTTATGGTAAACGGCGTCGAGTACAAGCTTGGATATTATCTTGGTGATGGGATTTATCCTAGTTGGGCAACTATAGTGAAATCGTTGCAGCATCCTCCCGAAAATGATTTAAAACGTCGTCAATTCAAGAGAGCACAAGAAGCTGCACGAAAAGATGTTGAAAGAGCTTTCAGTGTTTTGAAGGGAAGGTGGAATATATTGCATCGTCCCGCAAAGCAAATGCATCCACGAAGTTTACGAAAAATTATGTATGCTTGTATCATTCTACACAATATGATTTTAAAATGGAATGAGTCAGCAATATCACCAGAACACATAGAGGACCCTCCTAGCGATGAACAGCCTGAAGAAGACATTCTTTATCAGCTACGATCAAGAACAACGCACGAAAATCTTCGAGCCGACCTTATCGAGCATTTGGAGCATTTATCGCAACAATATCACGCCAATAACCCGAATAATTAGTATTTTCATTTAATGTAATATCTTTTTAAATTTTAATGTAATTTTATATTTTATTTTTAATGAATCTATTTAATTATTATTATTTATTTATTGTTAAAATAATTAAATAAAAATAAGATTTGAAAATGGGGAAAAGTGGGACGACACCGTGCAAAATGGGGAAAAGTGGGGAAAGCTGATGTGGCACTGATGTGGCGCTGATGTGGCAACGGGGAAAAGTGGGGAGTTGTGGGAGGACTCCTAGTCCCCTAAGTCATACCGAACTCGGATGAAGCAAAGGAAGACTCAATTTCTTGAAAAGGTACATATACTGATATATTATATCTTGTATTTACCATCTTTGTTCTCTAAGGAAACACCGTTTATAGTGATGAAACTCGAACGTTTTCAAAAGAGATGTAAATTTACAAAAACGAAAATACATGTTAGTTTTTTTGAAACGAGAAACCAGTACTTATAAGTAGGCCTGTAAACGAACTGAACAGTTCATGAACAGTACGGTAAAAAGTTCGTTTATGTTCGTTTATTTAATAAATGAACGAACACGAACATAAAATTTGTGTTCGTTTAATTAAATGAACGAACATGAACTGTGACAATCCGGCATTTCGGATTAACCTCATTAATCAGATTTTAACAAAAACAATACGAAATTAAACAAAATCAAACAAAAAGGATTAAAATCAAATAAAAACAAAGCTAGGAATAACAAAATTACAAGAATTAAACATGTAATTACATAAAACAATCAATTATGACTTTTTAGGCCAAAATTCGAGTAATAAACCAAGGAAAATTCGAAATTCATATTAATTTGAGTTGTAATTGAATTTAAACTATCAATAATCATAATATTGATGATTATAATCGGTTATAATCTGTTAATTACACCATAATGATCGAATTAAAGCCTTAAAAAGTCGAAACCGTTACTAAGTAACCATGAGACTACAACATTCGATCATAATTCACCAAATTGAACTCCCAAAACATCTATTCGGCATTCTTAGAAGGTTATGCATCAATCAATTTGATTCCAGAAGTCACGGGAAGAAGAATTGATCCAAGGACGGCCGGAGAACAAGCTATTAGTCGATCAACATCAATCCAACACCAAATCAGGTAAGAATTCATTCCTACACAACCTAAAAAGGCCGACTAAGCATAGCCCCATGACAATTCGTGCTTCTAATAACAAATTGGGTGAGTTCAAGTATTAGGGTTCATCGTTTGAGACGATTTGGGGATTTCAATCAAAACGATGACAATAATCAAATTAAACTACATACACAGCTTTTTAATGTTCATGTTAATGAAACTCCTATGAATTAAACATCTAATTTTATCGAATTGTACAGATTCGATTACTAGGGTTCATGGTGAGAACGAATTTGTGGTTTTTGAGGAAACTGAATTATAAAACCCAATTAAACAATACAGAAATTTGTTTCAATGAATGAAAAAACTATATCAATTTCAAATAACAACAAAGGATTAAACGATTTCAAGTTCTAGAGTTTTTTATACAAAATGACGTGGGGTTTCGGGTTCAAACGAATGTAAAAATCAAATTAATGTATATCATTAGGCTCGAAAAGTTGCGATTAGCAAAACCCATATGTTAATTTGATCAAATGAATTCGATCTGAGTATAAACCACTTACGTGGGTTTTGAGATAAAAACGAATTGAGGATTTCGATTTAAATGAACTTGATATGCCAATTAAACATTGCAGAGTGTTTCGAAATCGTTTATTTATTAAAAACCCTATGAATCAATTCAATCGATTTGAATTGGATACAAACGAATTTAAGTTTGAGGACGGTTAGGGGCGTTTAGATCACAAAAACAAAACCAAATATCAAATTAAATCCATATATAGAGTCGTATGAACCTGTTGAGAAATAGCCCCGTGGTCACAGGTTCGATTGGGTTCGAATTGGGACTTAATTTGGGCTCAATGGTTCGGTTTCATAAACAAAGGGGAACCAGGATAACTGTTGTTAAAACCATTTAAAACGAAAGTGAATTACAATTGCAGAAGCAGAGGAACTGGTTGTGGGTGTTTGTTGGGTTTGGGAGGTCAAGGGTTCGACCCTTGCCTTTGCCACCTTTTGGGTTTTAAAACCATTTTTTTAGTATTTTCGTCATAAAACGCTCGTTTTAACTCCGATTTAATCCGTTCCAGTTGCGTTGGAACCAGAATTGAATTTTGAATCTAATGAAACAATAAAATTTATATTTTAGATTAAAAGAAAACGATCGCGTACGTTACGTGTATCTAAATTAAATCGTATACGTTTATATGATTTAAACAAACGAAATAAAATTCGTGCATACTTTTGTATGTACGTTTCAAACATTCTAACATACGTACATTGACACGTATGCGATTGCGAACGTGATGTGACATTTCAAATAATGATACGTTATCGTAAATACACAGATTTTTCGTAGAAGGTTGTCTACGCGAATTTACAAGCACGTGATCATTCTGTTTACTATCAAAGGTGCGTCCACGGCCCCTTTTCTTATTTTAATTGTTTTGGAGGAGAAAACATGTGCAAACAAACATTTTAGATACATATCACTTGCATGAGTTAGCTATTTACGATAAGTGCGAACATAGCATTACAAGTCCTTACATATCGAACCGTTTAGTTTACCGTAGTGCAAAGCGTGGTAGTTGGAAATAGATCTATTGGGTTTGACAAACCTCACTAGGTAGATGGGATCTACGTGTCACACCCCGACCGACGGCGGAATACGTCGGGGCGCGAGTTAGATTGTTCATTACTCATGGTGCTATGTGTAAGTTTCGATAATTAAACAATTGTATTTAAATAAGTTAAACATAATTTCATTAAACTCAAACAACCATTCAATTACATAGTTCAAAAACAAAATACATAATTGAAATAGTCTAACATTATTTTAAATTTCAAATCTAGGTCTACTAACATAAACCTATCTTATGTCTTCATTGAAAGCATCCATCTAACCTGTTACATATGCAAAATAAAGATTTTTGTCAACTATATGAATAGTTGGTGAGTAACCCATACATTTCATAGTATACATAAGAAATTGATGCAATTCAATTAGAATATAAGTTTAAACTCTAGCATGCAAATCCTACTAGTTTTGCAGTTAGATTATAGAATATATCGTCTCCAAACTCGTATCAATACTTAGCTAAAAAGCTTAGTACATCTACAAGTCTGCCATAGTTTATATCGTCTCCAAACTCGTTCAATTACAAAGCACAAGGCTAAGTAATTTCACAACTCGATCATTGCCGCCATGCGACGTTCGGCAGCGCGTTGTCTACGAGCCATTCTAGATAAACAAAGGATATGAAGTGATTAGGAGTTGAATATGAATAGATTGAATAGATAGCATTTGTGACATTTGTATTATCTTAGATATAGCAATAATTAATTATTACTAATCATAGATAATATGTCATTGAATATAAAAACACATAAACAAATCAATTGACTTAATTTAAAACATAAGGAATGGTATTCAAAATACCGTGTGACATATTAGAATTAATTTGGTTTGTAAGATGTTTGGTGTGATATGCTTTGGCCTATAAGTGGTCATACTCTCATCGAAAGTCCCCAGGAAAGCTAGACTGGTCCCACAGTACCTCGGGGATTTATACGAATAGCTTTCCTAGACAGGAATTCCAACTACCGGTACTACACCCTTCCAGTTACTACATATCCACCTCACAAACCTAATTCTAACGGGATCTTAAAATCAATATTAGAATGTCCTAAACCTAACTTCTCTAAGGAATATTAGGCATTAAGCCTAATGAGTTTGAATCTTATCAACTATCGATCGTTTGTGCGTACGTGAGTTTAGAAAAGGATTTAACTTAAAGCAAAGTTCTAAGGCAATTGCTTAAGCTAAGTAATCCCAAAATAATAAGCAATCTTAGTCTAAGGCATTCTTAGCTAAGTTTAGGCAAAGGCATATTAACAACTATGGCTTTCCTCTATGGTATTTAACAACTAAGGCTTTCCTCTATGGTAACAGTTTAATATAAATAACACATAATAATAAGAAATCATAGCATAACAATTATGATATAACACATAGCACATAACAAGTAATAAACAAGTAGCAATATGAGATAACTCATATTTGGGTTAACTTAGTTATAGTCTAGGCCACTATTTTCTAATAACCTAAATCCCTATAACCATGTCTCTGATACCAATCTGTCACACCCCGACCGACGGCGGAATACGTCGGGGCGCGAGTTAGATTGTTCATTACTCATGGTGCTATGTGTAAGTTTCGATAATTAAACAATTGTATTTAAATAAGTTAAACATAATTTCATTAAACTCAAACAACCATTCAATTACATAGTTCAAAAACAAAATACATAATTGAAATAGTCTAACATTATTTTAAATTTCAAATCTAGGTCTACTAACATAAACCTATCTTATGTCTTCATTGAAAGCATCCATCTAACCTGTTACATATGCAAAATAAAGATTTTTGTCAACTATATGAATAGTTGGTGAGTAACCCATACAGTTCATAGTATACATAAGAAATTGATGCAATTCAATTAGAATATAAGTTTAAACTCTAGCATGCAAATCCTACTAGTTTTGCAGTTAGATTATAGAATATATCGTCTCCAAACTCGTATCAATACTTAGCTAAAAAGCTTAGTACATCTACAAGTCTGCCATAGTTTATATCGTCTCCAAACTCGTTCAATTACAAAGCACAAGGCTAAGTAATTTCACAAGTCTGCCCATAGATTGTACTTTTCGCCCTTTTGACACATTTGACTTAAGTCAAAGCGAAGGCGGTATCTAACACACCTTAGGCTACTCGGTATCAAATAACATAGAATAACATAGAATCACAAAGCAAATAGAATCACATAGCACGAATTCAACTAAATAAACTAAAAGCATTGCATATATAGAATTTGACTCTAGAATACTTAGTTTTTGAATACTGGCATATGTAACATCCCAAAAATGTAAAAAGGGAGTATAGAATTACTCACATGATGTCCTAGCTTTGTCACTTGAATCGTTGCCTAGGATTTACAAAGTCGTGCTTGCACACCTTAACCTAAAGGCAATAGAATTTCTTAGTCTATGTACTTAGAGTTCAAGTTTTGGCATCCTAGTTTCTATGGCATACTATGGAAGTCCTATTTGATATGTCTAAGTTTGAATGGTTTTCATTTAGGATTATTTATTTATTAATTAAATAAATAAATATCCTAATTGATTTTGAATGATTATTTATTTATTTGACTTAGAATAATCAAATTGTTGGACTAAAAGAACCAATGAGCCTGATCAGAAAAATCTCTAAGTCTCACAGCATTACAACAACTGAAGAAGAACACAAAGGCTGATATTCAAAGGTGCTGAAGTCACAAGATCTGAAGAGATGTACAACAGCTGAAGTGTAAGTCGTCAGATGTTGTAGTGTGTAGTTAGTCTTCAGTAGTTTTCTTTCAGTATTTGTAAAGTCTGATGAGTAGTTTACTCATCAGATGTTTTAGTATTTTGTACTTCAGTAGTTTCAGTAGTTTTGTTCTTCAGTAGTTGTAGAGTTTGTCTTCAGATGTTGAAGACATCCTCAGTAGTTTAGTTAATTTCAGTTGTTTTGTTTTGTCTGTTAGATGTCAACATCATGTGACATCATCAGACGTCACTGCCTTCTATATATAGGTAGTTGACATGATTGTAATGTAACGAAGTTAATGAATTGAATGAGATATTCCTTTTACAGAAAACTTTCTCTCTCTATAACAAACTTGCGTTACTGTTTGATTGAAATCGTTCTTACTTTACTTATGCTAATTCTGTGTTGAATTCCGCTGCTATACTCTACTGATTTATCAATTGAGAACATCTGATCCTACAATTGGTATCAGAGCAGGTTAATCATTGATCGATTTCACAATTGATCTCTGAAACTGCTCAAATTTGTTCTCAAATTGAGTGAATTAGCTGATTAAGTAAGAATTTGTTATAGATTGAAGTTTTCTGCTAACTTCTGTTGATTTGTATTTCAATATCAATTTGTTTTGCATCAATTGATTGAGATTTGAATTAGTTTGTGTTAAATCGATTGAATCTGTGATCATGTCAACTCCAAACAATGATCCGCACAATACAGGCTCCGCAACCAAGCCTCCGATGCTTGTGCGGAGTGAGTACAACATATGGCAACGTAGAATGCTACATCACCTGTCGATTAACAGCGCAGGATGTTGGAAATCTGTTGTGCATGGACCATATAAACCCACGATCACTGATCCTGAAACTAAGATCATGATTCCGAAACCTGCTGATATGTATTCGGATGAGGACATTAAATTGTTTGAAATTGATGCTAAAGCTCATGGTATTCTGGCCATGGCTCTGCCTAATGAGATCTATTCTGGTTTGATGCATCATGATACTGCTCATGATCTCTGGGTTGCACTGAAAGAACAATTTGGTGGAACCGATGAGGTTTTAGCAAATACTAGAGAAATTCTGGCTCAGCAGTATGAGACATTTTCTCACCGAAAGGGTGAATCCTTGACTCAACAATTTGAGCGATTCTCATGTTTAATTTCTGAGTTAAAAATGGTTAAGCAAGAATACACTAACAGTCAGATGAATAACAGATTTCTCAGATCATTGCCTGAGAGATGGGACACTTATACAATTGTCCTACGCTCTAATGCTAATCTAGAAAGTCTATCTCTCACCCAATTACATGGGAAACTCTTAACTTTTGAGAGAGAGGTAGAACAGAAGAGAAAACTGTCTTCATCTGGAAAACTTGCTGATGATTTTGTTCCTGGTAACACTGCTTTGATAGGTCAGGAGTCAGAGTTTAATGGGTCTGAATGTTCTTATGATGAACATATTGATTTTTCTACTAACAATTCTGAACATGCTTTTGTGGGAGTTGATGGTAATGCAGGGAATTATGGTGATAACTTGTGTTTTGTGATGGATGATTTGAAAGGAATCCCGGATGATGATCTAGAGGAGATGGACATTTTGAGTCAAATGGCATTGATCAACATCAGATCACAAAAGTTTTATAAAAGAACAGGAAGAAAGTTCCCTGGATTATCTGGCAAAACCAAGGTTGGATTTGACAAAGGGAAGCTGAGGTGCCATAAGTGTCATAGGCTTGGTCACTTTGCTAGGGAGTGCAAAACATCTGGTTCTAATCTTGCTGCACCTTTTGTGACCTTTCCAAGCAACAATTCCTCAGGCAAAGGACCACAATCTTCTGGTACTAGTCAACAGCAATTCTATCCAGCTCACTTTGTTCCACAAAATCCAATGCCCTATCCATATCCTTGCTTCTACATGCCTCAACCTCCTCACAATCCAGCATTAATCCCACCTCAATCCCCTGCTCTTCCTGAACCCAGCAAACCTCAATCAACTCAACAGTCTCAACAACAACAGCATCAGAGTTTCTTCACTCCTGGAGTTGTTGATTGGAGTAGCTTGCCTGATGACTTATCAGACTTCAACATGCAGCCTTTTTCTGAAACTGGTCCACATGGTGGAGACAATTCTTTTGGAAATCTGGCACTAATGGCTATTGACTCAACTGACAACTCTTGTCATTCTTCTTCAACATCACAGGTATCCTCTGAATCCAAAGCTAAGTTGTGTTCAGAGTCTTGTGTTTCAGCATTTGCTTCCATTAGAGAAATTAATGTTGAGTTAATTAATGAAAAGTTGTCTTTAGAAAGGGTCATGACAAAGAATAAAATTGAATTTGAGAAAGCTTTGAATGAAAAAGAATCTGAAATTTACAAACTCAAGTGTCAATTGTCTGATGAAAAGGCTAGGGTGGAAGTCATGCTTGTAAAACACAATGATTTGAAACAAACACTTGCAGCAACCCAAGTCGAATGTGCAAGATGGGTTGAATCTTGCAAGGGGTTTGAGTTGCTATTAAACAAGCAAACAGCATCAAATGTGAAGTTTGGTATTGGATACAATCACACTGCTCCTCCAATTGATTATACACCAAAAAATCTTAACTGTGAGTCTGAAGGAGACAGTGTATACCAATACACCAAATCGTCAGAAAAGTCTGATGCTGAAGAATCATTTGAAAGTGATTCAAGTGCCTGCAAATCTGAGTCTGAAACTATTGACATTGAAACTTATTCTTATTCTCTTGGATGTACAAATGTTATCCAGGATGAAACATGTCAGGATAGTGTTTTAATTGAGATTAACCCTGATGAAAAGGTTTCAAATGAACTAAATTTAAAACTGGTTAAGGTAGATGGGCATGGTACTGGAGAGAAAGATGCACGGCTTCCGATAAGTCAGAATCACTCATCAGTAGTTGTAGAAAAAGCTGATGCCACAACTACTGATAAGTGGAAAAGGATTGACCGACAAGTGCTGAAGAATACCTCTTCAGAGGTTCTCAGCACATCAGCTGTTATCAGTTTGTCTACAAATACTGATGTTCCAAAAGTGCTGATGAACACGAACTCAGTATCTAAGTCATCAGTACTTGTAGATAATCACAAGGGAAAGCAAAAGAGGGTGCCTTGTGATATTTGTAGGCTGTTTAATCATTCAACTGATGAATGCTGGTACAGAAAAGGTTCTAAATTCAACAAAATCAAGAATAAAAACAAGAACTTACTCAAAATGAAAAATGAATTTAGTTCAAAATTTGTACCTGAATCATCAGTTGTTTCAAAATCTGGAAAATCCTTACAAGGAAATACCTCCAGTAAATCCAAGAAAGGAAAAGGGATTGTTCCAGATTCAGGGAAACAACACTTGACAGCATCTCATTTGATTAAAGACACTAAAATGATCAAACACAAAAATAAAAAATCAAGTTCTGATGTGTCTGATGAAATCAAAATTTTAACTCAAAATCATAATCAACTGATGCTAATGATGCAACAACTGATAGGAAAAGTCAATCTGGCAGAGGCATCTGTTGATTCATTTCATAAAAAGAAATCAAAGTCAAAAGTCAAATCAAAAATTTCTGATAAGAATGTTTCAAGTGTTGCTTCAACTGATAATGCTAGTTTTGTTTCTTCAAATGTTAACAGACCCAAAACCAAAATGGTTTGGGTCCAAAAGTCTAACTGAGTGTGTTGTTGTATGCAGGGTCCTTCAGCATACCAAAGTAGCATCTGGTATGTTGATAGTGGAGGATCCATGCATATGACTGGGAGCAGATCTCTTCTTCATAACTATTTCACTGGAAGGAGAGGATTTGTGTCCTTTGGTAATGATGCTAAGGGGTATATCATAGGTAAAGGTGTAGTCACTAATGGTGAGATTAGGTTTGATGATGTTAATCATGTTGAGAATCTTAAATACAATCTGCTGAGTGTTAGTCAAATGTGTGATAAGGGTCATGTGTCTCTCTTCACTAAGCAAGATTGTAGGATTCTATCTTCTGATGTGATGCCTTTGATTAGCAAAGTGTTAGATGAGTACACACTTCTTAAGGCTAACAGAGTGGGAAAGGTTTATGCCTTTGATCTTTCTAAGAAAATCTCTGTCAAAGGTCATCCTTGTTTATTTTCTAAGGCCTCTTTCAAGGAATCTAAGTTGTGGCATAGAAGATTAGGTCATGTAAACATCAAGAACATGAATCAATTGGTGAAACATGGTCTGGTTAGAGGTCTTCCTTTAAAGGATTTTAGCTGTGATGAAAACTGTTCTGCATGCTTGAAAGGAAAACAACACAAAGCATCTTTTCCTTCAATTGGGGATTCTAAATCCACTGGTTGCTTACAACTGTTGCACATGGATTTGTTTGGTCCAGTGCAGATAATGTCTATGGCAAAGAAGAAGTATTGTCTAGTTATTGTTGATGACTATTCAAAGTTTGTCTGGACCTTCTTCTTACACTCAAAAGGTGAGGTTGCCAAGGCTATTATCAATTTTGTGTTGTATGCTGAAAAGCAGTATTCTCTTTCTATCAAGTGTGTTAGGAGTGATAATGGCACTGAATTCAGAAATCATCTTCTTGATGAATTTTATCAGTCAAAGGGAATTCAGAGACAGTATAGCATTCCCAGAACTCCTGAACAGAATGGAGTTGTAGAAAGGAAGAATAGGACCCTGATTGAAGCTGCCAGAACAATGCTTGCTGATTCTGGTTTACCTCTCACATTCTGGGCAGAAGCTGTTAACACAGCTTGCTATGTGCAAAACAGAGTTTTAGTGAATCAAAGATGGTTGAAGACTCCATATGAAATCCTTCATTCTTTAACTCCTTTGATTTCCTTCTTCAGAGCTTTTGGATGTCCTTGTTACATTCTCAACACCAAAGATCAACTTACCAAGTTTGATTCCAAAGTTGATGCAGGATACTTTGTTGGATATTCTTCAACATGCAAGGCATATAGAGTGTTCAATTGTAGAACAAAGACTGTAGAAGAAACTCTTCATGTCAAATTCAATGAATGTCCTAAAGATTCCATTCCTCAGAATCCTGCTGAGATGTTTGATCTGAATATCTTGCAACATGATTTTCATGTTGAGAATAGTGGTGTAGACGATGCAGTTCTTCCAGCTAATCCACCACCAGCTTCTACAGCAACATCACAAGGAATTTCAGATGATGAAGATCCAAGTACTCATTTGTTCAGATTCAGTGATAATATGTCCACATCTACAAAATCTGATGCTCCTCCTGCTTCAGCAATCCCACTCAATACAAATGCTGATGAAATTCTGGAATCCTCTCAATCCTTTGAAATCCCAGCTGCTTTGTTCCCTGAATCAACTTCAACTGCAACATCTGATCCTCCAGCAAACACTTGCACTGATCTTATTCCATATCAAGAACTGAAGGATCATCCATTATCTCAAGTTCTTGGTGATATTTCTGCAGGTGTTTCAACCAGAAGTCAATTATCTAACTTTTGTCTTTATGCTCTCTTTGTCAGATTAGAAGCAATTAGGCTGTTTTTAGCATATGCTGCCTTACATAAACTTAAAGTTTTTCAAATGGATGTCAAAAGTGCTTTCTTATATGGTAAAATAAAAGAGGAAGTGTATGTGTGTCAACCTCCAGGCTTTGAGGACAATAAACATCCTGATTGGGTGTACAAGCTTGATAAAGCTCTTTATGGGCTGAAACAAGCACCTAGAGCCTGGTATGACACATTATCCACTTTTCTTCTAAAAAATAATTTCACTAGAGGCTCCATTGATCAAACTTTATTCATAAAGAATGTAGGCCAGCATAAGCTACTTGTTCAAATTTATGTTGATGACATTATATTTGCTTCATCTGACCCAAAGTTGTGTGATGATTTCACTAAGCTTATGACTACAAATTTTGAAATGAGTGCTATGGGGGAGTTACAGTTTTTCTTGGGTCTTCAAATCAAACAAAAACCTGATGGAATTTTCATTCACCAATCAAAATACACAAAAGAGCTTTTAAAGAAATTTGATTTGCAAAACTGTAAGCCATGTTCCAACCCCATGAGCACCACCACACAACTTGATGCAGATCTGAAAGGTACTTCAATGGATGAAACTCTTTATAGATGTATGATTGGATCTTTAATGTATCTAACTGCATCTAGGCCAGACATTATGTTTGCCACATGTGTTTGTGCGAGATTTCAGGCTGCCCCCAAAGAGTCTCATTTGATTGCTGTGAAAAGAATTTTCAGATACTTGCAAGGTACTCAATTCCTGGGCATATGGTACTCCACTGGACAATCCTGCAAGCTGGTTGCTTTCTCAGATAGTGACTATGCAGGATGCAAACTCTCAAGAAAGTCTACTTCTGGTGGGTGTCAGTTTCTAGGAAATTGCTTGGTTTCTTGGCAAAGTAAGAAGCAAACCTCTGTAGCAACCTCCACTGCTGAAGCTGAGTACATTGCTGATGCAAGTTGCACTTCCCAAATTCTCTGGCTTCAGTCTCAACTCCTGGACTATGGCATCAAAGAACTGAAGACACCATTGTTAATGGATAGTGCTTCAGCTCTTTGTATTGTCAAGAATCCAGTTCAGCACTCTAGGACTAAACACATTGAGATCAGACATCACTTTATACGAGATTGTTTTGAAAAAGGTCTGATTGATCCCAAATTTGTTCCTAGTGCTGATGAGCTTGCTGACATTTTTACTAAGCCTTTAGACACATCAACTTTTCAAAATTTAGTTCTCAGGCTTGGTATGTTGCAACTTGAATAGGTTAGTGTTTCAATGAATAAAATGTTTACTATCTTTTAAAAACAAAATTCCAAAAATATTTTCACTTCTCTTGTATCCATAAATATTCTTTTATCTTGGCACATTTTGATATTTTCAGTACATACTGATACATATCAAAAGTACTGATTCAAGAACAGTTATGACCTTTTCTAATACTCTAAGCTACAAGTGCTGATGAGTATTGATTCACTAAGTACTGAAGGTCAAACATTACTCACAAAGTTCTGATGAGCAAATTTGTGTACAAGTTCTGATGAACACATTGTTCACAAGTTCTGATGAACAAAATTTCCACAAAGTTCTGATGAACAAATTGTTTACAAGTTCTGATGACCACATTGTTCACAAGTTCTGATGAACAAAATTTCCACAAAGTTCTGATGAACAAATTGTTTACAAGTTCTGATGAACACATTGTTCACAAGTTCTGATGAACAAAATTTCCAAACATCTGATGAACAACTGATGAAAACAACTGATGAACAAAATTGTCGACAACACCTGATGAGTAATTTTACTCTTCAGTTGTTTACACCTCAGTTGTTTTCTCTATTTAACTCAACCTTCTTCAGTTGTTTCATTATCACTTTCTCAGAACTTTTCATCTTTTTCAAAACCTATTTTCCCTCTTTCATCTCTGCTTCCATGGCTGCTCTTACTTTGAAACCGCGTCACAATTCGATAGCCTACTTGACCAAATCTTCATTCTGGTCCAAGTTTGATGAAGCAGTGGATTTGATGAACTCCTCTCAATTCAAAACTGCTTTTCTCATCAATCCAACTCTGTATGTTGAATCCATTCATCAGTTTTGGATGAATGTTGAACTGATAAATGTTGGAACTGGAGTCATCTCTCTTCGATCAACAGTCAATGGTCACAACGTGCATATCAGTCCCGCTGATTTCACACCCCCACCTCCTGTTACACCAGACGACGTCATTTTTAAAGGTAGCGGAAGCATAGCGGCGAAGTCTCGAAGGTGAGGGGTGACTTACTTGATCCGGTATCATAACACACATAGTTATGAAAAGCACTAATTACAAATCACGACAAATATTTATTACATGTCCTGAATATCCGTTTACAACTTAAGTTCCTTCTATTGCATCCCAAGTCCTAACTACATGGTGCGTGCACAGGTGTTTCCTCACCGTTGGTACTGATTACCTGTAAAAGATTTAAAGTTTAAAATATCAGTATAAAACTGGTGAGTTCATAAATAAGACTCGATACAATATGATATGATAGTAAAGTCAATGATACACATTAACATAAGTGAATAATCATGTGACCCGTATCCAGATCCTTTCTGACAGTCCAGTCTAGAAATTAACCGAAGTTAAACTACGTGCCTCTAACTCAATGTCTCACTACATCAAGTCGATACCAGGAATGGTGACAAGCATTCACACAAGGGTAGACGCTATCTATCCATGAATGGGGTTGTCAGCCCGATAGTACTATCTTTGTCCACACATTCGGCCCCACATGGGTTAACCAGATACAGTTGGTTTTGAGGACTTTTGTTGTACACAGAAAATAGTCATAATCCCATGACACCCACATGCAAGCCGGTATTGCAATTGTTACTAAACATATCACACGTTTGATAAAGATTTCATAATAGTCACCCCGATGTTAAGAAAACAGTAAAAGAAAAGGGGTTGTATGAAACTCACCTGAAGTTTATGAAAAGATAAAATCACACGAACGGTGGCTAAAAATGCTAATCTGCATTAGTTTATTTATAATTAATTATTTGTGTTTTAACTTGCTGATTAGATCTGTTTGAACGTTCAATGTCACCGACATTGTAATAAAAAGTCATCGAACTAACATTAGGTGTTTAATTAATTATTTAGTCTAATATCATACAATGTACTATAATGTAGGTACCTATACTCGTTTAGGTACCTTGTGTTAAGTTGATGACTCATTGGATTAGCCGTAATAATCTCCGACTAATTAGTTAGGTAATGCTGTTGATTATATTACTTAAACAGTCCCTAGATGAAATCTCGGTTTAGGAATGATTAATTCTTGTCACTAATTGTCCATGTATCACAAAACATAACAATATGACATTTGAATAGGTTAAACAATCGTGTTTAACATATTAATCCGACTGTTATCATAAAACCAGACAGTTATTCCAATTGGTAGGGTAATAACTGTGATTAGTTTGAAACACTTGAGATTAACCTTGCATTTCAAAGATTAACCAAAATAATCACTTACATTGTCATAATCCAATGGTTTAAACCATTAGAAGTATTGTTATGGTTTGGTGAAAACCGGGCATTATAACGGATCAAAACAGGCATTTACCCGTTAACAAGACAAGTTATCCGTCAAAAATCATTCCTAGCTATCATCTAAGCAATAATCAACAACCCTAACTATATCATTACGTTCAAAAACACGATCTAATCAATGAAGATCAAGTCAGAAGGTTAAAAAAGATAGTTACCCAAATCAGACGATTCTACGGACAAAATCACGATCAGGACGCGTATACACGTTCACCGGTTCGAGCTGGACGTTCTGGTGGTGTCAAATATGAGTTTTGGTGGGAGATTGGTCAAGATCTTGAGTTAAAAAGGTTTAGAGTCGAGAGGAATGAAAATAAATTTCTCTGCATGCTTCTGCGATTTAACAATCTGATTTCACAGACCGACCTACTCGTCGCGTATCGCGACGAGTAGCCCACATGTCGTCGCGTACCGCGAGGGATTCCGGATAAGATTTGATATCGTAACTTGTCGCGTACCGCGACAAGACTCCAAGGAGTCGTCGCGTAACGCGAGGGATCCAATTTCAAGATTTTTCTTCGTTTCGCGATTCCGGACAATCCGTAACTCGGTTTCACGCACGGTTTTCTCCCATGTTCCCAATTTCTCGCATACTTTAAACCTGCAATTGTCACAGCTGAGCTCAGGGATGTTCTTCAACTTGACGATGCCAACCTCGTCACTCAGTTCTCTAAAAGCGCCACTGACCTCTGTTTTACAAGTCATGAATACCAGGGCGACTTGAGTGACTCAACACTTTTCAAGAAGCACTTTAACGATCCAGAGCGTCTGATATTCCATATGATCAACATATGCCTGGCTCCGAAGTCTTCTTCATGGGATCAAATGTCATCTCGTTGGCAACAGGTATTGTACTCTATTCTCGAATCTCAAAAGCTAAATTTTTCTCAAATACTTTTTTCTGAATTAACTGAACATGCTGGTAAGCCTGTTTCATCTAGATGGTTACTCTATCCTCGTTTTATTATGGCCATCATAGAGAAACAGCTGCCACAAACAGGCCTTGTTGGTCAGGGGATCCCTGCTCCAGCAGTTTTGCTGGAAGTATATTCCCGACACAACTCTAACCTCACTTTAAAAGAGGCTGCCCGGAAGCTCAAACCCAAGCAAAGGGAACCCACAGCCTCATCCTCAAAATCCAAATCCAAAGTCCCCACTAAACCAAAGTCCACTAAGCCCAAAAAGGCTGCTCAGGGAAATGAGTCCCCTGAGTCTGCCCATGCCTCACCAAGGCATGAACTGACCACTGGTAGTAGTCAACCAGTGGTTCAACCGACTCAACCGGCTCAAACCGCCCAGGTTTCCTCTCTACAGGATCCTGGTGCAACCTTTGTAGGGGACACCACATTACTAGAACCTCTTTCAGTTGAAAAGGTTTCTATTGAAAAGCACCAATCTCCCCGGGTGCATTCTCCTTCAAACCCAATTCTTATGGAAACCACTCCAAATAGCCCAACTTTTGTTATTGCCAACATCCTGGATCAGTTGAACACTCCTTCTCCCTCCCAGACACCTATCAATACTGGAAAAAGCTCCAACATTGAGGGAGAGGAACAAAGTGTCTCTGATAACCCACAGGATCATGACTACAACCTCAGATCTCCTAGTGTGGAAAGAGAGATTCTGATATCTGACAAGGCTGCTACTTCATCACCTCCATCATTTGGAGTGATTGATAGTGGTAACATGGATAAGACCTTGTCAGAGGCAACAACCGATGAAGGGGTTAACCCTGAGGTTGGAAGTCCCCAGTACCAAGACAAAGGGGCACCTGAAACTGTTGAGCCACACTCAACTCAGGTAGATCCTGAGATTCTCAGGAGGTCAGATGATTTAGCTACGGCTACTGATGACCAAATAACACTTGCTGAGGTTCTAAAGAAGAACCAAATCCTTGAGGCTGAGGTCTGTAGACTCAATGAGCTACTCACCAAAATGTCCAAGGACAAAAGTCCATCTTCCCCACTTACCCCACAGATGGCACCTTCTCATTCTGAAGGTCACCCAAACACTTCAACCACAAATATCCAATTTGACAAGCCACCAGCCACTGCTTCAGGCACTAATCCTTTGGGTTTTAGCCCCCCAGAGGCATTAGCTGCTGCCTTTCTACAAATCCTCCCTCTCATCACTCCAGTCCTAAAAACAATTATTATTCAAGCCCTTGATGAGAGGTTACCTTCCAAATCCCATATTCAGCAGATGGTTGATGAGGCTGTGACTGCCAGACTAGCCACTCTACATACTCCTTCTTCCCCTGCAGCCAAAAAGGGGGAGTTAGGTACTGAATCAGTCACTTCAGCTTCCAAAAGGCCAAGGTCTGAAGAGGTTGTTTCTGAAAGGTCTCCTGTTATTCAAGTAACTTATAAGAGACAGAGGAAGAATAAACCTGTTGAGGTTATCAACAGAGCTGATGTGGAAGATGAGCAGGAAATGGTTGATAAAGAGATTGAAGCAAGTGCTGAACAAGTGGAAGCCACAACATCTGTTGTACAAGAACAAGTCAAAACCTCTGAAGTTCAAGTACAAGCTACAACTTCTGATGCACAAGACACTGAACTAGAGGGGGTTCAAATTCCAGAGGTTGAGACTCAGGTTGTTGAGGTAAGGGCTCCTCCAAAGAAGAGAAGGCAACTCAGAATTCAAGAAGAAGAAAGTTCTGATGAAGAAGACAGGTTGCCTATCTCTACAGTTATCAAGCCAAAAGTTCAAAAGCCTGCAACATCAACAACTGGGTTGGATCAAGCCATTCAAAAGAAGAAAGTAACTCTACCTGCCAAATATGTGCCTGAGAAGTCATTGGTTTTTGGTCAACAACCAAAAATCACACCTGAGGATAGGATGTTAGCAGTTAAAGTGAAACTTGAAGAAGAAGAAAATCAAAGGGTGCATGATGAGCAAATCCTAAAGTTGGTTGACAAAGATTATCCTCAGACATCAACCATTACTGCAATGAAGAAAGAAGCTCAAAGGTTGTATGCTCTGAGGTTCACATACCAGTATAGGAAGGAACAGATTAGAATGTGGCCTGATCCAAGAATAATTCACAGGATCCACAAGAGAGAGGCTCCAGCAGCTTATGCCAGAAGGATCAAAAGGGTATTAAGTGCTGAAATTATGCTGGGATCAGTACTTGATCCTTGGGAGATAATAAATGACTTCAAGAGTGTGTACAACTCGGGTTCAAAGGCTCCAAATTTCTTAGAAAACAAAATGATCAAGAAAGGATTGGTATACAAGAAACTTGAACATGTTCTGCAAGCTGAGCTTTATCTGTTTCTGGAAGGAAAGCATCCAGATGAGTTTGTCTACAGAGAGATAACTAAAGTAGAGCTGAATGATGGGACAACGGCCAGGTACTTGTCTGAGTATTATGGACCTGAGTCTTTCTTCGAAGGTGAACCTGAAAGACTGACTCCAGAAGAGAAGATGTTACTACTTGAAGCTTTTGTCAGGGAGTCTTTCAGGTTAGTATACAATCAATAGCTTCAATGAGAGGGGTTAATGCTCATAGTCCATTTCCCCAATGGAGTTCCCTCTCATATTTTGATTGTTAGAATTTTTTTTGGAAGCTGTTGGTTATCAGGCTTATACTTTAATTGGTCATTTTGATACTGATCTCAAAAGAAAAAGACATATCTTTCTGCCTGGGAATAAATAAGTGAGACCTTAAATAAGTTAGAGGTTTTTGGCTGCATTGGTTCAGGGGGAGTTTGTTGGACTAAAAGAACCAATGAGCCTGATCAGAAAAATCTCTAAGTCTCACAGCATTACAATAACTGAAGAAGAACACAAAGGCTGATATTCAAAGGTGCTGAAGTCACAAGATCTGAAGAGATGTACAACAGCTGAAGTGTAAGTCGTCAGATGTTGTAGTGTGTAGTTAGTCTTCAGTAGTTTTCTTTCAGTATTTGTAAAGTCTGATGAGTAGTTTACTCATCAGATGTTTTAGTATTTTGTACTTCAGTAGTTTCAGTAGTTTTGTTCTTCAGTAGTTGTAGAGTTTGTCTTCAGATGTTGAAGACATCCTCAGTAGTTTAGTTAATTTCAGTTGTTTGTTTTGTCTGTTAGATGTCAACATCATGTGACATCATCAGACGTCACTGCCTTCTATATATAGGTAGTTGACATGATTGTAATGTAACGAAGTTAATGAATTGAATGAGATATTCCTTTTACAGAAAACTTTCTCTCTCTATAACAAACTTGCGTTACTGTTTGATTGAAATCGTTCTTACTTTACTTATGCTAATTCTGTGTTGAATTCCGCTGCTATACTCTACTGATTTATCAATTGAGAACATCTGATCCTACACAAATGAATAAATATCATATTTGATTTTGAATAACCATTTATTTATTTGATTTTTAATAATCAAATGAATAAATATCATAATTGATTTAGAATAATAATTTATTTATTTGATGTTTGAATAATCAAATAAATAATTATTCTAATTGATTTTTTTATACTTATTTATTTATTTGATTTTGAATAATCAAATAAATAAATATCCTAATTGATTTTGAATAACCTAATTTCCATCCTTTTGTATTTGATTTATTGTTTAATGTTTTAAAAATTTTTGTTTTTAGAAGAATATATCTTTAATTTGTGTTAAAGAAATTGTATGTTTAATATAAAAGATTTATGTTTACTTTAAAACAAAAGTCTTTTTATTTGAAACAATTCTATGCATTTGTTTTATAAGGTTTTCTTTTTAGAATAATAATGTTTTACTTTGTATAATAGTTTTTAAATAAATTCCTAGTCTTATAAAACAATTGTTAAAGTTATAAAATTTGTTTGAACAAAAATTGATTTACAATTAAAATTATATTTTTAAAATCATTTTATTATTAAAGAATAATAAAAGTATACATATATGTATCTTATAATAATTTTTATTATTGAAAATAAAAAAAATAAATCAATAAATAGTGATTGACTTAATAATTTTATACATATATGTATTTTATAAACATTATTTTATTATTTTTGAAAGAATAATAAAGGATCATGTAAAGTTTTCTTAGTTTAATTATTTAAGTTTAAAATAAGTGTAAATAATTGTTTTTATTATAAAAAATAACCTTAATAATTTTCTGAAATAATTTAATTATTACAGATTATTAGAAAAATTGTCTTAAGATTTTTAGTATTTTTTTTATATAAAAAAATAGGATGGAAAGAGCTAAAATGGGCAAAACCCGGTTCTGGATCCACCCGAAGGATTCGTACCCGGGTCTCGGCTCCCACATACGGCGCATGTTGCCACTAGGCTGGGTGGTATTTCATTGCTTCTTATAGTTTCGATTTAATTTTAAACTGGTTTAAATTTGGTTCCCAAAACCGTATGAACCCTAGATTGGTTTTCCATTCGATTCGTCCGATACAAGCATCAATCGAACTCAGAACCATGGGTGTTTCAATCTACATCTAAAACCGAGTAAGATGGAGTAATAACCTACCTGGATTGACTTGAAATCGAAGGTGCTCGGGTAGGATGAAGGTTCGGTCGATCTCTTGAACTGAATCCGTCTTCAGAGAGTTCGTGGATGTGTTTAGATGTTGCAGAAAGATTAGAAAGGTTTGGGCGATCGAGGTGGGTGTAGGAATTCGTCTTTTATACACGGGAAATTCAAATTCTAATTTCGGTTTAAGTTTCGTGATTATGAGGATCGAATCCTCAAGATTTGATTTTGATTTCGTTTAATAACCGGTTTGATTCGATCCGTGTGCTAGTGTGTGTCTCAAATCCATTCCTAATTTGTTAGAAACGCGTGGTGTGAGCTGGATTGTGTTCCTGGGTCGCGAGCGGGTCGGGTAAGGGCTGCTGGGTCGGCTGGGCGAGGAAGACGGGAAAGAAGGGGGGAAAAGGTTTGGGGTTTACAGTTTCTACCCTCAACTTATGGTTTTCTTGAATCCTCCTTTTAACTCCTCCATACTCACATTCAAGTTTATTTAAATTACAGTTTCAGCCCCTTAAACTTTCATGAAATAATTTTCTTTTTTTTAGAGTAAATCTAAAAGTTTAGAAAACATAACTTTATAAGTTCTCAATTATTTATTTTATTTACATTTATTATTATTATTATTATTATTATTATTATTTTGCATAAAAGATTTATTTGAATTATATAAAAAAATGTATTTCACATAGATTTATAAAAGAATTTCTTTGAAACATTTTATAGAATTAATTATAAATAATTCGTTTTATAATCGAATCAACTTGCTTATCGAATGCATATAGGTATACCAAAGTTTAAATGAACACTCGTAGCTTTGTTTTATTAGAATTCAAGCACGATTACAATTCCGAAGGGCTCGGGGATTACACTACGCAGGTGTTTAACTAGCCAATTCAACATTACTATTGTTTGTGTTAGACAATAGTGGAAAGGCAACCAACATTCAAACAGTTAGCTTCGGTGTCGACCGCTTATGTAAATAGTACAATAACTAGCTATCATGACTATGCAATTTGTGATTATGTGATCTGCAAACATTATATACAAACAGCTTGTTCACACAATTGATTCAAACATTTGTGATTATTCATACAAACCTGTGTATGCACCAACCTTTGTGTTGACTATACTTGCATGTTTTCTCAGGACACTAAAGCACAAGTAAGAGCAATCAGGGACTAGGACGTTGAGTCTCATGCATCAGCTTCTGTTTAATTATTGATTAAAAACATTGAATATTGTAACTAATGGTTTTCACAACAGACAAGTTTTGTTATAAATTTTCAAACGCTTCCGCAACGCTACTTTTGCTATTTACAATTGTGACCTAATTTATGTTTGAAAATCATATAGAGGTCTTTCGCTATGTCTAATGCCTGAAATCCTGGTTTGTCACGCCTCAAACGGTATGATTCCGTTAGTGGGAAATTGAGGGTGTGACATGAACACACATTGTGTTCGTTTATTTATGTTCATGAACAGTTCGGTTATGTTCGTTTATTTACGTTCGTTTATTTGTGTTCGTTAAGTTACCTGACTAATTTACGAATGATATGTATTTACATTTAAGAGACTTGTCGTTTGTACTCTTCTATACTTGTTCAATTGTGTTCGTTTAAGTTTGTTAGTGTTCCTGTTCGTTTATTATTGTTCAATGGTGTTAAAAAATATCTATTTAAGTTTGTTCGTTTATTTTAGTTCGTTTGTGATGAACAGTTCGTTTAAATTATTAATGAACGAACACAAACAAACACGAACATATTTATTTCTTAATAAACAAACACAAAATTTATGTTCGCGTTCGGTTCATTTGCTAGTTATAAAAGTAACCCTGTTAACGGAATGTCGCCCTCAAGCTTCGTCATTGACCGTTTATATGATTCAATGTTAAAAGGTTTGTATGTAAGCTTTTGTTCTCCAAGGAATCACCGTTTAATTAATACACCGGTAATCTGTTCCTTGATTTGACTGATTTTGTTTGTAAGCTTTTGTTTTTCTCTTTCTCGCATTGTGTTAATCATTCTGTAACGATTAATTTGTCAAGTTTGATCCCCGATCCTAATTTTCTAGGGTTTAAATGATCACCGACTGATTTTAGCTACATCAAACGTACTGCTTAAGGTTTACGCATGTAATTCGTGGATTTGATTGAGTTTCGTGATCAGTTTTTGTTTATCATTGATCGGAGTAGTGAATATTGCCTTTTGATTATTATGAGATTGATTATGCAGATGTTTGTGTTTATGAAATCCTGTATTCAGTATTTGTGATTATGATGAAATTAGATGTGATCATAAAACTAAATGGCTTATTTTATGTTTCTCATTTATCATCTATATTGCACTTGTTGAAATTGAATACATAGCGGTTAGATCACTGTCTGAAATCTGCAATTTTTCATGATTTTTGTATTATATTTGTTTTTCTGTTTCAATATTTCATCATATTAGTTAATTTTATTTATTTAACTTCATTTTAGTTGATTAGCAGTTATTTCTTTCAATTGACTGCATATAAATATAATCATACATATTAGTTGACTAGGTTAGAACCAACTAGGCAGTGCCTCAACGGTACCCCGGGATTCTTTCAAATGGGAGGTCTCGGGTTCGAATCCCTCCCTTAGCGAAAAAGGAATCTGTGGGGGTCAGGGGGTTTTCCAACTTTTCCTGTGAGGTTTCCTCCTAGGGTGGCTGTGGGGGTTCATGGGAGGTCCAGGTAACTAGACCTTGGCGACAGTCTGGAAACAGTGGGCTCACACGATTGAGACCTTCGTCGTTCAAAGAAAAAGTTTACTAGGTTAGAAACCCGTTAATTAGTTATTACATGGGTTGAGTAAACAGGTGATATTAAGTAGTAAAGACGTGAAATAAGTAAATATAGGATATATTTAATATTACATGGTGAAGAAATAGAAGATGAAATGGTGCAATAAGAGAAGCAAGAAAAGAATTTCCAGGCTCATAGCCTGTGACATGTCTCGCATTTAGTTACTTGTTTATTAAGAATAATAGATTGGATCATTATTTGGAATCTATGATTTATTGGATTCCCCGTAACCTTTCAGGATACTACAGTTTTTAAAATTTGGCTTGCATAAAATGGGTGATTCAGAGGGAAGTGAACAGATTGATGCTGGGGGTTTCTTGTCCAATTTCACAGAAGATAGATCTTATAGTGCTGCGATTGCAATTACTGTTGCCATTGCTGTACCACTGGTTCTTTCTTTAGTTTCTTCAGGTAAAAAAAAGGTGAAACAAAGAGGTGTTCCAGTTGAAGTCAGTGGTGAACCAGGTCTGGCCATGCGAAATGTTCGATCAAACAAATTAGTTGATGTCCCATGGGAAGGGGCTACAACCATGGCTGCATTATTTGAGCAGTCTTGTGAGAAGAATTCACAACATCGATGTCTTGGTACAAGAAAGCTTATAGATAGAAGCTTCGTTACTGGTAGTGATGGACGAAAATTTGAGAAATTACACCTTGGTGAATATCAATGGCAAACATTTGGAGAGATATTTAAGCGTGTTTGCTACTTTGCATCTGGACTTATTAATCTTGGTCATGATCCTGATACTCGAATCGCTATTTTTTCTGATACACGTGCAGAATGGTTAATTGCATTTCAGGTAGATGATATAGTATTGTGGTTACATTTTTCATGATATTTGGTATATATGAATATGAGTTACAAGTCTATTATGTTCTCAGGGTTGCTTTCGGCAGAATATCACTGTCGTGACCATATATGCATCTTTAGGTGATGACGCCCTAATTCACTCTCTTAATGAGGTGGGTGCAGCAACAGTATCTTATGTTTTTTTGGTTATATGTTAACTGTTAAACGTTCTTCTGATGCATACTTTTTTACAGACAAAAGTATCAACCTTGATCTGTGATTCCAAACTAATGAAAAAAGTGGCTACAGTTAGTTCAAGCCTGACGACTGTCAAAAATGTTATATACTTTGAAAGTGATAACACTGAAGCTTTAAATAATATCGGTGATTGGAAAATTTCTTCTTTTTCTGAAGTTGAGAAAATGGGACAGAATAATCCAGTTAATGCTAGACTACCTATCAAGAAAGATATTGCAGTCATCATGTATACAAGTGGCAGCACAGGTTTACCAAAGGTTTGTTCTTGCCCTATTGCCTATTCTCTTATTTTTAAGACAGTTTGAAGCTGTATCTTCAAGGGGTGTTTGGATCTGTGCTTAAATTTATTTGTCTGCACAATATACCAATCATCAGGATAATTAGATTCTACTTCTACTTATCAGATAATATGCGGATCAATTAACCGGTTTTTGATAATCAGTTGCTACAGAACCGATCGTCTGTGGTTAAAACAAAAGGGTTTGTGTAAACATAAGGGTGTTAACAACTGATTTTTCATAACTATTTTTTTCAGTTAATTGTTACAGGTTGAAAGTTTACATTACGTGATTATTGATAATAACCACTAATGAGACATTTTTGTTGGTTGATTGATTATGGTTATATAATCTGCTTTTGTAGTACTTTTTTTTTTCCTAAATTGGTTATTAATTTAAGCTCCAATGGCTATGTTTCTTAAAACCCAAAATAAATTATGATCTGGGCTGATCTGTTAGTCAAATGGCCTAAGAAAACAAAAAAAGAATTAGACGAATGTAGAGAGAGAATTTAGATTAATTTTCTGCCTATTTTCATTTCCGACTCTCAAGCTTCCTAAAAGGATTACACGTATCAAATTACCCCGTTTGCAAATTCTTTCAACTTCATTTGAGAGATGGTTACTCATATTTTTCACATGAAGTTTCCTTTTTGGTCAATTATTGTATTAATATATTAAATAATCAGAATTTATCAAATGCTCGAAAATCTAGTTATCTGATTCTTACAACTTCAAACAGTTGAGCACATCCAAACCGGCAAACCCTATACATAACGGTCTAGTTTACTACCACTGATTTGATTTAATTATTAAACATCACAATCACTTTCATAGAACACGTCCAAAGACCCTTCTGCATAAGTTGTGTGCTTCATGTGATTGTTTATATGTTGTTGTGTTGACTTTCTTAGGGGGTAATGATGACCCATGGGAATGTAGTAGCAACAGCTGCTGCTGTTATGACTGTTATCCCAGGAATCGGGACCAATGATGTCTATTTGGCATACTTACCATTGGCTCATATATTTGAACTGGCTGCTGAGGTAACATTTTGTCATTTTGCTTAAATTCTTATTATATAGTGTAAACTGCATCAAATAGGGATACATTTTTCATATTTCTCTCGGTTCAACACAAACTTTTAACTTAAGTGCAAAACAGAAATCAACTTAATTTTTTATGAATTTTGTAGTTACCAATCTCATTTTTAACTGTAAACTGTTGATCTGGCACTGGTTATGCAATACTAGCCATGCACATTAGATGCCACAATGCAAAAATTGCTTATTTGGAAAAATCCTACAACAAATTTACTTGCAATCTTGAAAAAATACCTTTATTATAAAGATTATGGCTTAGTTGATCCATGATTTAGGTTTCATCTTCTCTTTCCTTTTTCGCTTGTTTCGAGAAATATATCGAAGTAATTGTTAAAGGCACATCGCATGTCATGGTAGCATACTAGCATATACTTATAAACTAAAAGTACAAATAAGATGACACAAGAGTGAATTTTGAAAAATTTGCAAACAAATTTTTCACTGCTGTCTGAATAGATCATTGGGCGCTGCAATCAGTACAAACTGTAACTTGCTAACTAAAACTATTAACAAAGTAAAAGTTGGTTGTACTTGCTAAAATCAGGAAAAATGCAAAGTTTGTTTCTATTTTGTGCATTTTCCCCTATTATATAAACTACTGGCAAAATTATGATTTTCATGCATGATGTTATCGTGCAGACCGTGATGATAACTGCAGGTACTTCTATTGGTTACGGGTCGGCATTGACTTTAATAGACACTTCAAATAAAATAAAAAAAGGAACCGTGGGAGATGCTTCTGTACTGAAGCCAACTTTAATGGCATCTGTTCCAGCTATTTTAGACCGTGTTCGGGATGGAGTCGTAAAAAAGGTCTGTTTCAGACTTGATGAAAATAGTAAATTATATCTCAGTTAAGTTGTTAGTTTACATCATTCCATTTTTTTGTAGGTTGAGGAAAAGGGTGGTTTGACCACAAAACTTTTTAATATTGCCTATAAAAGACGGTTGTTAGCAGTTGATGGAAGTTGGCTAGGGGCATGGGGGTTAGAAAAGCTATTATGGGATGCACTTGTTTTTAAAAAAATACGATCTGTGCTTGGGGGACAAATTCGTTTTATGCTATGTGGTGGTGCTCCTTTAGCTGCCGATACACAGCGATTTATTAACGTCTGCATTGGGTAAATATATTTTTTTAATCTAAATGACATTTATTAGAATTTTTGGCTAGTAATGAACTGTAGGAATGAAATGGGTTTTAATGTGACTTTTATAGATTATATATACAGTAATAAACTAACAATGTATCGTTTATGTCTACTTTATAATTAATATAAGTATTTAATAGAATTTGTTGAATTTTAGGTACAAAGAGAACATATAATAAAGCTCATTAAAACCTCAATTAGGATTATAATAGAAGATATATTTGTAGTTGTTTTGGAGATAGAAAAAGGTAATTTGATTAAAGTTGTGCATTTTATTCAAAGATTAATATTGAAGATTACATAAATATAGCATATTTAATAGTAATTTTTCATCAAAAAAACACCCCAACTGAGACTCCCTGCTCTAAAAAACCTTTTTTTTTCATGAAAAATCATATGAAACATATTAACATATACTTTTCCATTTAAATTTGTATATATTTTGAATTTTTTAAATTGTTATTTTTCAGGGCTCCAATTGGTCAAGGATATGGGCTGACTGAAACATGTGCTGGAGCTGCCTTCTCTGAGGCGGATGATAATGCTGTTGGGCGTGTTGGTCCACCTCTTCCTTGTGTCTATATCAAGGTATGATAAATTAAAACGAAAAATGTTAATAGATAAATTCTTAATTTATTTGTATTGCAGCTTGTTTCGTGGGATGAAGGTGGGTACTTAACATCAGATAAGCCAATGCCACGAGGTGAAGTTGTAGTCGGTGGATTTAGTGTAACTGCTGGTTACTTTAACAACGAGGAGAAAACAAACGAGGTTTACAAGGTTTGTGCTCATGATATTCATCGTATTGCTCAGGTTGACTTTAATTCCAAGTTTTATTCATAATATATTTTTGGTTGCAGGTTGATGAAAGCGGTATGCGTTGGTTCTATACTGGAGACATTGGTAGGTTTCACCCTGATGGATGCCTAGAAATTATTGACAGAAAAAAAGATATTGTAAAACTCCAACATGGAGAGTACATTTCCTTGGGAAAGGTACATTAAAAACTATCTGATTATCTGCAATTGTCTTTAAAGGTTAGATAATTATTTAATTGGGGTCAAACAATCATTTTTTGACTATTAACCTTCTTACTATCTTGAGTTCCCGTTCTTATATATACAAAGAGACATTCAATACATAATAATTTTAAGTAGAGTGTCACGAGAACCGCGTAAGCATTCATCCATCATGCTTGCTAAACATAATGTGAGGGAAACAAAGGCGGTTAAAAAACCTATTTATATATTAGAGCAGCCTCTCTATTCCAACTGGGATAGGGGTAAGGTTTGTGTCTATCATTCCCCCCAGACCCTACTAAAAAATGGGAATATACTGGGTAAGTTTGTTTGTTTGTTTGCTTAAAGCAATTATTATCACCTTCTTGTGTTGAATACTTGAACACGACCAATTTTAAGTAGAATACCATGAGGATCGCAAAAACACTAGTACATTGTGCTTGCCAGACATAATGGGAGGGAGAGAGCTGGTTATGTGGCTACCTAATTGCCCTATATGTCACATGTAAAGCAATATGTTAATGTGTTTACGTGATTCTCGTTCTCTACCAAACATTTTACACAAATGATCCTCTATGTATATATTTATTATTATGTTGTACTTTCATTACAGGTTGAGGCAGCACTTGCATCAAGCAAATATGTAGAAAGCGTAATGTTACATGCTGACCCCTTCCACAGTTATTGTGTTGCCTTAGTAGTCCCTGCACGTCAGGTTCTTGAGCAATGGGCCCAAAGTGCTGGTATTCCCTACAACGATTTTACTGATTTGTGTGGTAAAAAAGAAACTGTCTCTGAGGTTCAGCAATCTCTTACTAAGGTTCGTGAAACATTACATTTTTAACCCTTTATAAGTTTTTTGTAGGTTCATAATCACCTCATATAAAATATTTTTAGCCTTTGCTGCATGGATGAGATAATATTAATTTAACCACCTCCTAACTAGTTTCTTGTTTATGTGGCACTTTTTAGATGATGTAGCTTGTCATGAAGTTGACCTATTTGTCCACTTAAAACAATGAAGAAATCATGAAATAATAGCTGAGTTTCATTATTATTCTAATAAAGTCACTCATACTACTCAATCAACAGTATTGTTCCATTGGTAGTGAAATTTTACAAATGTTAAATATATTTACAAAAGTTAGTTATTTAAATGGAACACATGTGAAAAGTGATTACTATCTAGTTCTTATTTCATTTAAGTCGACTCAAAAGGAACAACTATAAAGCTTGATTATTGTTTAGTGAATGTTTTTAGTCACATATATCGCCTATTTCATGTTAAACTTTGAAAAAATAATCGCAAAAGCACAAGGAAGTTTCTTATATTTCCATTTTAGCATTAATTTTCAAAACAATTATAAAATAGTTGTACAACAATGGAACAGTATTGAAACTTGAGTGATTTGTTTAGTTAGAAGTGTTGAGTGAATTTAGCAGAACGCAAAAGAAACTTGGAAATAATTCATTTACAAATAACAAAATTACCAAACTGGTCCCTGTTGAGAAAAGTATAACTACCAAGCCGGGGCATTATGTTAAACATGAATTAAGTTTTTTTTTTGTTTTTGTTTTGTTTACACACTCGTTCCACTTATGAATTATAAGATCGAATAATAGGTAACATGTCAAAATTTTTAATGAAGGGCCCCGTTTGCGGTGCGCGCATATAATGTATATATGTGTCGGGCCCTTCAGGGCAAAAGTAAAAACGTTAAAACCATGGGTTGGTCGGTTAGTCAGGCATTATGAGCCGGGGGTCTCATTAGAAGCAGCCTCTCTATTCATACAGGGTAGAGGTAAGGCTGTCTATATCTTACTACTCCTCAGACCCTACCTTAGCTTTGCTAATGGTGGGATATACTGAGTACGATGATGATGATGTCAAAATTTTTATTGAATATTATGCAGGCGGGGAAAGAGGCAAAGCTGGACAAGTTTGAACTGCCTGCAAAGATAAAACTGATGCCAGATCCATGGACTCCTGAATCAGGACTAGTAACAGCTGCTCTTAAGTTAAAGAGGGAACAACTGAAGGCCAAATTTAAGGATGATTTGCAAAAGCTATATGGGTAAAACCGTAAAATGCGCCTTTTTTTTTTGGTGAAGTTGGGAGCATGGTTCGTTCAGACGTTCACTCGTCAGTTTTTTTGATTTTTTTTTTTTAATTTCTGTACAAGATTAATTTATTTGCTTGCATCGGTCTGCACAAAGCTAATACTACGTTCTTTCAAAAATACAAGCAACAAGTTGCATCCTTAAGTTACATATAACATAATTAATCAAAATCAAACGTTAAAACTGGCTGTAGAAGATAATTTGTTACATGTGTAATTTATCGTTTAAGGTTGTTATCTTCTCCATAATTAGTTCGGGTACTTCAAAATTCATACATAAAGTGAGATTTCATGCAGGATGTTTATAATTTAGTTGATTTTTACTAAAGTTCTAGTTTGAATAATTAAATAGGGGTGTTAACAGCGTCACAGCTACAAACCTAAACCAAATCATTAGTTTATATAAATTTTCAAGATGGTTCATGAAGGCTATGGTTATACATACTTTAGGGCATACGAGTCGTATGGTATTATTACTACCAGTATGATACGGTCATATGATACAATACTACTCCATGTTCATTGTTACCCCTAAACTTTTCAAGACTCGATATATACATGTCATATGCTACTACACTACTATTATTCTGAGGTCATATGGTATAATACTACCATGTATAAGTGATGGACATAACAGATTGTAGCTTTGATCGTTTAACTAAAACCTTATACAAGTTATATATTACCATACTACTCATAACTCATCCTGAGATTGTATAGTACACTATATAATCTAGTTCGAATAACACCCTTGCATTGCATATTAAAAAGGCCTTCATGAATGTCAGGGGCGGCCTTGAGATTTTGGGTGCCCAGAACGAGTCGGAGAAAAAAAGTCCCTCACGCCTAACGCATTCAAATATATAAATTTTTTTCATAAGGAACGACTAATTATACTAATAAATGATAAACAAAAATCAAAGTGTCAAGTTTAGTGAAATACATATAATAATAATTAACCGATGATTCGTGAAGCTCGCCTAGCATTCTTTAACGTGTTCGTCAACAGACGGTTTATTCATAAATTTATACATAGCACCTGATTGTGACTGTCTCATTTCCTCATCTCTTTTCCTTTTTTTTCGTTTTTGACTGCCGGATAGTTGTTTAGGAGGTATGATTCCTTAATTTAAAAATTAGGGATGCACAAAATTCTAAATTAGTATATCACAAAATCTGTTTAGTAAACCCTAAATGGCTAAATCAATCACAAAATCTGAACTAACTTACTAAACCCTAAATGGCTAAATGGCTAACTAAATCCTACATCAGTAATCCTAAATCAACAGAACACATAAGAAATTAAGAATGAATCATCAATCATGTATGTATAATCTGATCAGTAATCAAAATTCAACAATCAACACAATAACATTAAGTCATTAAGACTAATATTACCTGGTCAGTGGTCACGGACTCACGGCGGTCGGTTGTCGGCCGGTCACGGCGGAGCAGTGAGGTCGGGGATGACTGATGAGAACGAGGGTGCGGACTGCAGAGGCTGGAGGTGAGGCGCAGCGGCGGGACGGGCTGAGCAGGCGACTCAGATGAGCAAGCTGCTCGGAGCAGCGGGCGTGGAGGGCCTGGAGGCGGTGGTCCGGTGGAGTCGTGGAGGGCGCCGAGCGGGAGTTTTGCGTTTTGGAAATTTGGGGATTGGGGATTTGAACGGTGAGGGCAAAATAAAAAATGGAAGGGTCAAAGGGGGATTGGATTTATGTGGACACATTTTAGAAAAACAATAATTAAATAAAATATTTTAAAATGATTAAATGAGGTTAAAAAATAACTTAGGTATAAAAAAATTGAAAATTGACCCATTTTAATACAAATTGGGCCCTCTTTGAAATGGGTTTACAAACTTGTTTCTATATGGTTTTTATTTTTTTTTATAAATATATATATAATAAGTGCCCCTCTCGAAAATGGGCCCGGGACCGGGGTCGGGTTTGCCCCTCCCCCGGGCCGCCCCTGATGAATGTAATACATATGATGTGCGTGAAACTATATATTTTTAATGATGGGTTTTTCACACATATTTTAGTTTTGAAATGGTTTTTACTAGAAACTAAATCACACATAATAGGCAAGTGTACCTATCGTATAATAATATAGCTTATGGTAAGAACCAGATATCAATCCGTGGACACGATATCTCCCAATACTAGACCTCGGTCAATGTTTAGCAATAACATGAAAATGTCGGGTTTTGTAAGTTTTAAAAATAAAAACTAAAAAGTAGGTTTTTAAATAATCTAAAGTCTAAGAGAATTGCCTAGATCATGAATCCACTTAGTCTAGAGATGTGATTATTATGAATTGGTAAACCAAATGTTGACTAGATTCCGGTCAAAGATATCTAATCATATAATCTCTTGGAAAATTAAAATGATAAACACATTCTAATCACCTAGGATTATTTTATGAACCCTAATGTCAAGGTCTATGTCAAGATTTAATCAAGAATTAGTCATCCGTCAAGAATCTTAATTCTACAACTTAAGGAAAATTAATATGACTTATACACACTAATCACCCTAAGTTGTATAAATTCAACAAAGTCACAATTTCTTCCAACTTACAACCTATGAACACAATCATGCAAATGAGGTCATTTGGCCATAATTTCCTAACTCACATGTTAATCATATTCAGCAAATCATAATATCACCATGGTTTTTCCAAACTTTAGTGAAAGAAAGTATACTTATGCAAATTTTATAATATTCAAGAAACCAATTATCATTCATAATCTCATGGCATAATCTTAAAAACAAGTTGTAAGATTATAAACAAATGTTTGATCATGGTTTTCCAACATAGTATGACTAAACATTCATCATTCTTGAACATTAATCAACCTACACAAATTTACAACATCATTGGAATACAATCATAACTTCATCTTGAATCTTGACATAAACCCATTTGACCAATTCATAAAATCAACATCACATAAACAAAAGTTTCATCATAATCTAGACAATGAAGTGTTTAGCCCATAAGGCTTACAAGAACAATAACAAAATAGCTAAAATTAACAAGAGACATGATTAAAATAACAAAATGCAAACCACTAGCAAGCAAGGATTGAAACAAGATGGTGTTGGATGCTCCTTGGATCTTCAAGACCTTCACAATCTCCCTTGGATAGCCTTAGGAATTCTGATCAGAGAGTGTTTCAGCTCCAGGAAGTCCAACCCTTTGAAATGAGGTGAAAAGCTCAATTTATAGAAATTCTAGAACTTGGCACGGTCGTGCAAGGTGCTACAGTACTTTACTTTCGGTCTGGGACGGTTGTCGAAGTTGCCATTTTCAACTAAGTCTCGAAAATTGACTCGAGGTGTCAGGCACGGTAGTGCCAAAAGTCGCACAGTCGTGCGCAAGTCGTCATAGCCGGCACTACCTCCATTTGGCCCCGCACTGCCTTGCTTTGGCCTGGCACTGGCTAGCTTGCACGGTAGTGCTTGGCTTATGCACGGTCGTGCATAGGCTAGCACTACCATGCATGGCCTAGCACTACCTGTTGCACGGTCATGCAAGAAGGTGCACGGTAGTGCATAGGCCAGCACTGTCATGCATGGCCTAGCACTACCTGGTTGCACGGTCGTGCAAAGTTGTGCACGGTCGAGCATGGGCCGGCATTTCTGGTGCAAGATTTGGCATCACAGTGTGCATCTGGGGATTTGCTTAGAAAATGCTGAATTTCCATATAAGGCTTGATTTTCTTCCGAGCAAGGCCATTTATCCTACAAATTCACAAAAACAATAATTATGGCTATTTGTGAATGAATTTGCATGTTGTTAACGTTAAAACCGGGAGAAATTGAGTAGAATAATATGTATAATTTAATGTATATCATATGCATTACCCTTTATTACATTTAGCAAAGTGAGTGGGGTGTCCCACTTTTCTTTTCTCTCTTTTATTTTTTTAACTCTTTGTTAATTGCATGGTCTAGCTTTTTTTATAGTACGGTTCATCTTTAATCTACGCATGTTTACCACCGTTGCATTTTATGCTTTTATGTCAAAGTGACAACCATTGTAATGTTCCTTTATATCTAAGTTTTGATTTACTGTATCTTGTCTACATTTTGATATTGGAATCATGGGTAATTTCCGGCGTAACACTTGAGCTTTTTTACTTTGTTTTAAAGTTTTTTTATTAATATATGCTTAATTTTTCTCTCTTTTATATAAACTCAAACCTCTTCTACCAAAATTCTTGTTGCTTCTCTTATTCTACACACATTTACGATGACCACACTTTAACTTTTTAAGTTTTACGTAGGAGTAACAACAGATGTATCTTATATATGCGCTTTGATATTTGGAATCATAGCGAAATTTCTGCAGCAACACTCAGGAAACGTACTACTTATTACGCATTTTTAAAGAACAAAAGGGTATATACAAATAAAAAAGAGTTGAAGAAACCAATCTGTTCCAGTTTCAAAACAGTGACAAACTTTAAAACCGTCACCGGACAAACCGGCCAACGTGCTTCAGTTTTAACGATCTCAATAGCTTATAAACATCCCAGCTCTCAGATTTAGTAACTATAGGTTTATGTTCATGTACATAAAATCTCAATGAAGATCTGATTCGTCGACACAGGTCGCGCTTGAGCATATTAACGTTTATGCTACATTTACCTTCTCTACTTAAACACATATTCACCCTTTTATTACAACTATAAAACCATTGTTGCCTATACATCCATGTGCAAAAAGGTTACACTTGTTAACAACAAACATTCTGAATTTTTTTTGATAATTTTCCAATTGGGTTCAAGCAATCACAGAGCTCCTTCAAACTACAAGCACAAATGCATCACTCACTCCTCCTTTGATTCATGCAAGCTGGTCGCAACAACCGTTGATAATGATGGCCTCAACAGAACGTATAATGCGGGACCCAGAAATGGTACAACCGATAAAGGAAGAAGCCAGAACCCCTTGTCAGTCCTACAATTTTTAAACATTAATGATCAAGAATTAGATGAGCATCTGCAATAAAGATGATAGGGGTACGAGAAGATGAGATACTTGGTTGTTTGAGTTTTGGGAAGATTCTTAAATGAATAGTTAAAATTACCCCAAAAAACATTTTGGTCAAAGAGTCATTTTAGGTGAAAATAAAAGGATAGTTGGGTCAACTTCATTTTGCACTTTGGTAATCAGTTTTGTTGTACCTATTAAGAAACTTAACCTGCTTGTCCAAATATAATAAAAACTAATTAGTAAAGTTACAATTTATAATAACTAGAAACTCCAAGGGTGGCAGGGGCACATGATTAGATGTATAAACAAGCCAAGCGGGCTCACGAGCGTAAACGAATCCATTGTTTATATTACTTTTTCTAATATATTAAACATATATTTACATAATAATAACTGTTATTCATAATATTATGATAAAATAACTGCATAACATATATTAAGGTATATATAAAATTTATAATTACCAATATATAATTTTTTATATGTTTATATAAATAAATTAATAATGAGTAATTGCAAAGATTGTCAATGTGGTTTGCTAATATTTCACTCTTATTTCCTAGATTTCATAAATTACTCATATGGTCTTAAACCTTTAAACATTTGTAATACATGCAGTCCTAAGGTTACCAAATTACTCTCAATTGCTTAACCAAATTACCCTCACCTAAGGACTGTATGTGTTACAAATGTTTAAAGTTTGGTATCATATGGGTAATTTATGAAACTTATAGACCAAGAGTGAAATACTTGCAAACCATAGGGACCATCTCAACAATTTACTCTAAATTAATTAAAATAACTAATATATAATAAAGGGGCAGAGTTTAAAGAACTAGTTATGAGCCGAGCTTGAGCTCAAACTTTTCATAAGTTAAACAAGTAGAGTTCAAGCCTCGGCTCGGCTTGTCTCGTTTACGCCCCTACACATGATTCCCTCTAGCAAAGATGGTTTTGATATTGAATCCAGCTTCCCTTGATTTCTACATTAACCCCTTGTTCTAATTGATTAAGAGGGTATTGGTGAGGCTAACGAGGAAAAGGAGGAGAATCAGTTGTTGCTCACCATTTTCGCGCACTCATGTCATTATAAACCCAAAAAGGAGCAAATGAAGATAACAGTGTAAAATCAATGCTAGTAACATGTATCTGCAAGTAACAAATAGCGTTTTATCGGAAATCATTGTTTTTTAGCTAATAAGCATCACTAAGAAAATTTGTAACTGGATAACAGTATACTTACAAGCCTACTTCCTCCAAAGTACTGGAAATACTCCTTCCAATTGTCCCCTGTAGCTAAGCCCGCATTAACAATTAGACCTAATCCTACAGCAAATATTACCTGGTGGGTAGTTAATTAACTGTATCTGAGAAGCAAGCTATAAAATCATAATTCTTATGAAAATAGCAAAAAAAATAAAAAATAAAAAAATGCAACAATTAATGCTTGGTTAATTGGTTCTAAAGAGCACCGGATGTTGGACAAATCTTGTAAGTATTCAATAGTTAGAGGAGTAAAGGAGGAAATTAGAATGTTAATTTGTTTTGTTTTGGAGATTAGGTTTAGGTTTATTATAAATAGGGTTAGAGAGTCTCTGCTTTTCTTGTACAAGAAAATTCAAGTTCAATAAAATTCATGAGTTTTTCACAAACAAATCTGGTTAACCAATTGAAGGATCTTGGGCTTCAAATGGTATCACGTGGTTGGGGATCAAGTGAAGAACAAAACCATCCAATTGAATATGTGAAAGATTGACGTGAACCTATGATTGGTTCAAACATCTTAAAAGAAGCTTGGAAAGCTGATTGTATGAAGCAATTACGGATAAGGTGTGAAGCCAAAATCAATCATGTGAGACGATTAAGAGGCTATAAAGCTGGTTGTGTGATGCAATCAAGAGGTGATCGGATACTTGAGTGATTCAAGTACGTGCAATTAAATTGTGAGATTCAAGTCAAATCTTCAGCGATCGTGCGAATTTGTGATACGGATCGGTGTGGCACAAGCCGAAGCAATCAGCGAGAGGCGTGATTGGAGGTAAACAGGGAAGCTTGATCGCCATCAATACCAGAACCTAAGATTATATCAATCAAGGGGTGTTGAAGGCTGGTTGCAATAGTCATCAAAGAGAAGAATCTATGATAGGATCAAACAAGTTTTTGAAGGCTGTGAGAGCCTGAATAAATAGCTGTGAATGCTTCACAATCTGGCTGTGATAAAACCTGTGTGATTCAGGTGGTGAGGTGTGATACCACGAAAAGGAAAATCATCAATCCATGATAGATTGCTCAGATTTTGGTGTTGTGTGAAACAATACGTGAGAGCAACTGGGATATTTGATTAATCAAGCAGCAGTAGGAAACCTTGTTTTGATTAGTGATTGATCAGCAACAACAGTAACTAATCAAATCAAGGAGAAACCAGACTCCAGTGATTGAAATTAGTTGACTTGAGACGAATCAACTTGAGGTACAAGTGGGACTAGGTGTTTGTTTATTTTGATTAGGTAGTTTGGTGAGTAGATGGTGAGACCAACTGGTGAGATTGTACAAGTTCGTGAGCCAAGCAAAGTGAGTTTGCAGTGTCCGAAACTAACCACAACAAACTACACTGCATGGTCTAATATAATGGAAACAATCTTGGTATGCTGGTACGTCCCCAGCACCTCTAAAGGTATATTCTAGAAGAAGGTGCAACAAAGTTAAGATAAGTGAAGATGTGCTCGAATTAAACGAATTAAACAAGTTGGAGCCGCTTGACTTGAAGGGAAATTTTAGTGGGTTTAGTGGTGCTGAAAGGAAGGAAGTAACCGGCTAGAAGTAGTGTTTTAAGTTTTCTCTTGTTCTCATTTTATTTTTTGTTGTCTTGTTTTTGACTATCAATTTTGGATGTTGTTTGGAGATCGGCTATCTTGAACAGGCTTATTATCAGTACAATCTTTTTGTTTGAGTATATTAATATCTATCAATTGCAAATGGTTTGCACGAGACCATAGATCCCATGACAGGAGGTGGAATGGATGAGAGAAAGAAGTTCATGGAAAAGGCCATAATATATCATATCTGAAGGTTCTTCAAGCATGTATAAGGACCCGAAGGACTTGTGGGATGCATTACATATCAGATATCTAGGAGCAAATAGGGTTCAAAAGGCATGCATGAAGACGCTCAAGAGTGGGTTGGAAGCAATGGATATGATTAAGACAAAGACAAGTGAGCAGAGTACAATCAAAGTATATAAACCTTGGATCTTCACTTTATGCGAAGGTGATAGTGAGAAAGTTCCTAAATTCTATGCCCATAAAATATCCATTAACAGATGCTTCAATCGAGCAATACTTAGAGATTGAGTATACGGAATTTGAAGAGATGGTGTGTCGTTTAAAGGCTTATGAGGAGTGTGCGATCCCCAAGATGACTTAACTAGATGGTGTGGTGGCTGCGATTGTTGCCAACAAGACTATGAAAGAGGTGGAAACCAAAGAACAGTGATGGACCGTATGTGTCGAACTAGTTATTAACTGGAACAAGGTGAGCGACAAGAGCTAAGAAGATAATGTGGCAAGTCGCAAATGAGTGCCCAAAGTCAAAGCCAAATGAAGAAGAGGCCAACTTAACTCGAGATGATGATCGGTTGACACTACTTTGATGAAGAAATGGGTATTACAAGATTAGGGGTGATTGTTGGACTAATCTTGTAAGTGTTCAACAGTTAGAGGAGTAAAGGAGTAAATTAGAAAGTTGATTTGTTTTGTTTTGTTCAAGTCAGCTGGAAAGTCAAAATAGGTTTTAGAATTTAATTTCGTTTATAAATATGGTTTACTTGGAGATTAAGTGGAGGTTTATTATAAAAATAGGGTTAGAGAGTCTTTGTTTTTCTTATACCAAAAAAATCAAGTTCAATAAAAGTTGTGAGTTTTTCTTATACCAATTAAAGGATCTTGGGCTTCACATGAGATGTGAGGCAATAAAAAATTAAGCCTCAAGTCCTTTTGGCCAAGCTCCATGCACATGTGGGTCAAAATAGTCATAAAAATATCTTACCCCAGCTGTTAATTTTGACTCGAGAAAGTTCAGAGGCCATTTTTTCAGCTCAGTTTCTTCAGTAACCGGAGGCGGTGGTCTCCAAAGGATAAAATAAGGTATGAGAGCATATGCACCCAGGAAAAAAGAAAGCAGGAGAAACGGGAAGACAGGAACATTCCCTTTTGAGCTTCAAAATAAGACAAATTGCAAGAATCATTGTAAGATTCAATCCTAAAATAATTAAAAAAATTTAAACAAATTTGTCAAACAATTGACTATACCTTCTGCCAGATGGAATCAGCAGCATACAGTATACTATTGGCCATAATCCCATGATGTTCCAAAGAGATACAATCACTGGATTTGGTTGGAAACCATCGTCCCCGATCAAATAACAAAGCTTTTTCAGTAGATACATGTCGGTCGACTGTGAAATGATACATGTTGATTGATGTTAACATAATTCATCCCGAGAATGATACAAATTGATTAATTTTTTCATCTCTAAAGTTATACAAATAGATTAATTTTTCAAAATAATTTCATCCCTAAAAAGATACAAAAAGATACAACCGATTGATTTTATCATAATTTCAACCTAAATGATACAAATTATTTTTTTTAACATAATTTCAACCCTAAAATGATACAAATTGGTTAATTTAGCATAACTTTATCCTTAAGATGACACCAAATGATGAATTTTAACATAATTTCATCCCTAAGGTGATACAAATTGATCGAGTATAACATAATTTCATCCACAATTGCAGTAAATTTGCAAAAAATAAACATCAGAAATAAATACCGGAGTTTGATTGGGGGCGAGATTAAACACATAATACATGAGTCCACCGTATAACAGTAAAATCAGAAACGATATCATCCGGCCACCACCGCCACCGTCCCCACCCATCTCACCGTCGATTTTGACGGAATCTTCTCGTTCCAAATTAGGGTTTTGTGATTTCTGAGTGTCTAATGAGTTACGACAGATTTGAAAGTAAACCCTTTTGTTCACATTTGGGAATTTAGTTCTTGCATTGTTAATTTGTAAAGAACGAGGGAAAACTGAGGGGTTTAAATAGGGGAATTTGCTACTAGGGTTTTGGGAATGGAGTGAAGGAAAGTTGCAGGAAATTGGGGTTGTATGAGCGAACATGGTACAAGTCTTGAAGCAGGACGTACAAGAGGTGTATAGATACAAAGAAGTATATCTGCACACTGGTTCTTCCAATGGCGATGGGGATGAGGTAGAGGTATGATTCTTGAGGTTGACGACGGTTCCATTGCTTCGAAAGATTCCACGTCATTGCCGGCACGGTTATAACTATACGGTATATTCTTCCAAAGGATATTTTTACACTAAGACCGCCCATAATACATACCCCGAGTCACGGGACCAGACGGAAACACCGCCCCCTCCTGGTGGGATCAAATTGGAGAGGCCATCGGTCCTGTTTCCCGAGTCTCCACCTCTTACACCCCGCTTTCTCCTCTCTTACATTTTCACTGAGGTCTATGAGATTTTAAGATTTTCAATAAGGTGATGATATGACTGCAAATTTCGATGGGTGGGATTTCAGTGGGTCAAGTTGCATGTTTGCAGAGTGATGCTTGATTTAGCGGTTAAAAAAACCAAACTAATTGAGGTTTATGGTTTCGGTTTTTTGATTAACTAATTAATCGGTTATGATTAAGGGTGTCCCGTTACCGAACATTAACAGAACTAAACCAATACAACCTTTCATCTTTTTGTTAGTCGTTTGATTGATATTTTGGTATAATGATTCGATCATACTCTACTTGTCATTGCATTACATGTGGTTAATGAAGCGAAATTAACTAAAAATAATCCAAAACCGAGTAACCGTTTTCATTTAGTTCACAGTTTAGCTTGAATTTGGGCTTCATTAATTAACCAAAATTAAACAAAAATGATCAAAAAATGGCTTCATAACCAACTAACTGAAACCAAAGATCGGTTATGTTTATGGTTAAACATAAAAACAAACCAAATCGAAATTTACACACCCCTAGTTCCGAGTAATTAAACAAAATTTTAACATTTTTTACATCTAACAAATTTTACTACTGCTACTTTAAACACAAAATTTCTACGCATTTTTTCTTGGTTCAAAATCCATGAAAGAAACAAACGTTCGCCTGAAAACCTTTAGGCTCAAAGTTTGTTCAAATACACATGAGCTTGAACTTAAGATTTTGTCTATACATTTTTTCTTGGTTCAAAATCCGTGAAAGAAACATACATTCACGTGAAATTCGTTTAGCCACAAAACATAATTGGTTTTGCAATTTTTAGGTTTTCTTTTTAGTTTTCTATTATTATTTTATTAATATTTCTTTTATTATTTTTTAATATTGACTTAATTTTTTTATTAGTTATTAGAATTGTGATTTTAAATTTATATAAAAAAAAAGTTAGGATAGTTTAAGGTTGCATTTGAAAGTCATCTGAGTAGTTTATAGTAAGATAAAGATGGTAAAACCTAATTCGATTAAAATAAACTTTTTAAGGGTAACACATTTTAAGCTAGTTCATCGGATTTTCAAAAACCAAAACTTGAGTCAACCTTAAAAAAACTTTAGCTTAAACTCAAGATTTTTTGAAGCTTGATTTATAACTAAGCCAAGCTCAAACACAAGATTTAATTATCAAGCTCGAATATGTTCTCAAGCTAAATAAGCATGCCATTTAAATATTCAATCTATATGATATACATTTCATCATTTTTTTTTTTTATAAAATTATGATAAGAAACTAATTGATATATATATATATATATATATATCTAATGTTATATAAAATTTTTTAATTATCAATAAATAAACAATATATATATATAGGAAAGGGATCATATAATAACCCTCATTAATTGCGGTAACCCATTAACCCTGGCAAAAAACGCTCAAATCGCAAAAAAAAAAATTTCATGGTTTTTTTTATGCAAAAATAGGGGGGGCTCCTTTTTTAACCGTTCGCTAATTCACAAGCGTTAAAAAGTTAAACGAAATGTAAGTTTGCGTTACACTGCGACACTTAAATAAATGTTCGCAGTGTAACGCAAACTTACATTTCGTTTAACTTTTTAACGCTTGTGAATTAGCGAACGGTTAAAAAAGGAGCCCCCCCTATTTTTGCATAAAAAAACCATGAAAAAAAAAATTTTGCGATTTGAGCGTTTTTTGCCAGGGTTAATGGGTTACCGCAATTAAGGTGGGTTATTATTCACTCCTTACCCTAATATATATATATAAATATAATAGATTTATAAGACAATTAGTAAGTAAAAAACAAGTTGAGCTAGAGCCAAGCTCGAACTTAAATAACTAGTTACAAATCAAGCTCTAGCTTCATGAATAGAGGTCGAAATAAGCTGAGCCTCAAGCTCCGATCTTTACATAAGTTAAACAAGACGATCTCAAGCACGACGATATAGGCTCGACTTGATGTTTACACCCTAAGTATGCTCACATATTGTGGAGCTTCTGATGTCACGTGTGGAGTGTGTGAGTACATCACCTCTCACAACTCACAAGCGTCTACTGCATAATTGGGCTAACATCAGCTCCTACCCTGCTACTCAACTTATCCTTCTTGCAATTCTTTTTATTTGTCTTTCTTTCTATTCTCTCTATTTTATTAGTTAAATACCATTAAAAAAGTAAAAAATTGAAATCGTGACCATAACATAAGTGTCAAGAATGAATATAAGAAATGACGATTTGGCATTGAGATGACAATAAAGAAAATGAAAAATTGAAAATGTTTGAGGATAACTATTATACATGGTTTTAAGTATAAGGACGATACATGGTTTTAACTATTATACCAACGAGGCGGTGCCTCAGCAGTACCCCGGGATTCTTCCAAATGTGAGGTCTCGGGTTCGAACCCCTCTCGCAACGAAAAAGGGGTCTGTGAGGGGTCAAGGGTTTTCCTGTGAGGTTTCCTACCCAGGTAACTAGACCTTGATGACATGGCCTGAAAACGGTAGGCTCACACGATTGACACCTTCGCCGTTCAAAAAGATTTATAAGATGATAACAGCCAGGGGCGGTTCTTATTGAGGGCCCGAGGGGGCCTCGGCCCCCCTGTTTTTCCGGCCAGAAGAGTCGATTTAGTAGTATTTCGTCGAAAAATCCTTCGGTTCCTCTCGTTTCCTTCCTAAAAATCCCTTGGCCTCCTCCGTTTTCTTCCTAAAAATCCTTTGGCCCCCTCCGTTTTCTTCCTAAAAATCCTTCGGCCCCCTCCGAGCTTTTTTTCAAGCTCCGCCACTGATAACAGCCTAATGACATTGATTATACCTCTAAGCAGGGTGGCTTTAAAACCTTAATAAAAACAAAATTAAATGAAATTTAGAAGTAACTATTGCCAATATTAAAAGTATGATGTTATCATGAAGGGAGACACTCTTAATAAGAGATTATGAAAGACTTAAAATCACAAGAAGGGCCAACGAGGCATGGGTGTTCATCGGTTCGGTTAACGGTTTGTTCGGTTTATTCGGTTATGTTTAATCGGTTTTAAAAAATTTCCCCCCTAACCGTTAACTGAACCGAACCGAATTCGGAAAATGGTTATCCAAACCGAATTCAATTCGGTTCGGTTTCGGTTATAACCGAACAAACAGATTAAAAACCAAATAAACCGGTTAAAAACTGAACCGAATTCAACCGAATAAACTGAATTCAACCTTATATTATTAATAAAAATAATAAATTTAATTATGAATTCGGTTTAATCGGTTAACCGAATAAACCGAATTCAAAAAAAAAATCTAAAACTATTAACCGAACCCGAAAAACCAAATTCAAAATTCGGTTCGGTTTTTTCGGTTACGGATACGGTTCAGTTATCAGTTTTAAACGGTTTTCGGTTTTTTCTGAACACCCCTACAACGAGGTTGTCTAGACAACATCTCTGTTGAGTTGTGAAATTGTTTTGGGAGAAATGTTTTAGTGGTTAAAATACTTGTTTAGTACTAATTTCAAAACAAAAAAGATTTTAGATCAGTGGAGAAATTGTTTCTTATAAGATTTTAGAAATAACAAAGGTGACGTCCGATGTTTTGGCGACTAGAAAAAGGTTAAGCTCCTAAATCATACTATAAAATATTGAGAAAAGAATTGATGTGAAAGTGAGTGAAACCATGGATACAGTGAACAAAGTTGAATTTATGTTAGGGTTGTATACTACAAAGGCGAAACATTTTAAAAATGGCTAAAAGAAGCGTTTGTGCACCGATGGGCAGTACATACTTCTTCTTTAATGAGGGGTTCATGACCTAGGATTCAAGTTTAACATGTTTAGTTTTGCAGCGCTCTTGTTAGAGGTGACAATTTTTACCCAATGTCAAAGAAAATAAGTTGGTTTGGTTAACAATTGTAGTATAATGGGGTAAAATTGGTAACATCATAATATGTTGAATGGGCTGAGATGGGTAACACTTAATCACAATGCGGGTCAAGACGGGTAATCAACAAAGTATGTAAATGCAATGGATTCAAACATTTAAGAATGATTAATAACATATTTGATGAGAAAATCACTAAAAATTATCCAAAAAGACTATTTGTTTACTTATAACACATCTTAAGTTAAACTAAATTGATGTTTTTTAAGAACAATTAATTTAGACCCGAACTGATTTTGCTTAAAAGCGCCCTGAACCACACTCATCCTGACCTGAACCCGTTCTGACCCGTTAAATACTTAGAATTATTAGTCTAGATTGAGGAAACATAAAACATCGTTATCAGAAAGATGTTAACGGAGAACACACAAGAGTATTATATGATAAGATGTAATACTAAAGGAGAAATTTATATGTGACACTTAGACATGTAACATCCTATAAAGTTAATAATCTTATAAGATGGTATTTAAATAAGCTCAATATGTGCAATATTTATGTAACCTAGTTTTGATTTGGGATGGATCTGTAATCATAAATGAGGGATTAAATTTGTGATAAAACTTAAGTCCAAGGTAAACAAACATTTGAAGACAAATTGTACCAATTTATAAAACTAGATGAACTGTAATCTACAAGTTAAAAGGCTATCAAGGTCTCTAAGAAGATATTCATGTGGTTAAATTATTTGACATTTGTTTTAAAGATGAAGGATTTAAATGCTAGACAAAGGTAAATTAGATTACATTAGTATGTGTTTTTGTGTAACGCATCATTTGCGATGCACGCGTATAATGTATATATGTGTGGCCCTCAAGGGACAAAAGTAAAATTGGATTAATTTTAACGTTATTTTACTTATTTTGTGAAAATAACGTTAAAAGCGTTGGGATGATCAGCTTCAAACGATAACTTTGAGCCGGGGACTCCTTCGATACAACCTCTTTATCCCAACTGGGATAGGGGTAAGATTTGTGTTCATCCTTCTCTCCAGACCCTACTGAATAGTGATAATATGCTGGGTAAATTTGTTTAGTATGTGTCTGTGGTTTACTTGAAAACCCTATAAATGTTTGAGCAAGCCACGTGGGTGTTGTCTTTCTCACAAACCGGATTAAGAAGTTAGGTGCATTGTTTAGACTTTGTAGTTGGATAATACGACCAAATAGATTTCAACACATATAATATAAGCTCCATACGAACATACAGGGCAGCCTCACTTCACAAATCTCGAGGCAAGGGTCTCGGGCTCCTACGTTTTTTAGGCCCCAATCGTTCGGGTTATGTTCGTGTTATTGTACATATTTATTTTAGCGTTTTGAATCTAAAAAATTAGAGAGTCCACTTGTATTTTTAAAAGAGAAAGTTCGTTTAAGGTTTTCTATTTCCAAATAATTACACCTTATACGCAGTGGTGGAGCTTGGACTAAGTGAGGGAGGGAATTTTTGAAACCTAAAATACATGTTAATTTTTTGAAGCGAGGGGGCGAAACAATTATTTTTAACCAAAAATAACATTTCGGTCGAAAAATTAACACTACAGACGGAAAAAGAGCCCCTAAATAGCTTTGCCCATGCTTAGACGTTTTTGTTGCATCTTTAGTTTGCGTTAAAATATTTTTTTTATTAATAGTACAAGAAAAGATTTAGACTAACTTTCTAGTGGTGCTTAGGATAATCAAGTTAATTAACAAAGAGATGCAAGATTATAAAATATTATCACTAAGTATTATATTTTATAGCATTGTTTGTTTATATCATTTATGATTATCATTGGTTAACTGTAAGCTTATATGAGTAAATTTATGTATATATAGACAAACTAACATATTTTTTATGTTTTTAAAACTTACGAACTATAAGCGCAAGCAAAAAAATTTATGGAAGGGACCTCATTTTTTATCTGCCTTAAGACTCCGAAAAGCTTGAGTCGACCGCAAGCGTTTCATATTTTTAGTACGTCCATATAGGTTTTAAGTTAACCGTATTCGATTTCCATGTTCCTACATAGGCTACATACGGACGTGTAAGGTGTTAAACAACCATATAGGACTAACTCAATCATATGCATCAAGCATCATTTATAAGATCGTGTTCACTTGGTATATGCATAGGTTGTGACACGAATATTTAAACCACATTTTATTTTGAATTGAAAAGCCAACATCATGTGTTATATTCATTCGTTTACTTTTTCAACTCATCTCAATGTCACATCAATATTATTTCATCTTTTCGCTATATAATATACATATCTTATCACTATTCATTTTTTTATAATATTTAATTATTCAAATATAAAAAGACAAAGAGAAGAGAGAAATACAAATAATTAATGCAAAGATTTCTTTTACTAAAACAAGAACTAAGGCCATATGTTATGAAAAGTGAGTCATTGAGAGATTGTGAAGGGTAAGAGGGTCTCTCTCATCAGAGGAGGACGAAAATTTTTGAAACCCAGAATACATGTTAATTTTTTAAAGTGATGGGGGCGAAACCTCTGTTTTTAACTAAAAATAACATTTCGGCCTAAAAATTAACACTACGGACAGAAAAAGAGACGGGCGGTCGCCCCCCTCCCCCCAGCCCCAAAGAAGCTTCGCCCCTGCCTCTCATATGCTACTGCTAAGTTACCTTTCCACAGTGTGTATAAACAAACAAACAAACATACCCAGTGAAATCCCACTTATAAGTAGGTTTGGGGGGAGAGATGAAAACAAACATTACCCCTATGGCCCTATCCAAGAAAGGTAGAAAGACTGCTTCAGAAAAGACCCCCGGCTCACGAAATTTCCTCTTTTTTTTAATAGTGTGTATGAGAGACATAAACCTTACCTTAAAATAGTCAAAATTCAAGGTAAAAACTTAACAAATATTTTGAATTTATAACAAGTCAGTCAGAAAAGAATGTCAATTAGAAACTTCCATCAGCAAAGGTAAGAAATCAAACTTCTTGGATATGTAAAAAAGTATACATGTTTATAAACTGAAATGCCCGTATTTTCCAAAACTCTATATATATGTCTAGCACCATAAATCTAAACCCAATTTTTATATACAAAAAAGTCAAATTTTTTTATATATTTATATAACTAGGTTAAAACGTGTGTATTACACTATTACACATAGTAAATAAATTTATTTAAAATTATTTATTTTAAATAGAGTTGTATATATGTGTTTAAAAAAGTCTTATAGAAAATTTAAAAATTAATTTATATTTAATATGAGAAAAAGGAGCGAAAAACAAAATTTAATAAAATGTAACATATAAATATTTAATAGGTGAGAAATGCGAGAAAAACAACTTTAGGTGCTCGAGAAATTTGACATGTGTTGCACCAAAACTTTACTTATTATATGCTATATATATAAATTTTACATCTTAAAATGCCTCATCTTTAAATCCATTATTTTTACAGTTTGATACTTAGATACTCTAGCTTGTTTTACAAAATAGTGTTCTAAGATTCTCGAACACTTGACCTGATCGGTCATTCGACACTTCATGAATCATGAATGTAACATAAAAGGGATTAAGGATGAAAAAATAAGATATAAAGAATCCTACATTTTTTATATTTAATTAATAAAAACCCCACATTTTAAATAGCGTAGTATGATACATTCATGATTCACCGTTATAATTCCGTTCATATTATATGTTATGAATCAATTCTCAGGTCAAGATCACATAATACATTGTGATTCAAAACCCCAATTAGTATTACTATTAGAGTCTTCATTGCAACTAATTCTTCATGTTAATACATATCATAGTCTTCATTGTGATTAAATCCCATTATTTAATTAAATTTATTCATTGCTTTGGCTTTTGAATTTTGGTTTTGTTACAATTTTTTGCCAGTATTCCACTAGCCTTCTTTAAATACAAGTATTTGTTGTTATTATTATTAATTTAAACATCTCTTTATTCACCCAAACCCAATTATGTGTCTTGTTGGTTTTAAAAGGGTTCTAGTCCAATGATGTCAAAGTGTTGGTTAGAGGTTGCAATCTTCACCTAAATCAAAACAAATAAATTGGTTTTGTTGAACAATTATAATATAATGAGTTGTAATTGGTAACGTCATAACATGAAATGTGTTGAGATGAGTAACTCTTTCACACTATACAGTTCAAGATGGGTAACCTAAAAGCTATGTGAATGCAATAGATTCAAATGTTTAAGAATGATTATTAACATATTTGATGAGAAAATCCCAAAAAATTATACTAATGGACTATTTGTTTACTTTCAACATATTTTGACTAAAACCAAATTGATGTTTTTTAAAAACAATCCATTTTGACTCAAACTAATTTTGCTTAAAATTTGTTCTAACCCGAACCCATCCTGACGCGAACGTATTTTGACCTGTTATTCAACCCGACTATTTTGACAAACTTAGTGTTGGCTAAAGAGGTTTCTCTCCATATAATAAGGTTTAAGTTTCAATGTAGACAAAAATCAAAGTGAAGTAGATTTATGAGCAAGTTAAATGAGAATGTGAGTTGCCGTTGGGGAAAAAATGTCTTACCAGTTAGTATCTATCTTGTATAATAAACAATTTTTTCTTTACAATTTGTCATGCAATGAAACATATTTTACTATATTTTTCCGCCTTAAAGTTAGAGCATTAATTTATTTATTAACAATCATTTATTAGTAGCATTAATTAATAAATTTGACCAATTATTATATTAATTAATTTTCTTAAAAAATTTCAGTTTAAATTCTTAAATTTTCATATGTTTTAATATTAATTGTAATTCAATTTAATTTAACTATGATAAAAAATATCTAAAATACCGTTTATATTTTAATAAAGTTAACATTTATCAATTGCATAGAAATGTTACTACACAATTAAAATATATATATTATAATAATTAACTTAACAAAATTTATAATTATCATATTTTTAATAATACAAATCATCAACTGTAAGTGTTAACAAATTATATTTTATTTTATTTTATTCAACATGTGTACTACACATGTTGTTAAACTAACAGAATACACATGTTTTTATAAACACTGCTTTTTTATAAAGTATATAATATTTTGGGGCTGTTTGGTAGCCTCTTATTCATTCCATTAAGAGGCAAGGTCTGAATCGGTCAGATCCTATGGTGTTTGGTTCAACTAAAAAAACCTCTTAATGATTCAGCCAGGCTCTTAATGATTCAGCCTAAACTCAAGTCTGAATGAAAAAGAGAAACCCTAGGGGTATTCTTTTTACCCGTAGCGCTCCCTCTCCCTTTTCTCCCCAACGTCTGTGAATCCCCAAATCATATGGAGATAAATCATCTGGAGATCGATCATCAAAAACCACCACCACCACCATTGGTATCATCTCCGGCAGTCGACAACCCAGGTACGATTTCATCCTCCTCTCATCGATTTCTCTCCTGTTAATGGCTCCTTCGATGTTCGATTACTGGTTCGTCGATTTGGGATATGGTCGAAGGTCCATCAATGTATGTGTATTGTGTGTTGATCTATGTTGATTTGGGATGTAATCGTAGGTATGTATGGATATGTCGGCACCCAATTTAGCAAACCCAAGACATAGGGTACACGATATTCACACTCTTGATTGTGAATAAGCTGATCTTGTGGACCCTCTTTAATACCTTATGCTTGTATTCCCATTTCAAATTCAATGTATTAAAAATCTCAAACAGAGAAACACCATGTGCTGCCATGGCAAACTACCTGAAAATTAATAGAAATTGCAAAACTTTTTAATTAAAAAAATATGATAACATATGAAAGAACAAAACTATGATATCAGATAAATTATACCATGGAAGTTGCGTGGTTTTATATGCTCTGCACTTATATAAATGATTCAACCATATGGTCCTTGTTATCATCTGAAAATGCAACTCATCAACCAACCTAAAGCTATTATTTTGTTTTTAATGTTGTATGTATGCAGCAAATTATTATATATATTAAAGTTCATGAAAATGAATAGTGAAAATATATATATTATATTGAATATTAAATATATATATATATATATAGTAATAGTGATGCGTAGTAAAATAAATATTAATACATAGGTGTCTGATCAATGTAGTAAAGTTTTTGAAAATTTAGACTTAGATCATTAGAAATTTTTTTAACTTTAAAAAGTAGTAAAAAGTTAACTTTGAAAAGTAATAAAGAGAGATGAATGTAGTAAATTTGAGATATTTGATTGGAAATTTGAGTTTTTATTAAATTTGAGAGACTTGTTTAAAGATTTGGGTTTTTGATTTAATTCAAACGATTGGTTGCCGGTAAGAATGATTTTGCAAGAAATTTTTTTATTGTTTTTGTAACATATTTGTGAGGATTTTGTAAGATTTTATGTTTTCAAAAAAAATTGTATAGAGTTCATGATGAGAGATTTGATTTTGCTATTTAACTATGCTTCTGCAAACCATATATAATACTCATTCTCGAGAGTGTAATGTGACAACCCGCCGCAACGCGCGGGGAGAATAAACCTAGTTAAGATAAAAAAGGAAAATGAGAGTGAGGAAGCACAAGAATATAACATATGTCATGTCATTTAATAAATAAGAAATAATAAAAACCGACTGAGGTTAAATTGTATAGCGACACCTATTTTTTTAATTAGTTATTATTAGTACATATTTCAAAATAAAATTACAAAAAAAACTTTGACATATACATGTAGCACAACTAGCAGGTTCCCCGCGCGTTGCGGCGGGAATTCTGTTATGATTTCAAATACCCGAACACAGACATGATCCTTTATATAAAAACCTAGATATAAAAACATGACACAATGGTTGTCAATCTGATGAAAACCTTAAATTGTAGGTGTCATATTTGTATCCGTGACACCATAACAAAAAAAAGTCATTCTTAGTCGTAAAATTTAACATTAATAAATACTAACATAAGCAAACCAATAAAATGGAGAAAAAAAAATCATTATTATAATTATTATTTAAATATAATCATTCTTTCAAATCTGTCTATCTATCTCATTTCAGAGTAGGTATATGGTGCGCCTTCATCTCTTCCGCAGACAACACTAACCAATCCGAAACTCGTCTCATACAAATTGTTTAATTAGATTAATTAATGTTAGGAAGGAAAAAATAATTAGAGGGGTTCGAACCCGGATCACTAACACGAAGCCAGAGTTAAGAAAAAGCACTTGCCAATTCAACTACATGGCATATGTGATTGTTCTCAAAACGTTTCCAATATATATTGAGAAAATAATGAAATAAAAATATAATATTACTGTTCACTTTTAATCTATACTATATAATAAAAGAATAACACTTCGCCACTTGTCATTGTCTGGTTAAACCACATGCCACATGTCATTAAATAATTGGACAAATTACAATTGATGCCACTTGTCATTATTATATTAATCCTTAATATTTAAAAAATAAATTAAATTTAATAAATGTAATCAAGTCAAACTTCCTAATTTGAAAAAAATGGCATTAATTTTCTATAAATACTAATTAAATCTAATCATATCCAACTTTCCATCTTTTATCAATAATTTTGAAATTCAAAAAAATTTTCAAATTAAATTATCAAAGATACTCAATGCACAAATTTTAAATTCTAACTAAATAGAAAGAATAATGATGATAATTATATTTTATGAATGATTTCAAATTTTTATGATCTATCATTATTCTGTAATTAATATTTATTTTTAATTAACTTCATTCTACAAATTAAAAAACAAAAGGTTATCACAAAAAATCATTTTACCATTTTTATTTCTTAATTGCTAATTTGTATTATTTAATATAATTTTATGATTTAGCTCGTGTAATACATGGGGTCAATAAACTAGTTGTATATATAGTAATAATTCGCACAAATATAAATATTCAAGCAGTAATTACACACAAATTTAAATAATCATGCGATCATATAAATAATTACACAACATATATAAAATAACTAAACGATTACAACTAATTAATTAAGCACAATATCTAGTAGTTAACCATCTTTTGATATAAATTTTTTGTTAAATATTTTTTTTTATAATTGACAAGCAAAAATTGTAGATACATGAAGGCGAAACAGAGAGTGAAGAATCATGAAATATGATTTTTGAGAAAGATTAAGGAAGATGCATTACTTGATTGTCACACCTAAAGACTAAATACACTCAAGACGATGAACCCAAGACTAATAATCAAATTCAACATTTAAAAATATATTATATAATATTTCTGAGAAACAATGATAGGAGTTTTTTAAGGCGTAGAATAAAGGTAGGGAATTCTAGATTTTTAAGGATATAGGTTTATATATACTAGTTGTATATATAGTAATAATTCGCACAAATATAAATATTCAAGCAGTAATTACACACAAATTTAAATAATCATGCGATCATATAAATAATTACACAACATATATAAAATAACTAAACGATTACAACTAATTAATTAAGCACAATATCTAGTAGTTAACCATCTTTTGATATAAATTTTTTGTTAAATATTTTTTTTTTATAATTGACAAGCAAAAATTGTAGATACATGAAGGCGAAACAGAGAGTGAAGAATCATGAAATATGATTTTTGACAAAGATTAAGGAAGATGCATTACTTGATTGTCACACCTAAAGACTAAATACACTCAAGACGATGAACGACTATACCCAAGACTAATAATCAAATTCAACATTTAAAAATATATTATATAATCTTTCTTAGAAACAATGATAGGAGTTTTTTAAGGCGTAGAATATAGGTAGGGAATTCTAGATTTTTAAGGATATAGGTTTAGATATCCTAGTTTCAATTATTAAGCATTCTGTTAATTGGTATTGGTCTAAATACTTGTTCATGGATCCAAATATCTTAGGTGCAGTGCATTCATTTGCTTGACCTTATTTTATTACATTTTGAAAATGGATTTTGTAAGTTTGTTGTGTAATTTGGAATTTTATTATGTTTCTTTCTTTTTTTTACTTTTAATTATTTATCATTTAGCAATGTTATTCAAAGTTATGCTCAAACTGTTGATTTAATTTAGCACAGATAGTACAGAAGGGTAAAATAGTCATTCTATATATTCGTTCAGAGGTCCAACCAAACAGCCTTATTGATTCAGCACTTAACTGGTTCAGAGCCTCTTATTCGTTCAGACCTCTTACTGGTTCAGCACTTAATGATACAGATTCTACCAAACAACCCCTTTATTAATTAAACATGTGTAACACACGAGATTTAACCTAGGTATTTAATATATTAATCACCAAATGACTTTATATAATCACATCATATAATTTGTTAAAAATATGAAGGTATTTTCAATTTTATAATCCATACTATTATTTAGTTTATTTTTTTATTAGAACTTCTTACTCGTTTTGGATATGTATTACTGGCAGGAAATAAAAAGGAGTGAAGAGAAGAAATTTAGCATGTGCGGAACGTGTGAGGAATGATATGTGGCTGCCGATATTTAGAAGAAAAAGACTCATTTTTGTAAATCAATTAAGTCCTTATCGGCCGACCAATGTATTTTAAATGTCTAAAACGAGCAATAAAATTAGGTCTTTTTAGTAAAAATAATATTACGCTTTCAATAAAAAAGAAGAAAATAAATGTTACAATACATTTAACATTTATTCTTTTGATAATAGCATAATAAATATTTAACAATCTAATTGCAAATAGAAGTAATAAAATTATATTGAACATGAATAAAAAACTGCAACTAAAAAAATATTATGTATTATTATATCAACTAAGAATTAAAGATTTTAACAAAAACATACAATCATAAAAAAATTTTAGAATCCTTTAATCATATATACAATAAATGTTCAAAAAATAAAATGAGCCTTTAATAAAAGTAAATAAATCAAAAATAAAAAAAATTAACAGCAATCGGTATCAAAATATCAAATTAATAAACAAATAACATTATAAATAAATAGAATTAAGTTAATATTTGAGAAGCACCTGAAAAATTCAATCGATAACTACAATCAAAAATTCAAATTATGACATTAATCGAGACAAAAAACAAAAAAAAAATCAAGAATATAAGAATCAAAAGGAGTTAAAAAGTTTAATTTTTAAATGAGTAAATATTAATTAATGTGTCATTAAACTTTTTAACAAAAACTCACAACTACTAACCCATATAGTTTAGAATTGTTGTATTGTTCACTATGTTTTTTTTTTGGATCAATTAAACAAAAGTTCAACGTATATAGAAAATTTTCTAAAAACTGGGACCCTAATATTTTGAGGTCCGAATCCCTAGCTTTACTCTTTAAGCATGTCGGACCATTCATGGGCTCCTCTTGTTTCTTTATCTCTCAAATGTTCTCTGCTAGGTTTTCAGTTTTGTTTTCAATATGAGGATTGATGTTTTGTCTTGTAGAATAGATTATGATAATCATTGGATTTTTTTTACTAAGGTGAGTTAATAATACATGCATGGATTTTAGGTGGTTGTGGAGTTTTTTTTGAAATCTAAGTCTTCCGCTTCTTGGAGCAGTGAAAGTGGCTGATGTATGTGGCAATTTCCCTCCATGATAGCACCACTGGTTAACAAATTTACTATGAGTTTAATCCCCTTTCACTATTTTGGAGTAACTAAAGTCTCCCGTTGTCCCACATGGCAACCTCCAAATTAAACATTTAAATATCATGTAGCCCATTTATACTACTTGAAGTAGCAAAACACCTAATTTTAGAAAACCAACCACGAAACCAGCTATAAAATGCATATTTTCTTATCCCACCTAAACAAAAAAAATCGTAATCATTAGCTAGATTGTTATAGTATTGGTTTGGTAGTTTTTGTGTATATTTCTTTCACAGTTGTAACTCAAATCTGTTGCATTCTGGGTTTCATACCATTTGGTTTGGGTATTGATCTTATTTTAGATGTTGTTATTTAATAACTAACTGATCACATAGGAACCCTTACGATTCACGATCATATTCACCCATCCACGTACAGTTATATACTTATATATGGTATTAACTGTTGACGTATCCGAATCCGGGTGGGTCCTGTTGTCGGGCTGAACCGAGCTTAGCGATCCCAAGCATAGATCCGAACTGCAACATGGAAAATCTACGTTAGAGGGCCCAAGGGAATTATCCCCGAGCACACTTTGACGCTCAAGTCAGCAATCTATATAATATAATAAAATGTATAATCCTATAAACATGTAAACAAATACGTAAAGATAAGCAATGAGACTTAAGAGTCTTCTGTAGAAATATGTCACACCCCAACCAACGACGGAATACGTTGGGCGCGAGTTTGATTGTTCAAAAGCTCATGGGCTACTATTAAAGTTTAAATATTTAAACAACCATATTAAAATATCCGAACAACCATTCAACATTCAAACATAGAAATCAAATCCAACATTACATAAACAAAGTTCAATATAACATAAATTGTTTTAGATTATTAAACTAGGTCCTCTAAGCATAGCTTATGTCTTCTCATCTTCATTTACCTGTCACATATGTAAAATACAATTTGTCAACTATTTGAATAGTTGGTGAGCACTCATACAAGTTGTAATATGTATATATAAATTAAGAGATGCAATACGTAGTCCAAATGGTAATAAGCCTAAGTCTATGTTCTTACAAGTATTCTTGAAGCATGCTAAACCTAAGAATTCATAACAAGTCATCACAAGTATTTGTCATTCAATTATGTATAAGTAATCAAGTCCTTTCCAATGTTCTTTGTCCTTTACAATTGTCCTCAAACATGTAATATAACATAACTTATAATCAAGGTTTGCAAGACCTTAATCAAGCTAGTTAATTTACAAGTTTGCAAATGTACACAATTCACCTTTTTAACACAAAAACCAAAGTCTAAGCGAAGAAGGTATCTAACCATTCTTAGGCTACTATTGTGTATAATGAATATGCATACAATAATTCCAAGTCATCACATGTTCTATCATTCAAGTTGTCACACCCCGAGCCAGCGGGGTTGGATCGAAGTCCCCGTCGGGCGGAAGGTTCTCGGAGCGCGATATCGTGAATGATAATCGTGATGATCAGATTGTTTACATAGCATCAATGTTAAGAATAATTAAGCACGATAAAACATTAACTAGGATTACAAGTTAAATTACAATTGTCAATGTCTAGTAATTTAACTAAGTAAACCTATCCAAAAGAATCGACTATATCTATCTTGTATCTGTACAAGATACCAAAAGAGATTCGTATTAATCTCAAAAGATGTGCTTCTTCAAAAGTCAACTAGGATCTATGTCTGGGCATCCTAGTATGCAAATCCTGAATCTTAGCTTAATCATGTGCGTCACCTGAGAAAGCATGTAAGAAAACAAAGTCAACACAATGGTTGGTGAGTTCATGTAGTTTTTATGTAAAAATAGTTTGAAAACTCATTTGAATGACAACCTTAACCTCACCATTTACCACCTATACCATCTGTTTCAGTATGCTTATATATAGGGCATATGTAGGGGACAAGCCCCAGCCACCGTCCCACCACATACCGAACCACATGATATATTGTTCCTGATGATAATTAAGCGTCTCATCCTACCTGTTTGATTCCAAATGTTTGATTCTTTGAATTAGATTACCCTGTAATTGTTTACCTTGATTCCCTGAATGACAACCTTAACCTCACTAACAACCACCTAAGTTATCCAACCAAGTATGCTTATATATAGGGCATATGTAGGGGACAAGCCCCAGCCACCGTCCCACCACATACCGGGTTGTTTAACATATTGTTGTTAATGATAATTAAACATTTCATTCCACTACTTTGATTCCATGACATATGATTATTAGCATTTGTTTTCCCTGCCCATGTTTACTCTGTTTCCCCCGAAATGACAACCTTAACCTCACTAACAACCACATATGCTATCCAACCAAGTATGCTTATATATAGGGCATATGTAGGGGACAAGCCCCAGCCACCGTCCCACCACATACCGGGCTGCTTAACATATTGTTATTAATGATAATTAAGCGTTTCACTCCACACTATTGATTCCACAACGAATAAGTATCAAGTTTAATAGGCACCATTATGGACAGCTGAAAACCCTAAGGAGTTCAGCATCCATCCATAATGTTCCTATTTATGACTCGTGACATGTTTTGATAGAGAAACCTTCAAGTTAACACAAAGTCAACTAGAAGAACCCAATCATTCTAGTCACTTATCATAACCATGGATGAATCAAGAAGAACACTGAATGACTAGTAGGGGTTGACACACAGGTCAACACGCGGCGGCCAATCAGTCTGTCTTACATGACTCTGACAAGGAAGAACACTGATGACTAGTAGGGGTTGACACACAGGTCAAAACGCGGCGGCCAATAGTCTGTCTTACAATGTCCAAAAATTTATGCATACAAGTCTAAAGCATTCACATTGTTTCACTGATGACTATTAGGGGTTGACACCAAGATCAACACGCGGCGGTCAATTAGTCTTTTGTTTAAGCATTTCAATGTTTCAAGCATCCAAATGTTCACATGTTCCAAGCATAGCAAGTATTCCAAGTGTTCATGTATCCCAAGTATATCATGCATTCAAGTATTGCAAGTATCCCAAATGTATCAAGCATTCACGTGTTTTCAAGTATCTCAAAGTATATCAATTGTTCACGTGCTTTCAAGTATTTCAAGTATAATAAGCATCCAAGTGTTTCAAGCATCTGACGTATATAAGTATTTCTAAGCATATAAGTTTCAAGCTAAGTTTAAGCAAATCATTGTAAGTGTAAAGTAATATAATACTTTACTAAAGGTGTAGAACATTAACTTTCTGAAATAATTGTATATAGCATTAGTGTTTAGTTTAAGTATTTTCAAAGCCTTAAGATTTTGTATATAGTTAAACATAGAGTTTATAAGTTAAACCTCCATTGTATAGTTTAAGCACATAGCTTATAACATAAGTACTTGGCTCAAAGTTTAAGTATTAAGTTTATATAATGAACGTTTATTTAGCATAAAGATTAGGCTTCAAATCTATATTGTAAGCCTCAAGCATATAGTTTAAACTTCCTGTTTGTAGTATGATTATCAAGTTTATAGTTTCTCAAAGTATACTAGCTTCCAGTTTGATCACCAAGTGTTTATATAATGTAACTAAGTATAAAATAAATAGCATTTGTTATTTACACTATAGCCTTAGTCTTTGGTTTCTCACCCAAGCAATCCAAATTCAAGCATTAGTATAAGCTTTGTAAATATGTGTAAAAGCATTTAATAAACATTTCAATAATTGTTTAACATGCTTCTCAGTCCCGGAGTAAAACAAAAGGTTTGAAAAGGGACAAATGAACTCACCTGTGTTTGAAGAGGTTGACTAAGTTCTAAGCAAGAATGCACACGCTCTTTGTCGTGTTGGTAGTAGTATTCACGTTCCTGTATTGATTTCATGTTGTTTGTAGTTTATAAGTATAAGTTGTAACGATTTATGTGTGTGTAAGTGTTAGTGTTAGCCTTAAAATTCACTAACACAGATGAGTCTCAATCATCTTTCGGCCCTTTATCGCTTATTAAAGATTTTAATGACACCTAGATAATGTCACCTTCTTTTTCATGTGCTTTGGTTTCTTAGCCCATCACAATCCTTGTAGTAACTTGTTCAATTCCCATATATGTTATCCAATTATGCTTAGTTAGAATGTTATTTCATGTATTTTATTATTATGGGCCAAAAGATGAAGTTGGACCAACTAACTTTAAGTGGCCTTGAGTGTTAATGGACCGAACTAATTCACATGGGCCTCACAATTGTCGTGGGCTAAGTGTCATTGGGCCGAGAAGAAATCTGGGCTTGTTGGTTATTTGTTTGGGCCTAAAAGGTTTGGGCCAAGTTAAACCATTTGGGCTTGGGCCAAGGGTCTTGGGCCACAAACAAGTGCATGGGCCTTAGGATTGGATTGGGTCAAATGGGTTAGTTAGGATATTGGACTAATACACAAGCGTTGATGGGCCAAAAGCCTTGGGCCATCATCTCCTCGGTTCTGGGCCGCATGGTGTGATCCACTTTGACCAGCGAACCTTTCATAGGGTTCGGCTACATGATGCACTTGGTTCGGTGGATCCAGACTCGCCAATGCTTATCAAGGTTCGGCCATAGCACCAGCTTTAGGGTTCGTTTGAAATGATGAGGTTCGGTCAACTTAATCTTCCAAGGTTCGCAGCCCTGGGTCGAGGATTCGGCAAGGGTGATAACAGGTTCGCCTATAATCATGGGTTCGTGGCTTTTGCATGGGGTTCGGCCAATTGCATGGGAGGTTCGCCGAACTCAGGGTTCGGCTGGTTGTGCATGTAGGGTTCGCCGGGGTTCGTTGCCTTGGGAGGGTTCGTAGCCAACATCCACAGGGTTCGGTTATCACTATGGTTCGCTAGGGTTCGTGGCTCAAGGCTGGTTCGCCTAGGCCTAAAGGTTCGGCCACCCTTGGAAGGGTTCGGCCATGGTGCAGCCCACGAACCTGTAGGGTCCGTCTTCCTCAGCCCTATCCCACCTCGCCTGTTCTAAGGTCGATTATGAGAGGGGTTAAACGACCCAAAGATGTACAAACATGTCGGTTCATGCGTGTATAGATGTATATATAACCGAATAAAAGGTGATGAAGCAATACGTGTATAAAACCCTAAAATTCGTGATGTTCTCTTGATCATACCTCAAAATTTGCTGGACAATCCCACCGATCAGTTGTACTTCTGCGTAGAGGACTTCAAAAGCTTCGTGTAGGTCCAAGAATCATCCGATTTCGTTGAGAAACGAGTGAGATCTTGAAGGTTGAAGGTGAGAATTTCTAGAGAGAGGGGGTGACGGGAATGAGAGCTAGAGAGAGGGAGATGTGTAAAAATGAAAGAAAAATATTCTTTCAACGTTTATATACCCCCGCGGGTTCGTTTCGGTTACTCGGTTCGTATTTTCGTCGCGTATCCGGCTTGTTTCGCGCGTGTAATTACATAATTTAAATAAAATGGTTTTAATTTAAATTATTCTAAAGGTTGTAATTCCTAATAAATACTAAGTATTAAGTTTTCTTGAATTATTAGTCGAAATTCATTATTTTTACGCGTTTCGTTATTTGTTCGCGTATTTTACTATTTTAGTTAAAATAATTTCTTTTTAATTTATTTCGGATGAGTTTCAAAATTGTAAAATAGGAAATATTATATTTCCTTAGATTTATTATCGTTCGAATCGTCTTCGTTTCATTTCGTCAGAAAATGTCACTTACGCGCGTTTTCGTACAGAGCGCTAACTGTACGAACACGATCGTACGTTTTACTTTTTGATTTTGTTTTCTACTTTTCAGTCATCGTTCCAGAACTTTAAACTTTCAGATCTATTCGTACAGATCGTCACCTATACGAACAGTTCGTCGGTTTAGTATTCTGTAACAACAACTGTTATGGTTTTGTTCTGTTTATCCTCACATACGTTTAAACCTAATAACACAAAATTAAACATGTATGCATCTGTTCATGATTGTCTGATGTGTTTCTGACTGTTTAAACCATAAGATTTAAATCAGAATTTCAGAAACATCGTGTAATAGTTTGTGTTTGTCATCGAATGTTAATAGCTTCTAAGTATTTCTCCTCGATTGTATCTGAGTTACTGTACAAGTTACTGTAGAAATTACTGTTCCGGTAACGTTTCTGGCACAGATGTTACACAAGTAATCACACAACACTTAAAGCCAATATACCAAACTAAGTATTTACATCATGTTTTGACTCTAAGAATACATTGAGTTGAAATAAGACATATGTGACATTCCCAAAATTTATAAAAGTAAAAAGGGAAGTACGAGAAGAACTCATATGTCTAGCTTTGATCCCAAGAAGTTATTGAGTAGGATAGAAACTTGTGAAGTCACAAATCACCCTATATTGTGATATGATATTTGTATAAGTTATAAAGTTCACATGAACCTATAAATTCTATGTCATTCCTATTGTACCTTTCTAAAATGCAAAATCCTAATTTAGATTTTATAAACCCCTCTTTCATAATTTTTAAATAATTATGAAAGAAAGATTTTATTATAATGTTTTATGTATCTAAATGTTAATATACATATTATTTTCTTTGTATAAAACAAACAAAATATTTCTATAAGTTTTTGAAATTCCAATCTTCGAATTATGTCTTAACAACTTGAATATAATCTAGATAATATTTTATTAAAATACTTAATAAAATATTATTCTATATTATTATGATATATTTCAGAATATTAAATTAAAAATATTCAAAAATTTATGTATAGGTATTTTCTAAAAATTCTTTATATGTTTAAACTTTATTTAAATAATTTAAATATTACTTTTATAAAAATAAAGTCCAGTAATTTTTTTAAAATTTTCAAGAATGTTTATAAACATCAAAAATAGCTTCTGTAATTTTTTTAGAAATTTTTTAATAAATTTTTTAATATTCTTTTTTATATTTTACCATTTAAATACCATATAAATAGCAAAATAATAAAAATAAATTCTGAAAAATTCTAATATTTTTACAGAATGTCTATCATGATTATTTATAATTTCTGTAAAATTTTCAGAATTTTAAAGTTGATTTTCTATTTTTAGTATATTTTAAATCATTTAAATATAATTTAAACTGTCAAATAATAGAAATAAAATTTGAAAAATTCTGATTTTTTTACATAATGTCTAAACCATTAACAAAATTATGTATAAACAGTTTAACCAATAATATTTCTAACTTTAGTTGCTGATGTGAAGGATAATCATAGTAACAAAATCATAAAAAATACACTTGATTTGCGATTGAGTGAAACTTGTACATACAACTTAAACACTGACACTGTTGATTTTTTTAGTTAAGAATAATCTTGGTAATATGATCATCAAATATTTAAACCTGATTGTCACTCGATTTTGTTCAAAATGATAAACTATAAATAAAATGAGAAAACATAGAGCAAAATCAAGTGTAAATCATGTGTAAATTTTGCTTCTAGACTTGTCGTTGATAACAACTCAAAATTAAGAGTGTCATTTGAAAAATTATCGGTATGAATTATTATCTTTCTATTATAATAAATAAAAATCTTTTTGCCACTTGTCAAATTTTCATGTTTATATTGCCACTTGTCACTTTTGTATCATCCTATTCAATCCTCTCTCTTATTAATTATATATTATCTTTTCTAATAAATAATTATACTATTAATGAGTAATAATATTATATGCATTTTTCATGCTAGAAAATAGTTTTTGATAAATTAAAAATCAAATATTTTTTTTAAAAAACACACTTTAATAAAAGTTTATATAAAAAAAGGTCAGCTAAAAAACAATCTAAAAAAATAATAAAATAAACTATAAATCATAGTTTTTAAATAATGGGTTTTTTATAAACAAATGATGCTTCTTTTAGCAAAATATTTAAAAAGTAATTAATTTAAAATCAAAAGTTATAAAAATGATAAGAAAAATTACATTTTTAGTTAAATCTTTTTAATGATATTTTCAAATTGAGTCAATTAACTTTAATAATTATATAAATTGTACATTATTTTCTTGATTTGTAACAATTAGTTTTAGATAAAAAAAGTAAGTGAAGTTTTTAGCATAGGTTAGTTTAAAAATCATTACTGTTACAAATTAAAAAAAGTCAAGTATCATTTCATTAGTTATTAAAAATTTTAATTATTGTTTTATCACTTAAAATACTTATTAATATGTATTTTAATCAATTTATATCAACATATTGTTTTATAATATTTAAATTTTATTACTATTTATTTAATATTTTATATTCATTCCGTGTAATACACGGGATAATAATCTAGTTTGCTAATAAATCAGAGTTTGAATTATTATATTCTATTTTTTTTAGTTTGACATTAAAAATATTAAGGGGCTATTTGTTTGGATCTTAATGGGTCTGAATCTGAACCATTCAGATTCAGACCGTTTGTTTCGCACATCTGAACGGAAAAAACATTTGAATGAGCATCTGAATAGTTCAGATCTTCAAGCAAGACTGAATGGGAAAAAGAAAGAAGGGACCCTCATGCTGGTTTAGATGTTCGAGCAACCTTCACCGGTCGTCACCAACCGTCGCCTGTCGTCACCGTCGCCGGCCGGTCGTCACCTTCGCCCTCTCCCTCGCTGTCGCACCAGATCCCGCCGCTTGATTGCTCGACCGCCGTTTGATTGCTCTTCATGATCGATTTCTGGTGGCGGAGGTGTTTGACGGCGAGCAGTTCACCGATTCGCAGCTGGGTCGGGTTTCATGCTTCCAGTAGATGTCCAACAGCAAGAAGATGCAAAAAGGACCGATTGAGAGTAAGGGTTTGAAGAGGTTAGTTGTAACAGTGATGGATTATTGATGGATTAAACTGTGGCGTGCCTTAGAACCACCCATTCCAACGCCATTGTTGATGGATTATTGATGGATTGGAGAGATGCGGTTTTGATGGAGGTAGGTAGATGACAACAGTGATATTGTTGGGTGAAAATGAGGGTATTTTTAGTTTGATTCAGATGTTAAATCAAAATCATGTCTTAATGGTTCAGCCATCTTAACCATTCAGACATCTTAACCATTCAATACTTAATGGTTCAGACATTACCAAACGACCCATAAATCAATAATTGTTTAATGAATTAAAGTTATCCATATAATCAGGATTCAGGAGTAAGAAAATAACAAATAAATTTTTCTTGAATTTTACAATCAACACGTTTTTTTAATAGATATTTTAAACCAAATTATTTTTGGTAAATTAGTTTTTAGGAACCTCTTCCAACAGGGAAAAAAATGTCATCATATGGAGGGGTGAATCAGTAAAAAAATTTCTCAGCCGGCGCACCTTCAACGGACGCAGTGGAGAAGAAGTCGCTCACACACATACACGAGAAATTGCGTTCAAATGCAAAGACAGGATGAGAAGGATAAAATGGCGATGTGGTAGTAAGATAATACATGTAGGAATGATAAGTTGGAGTTAAAAAGAAGATAGACGAAACATGTAGAAAAATGTGTAAAAAACTGATGTGACAGTGGTGATTAACATATATGTAGTAAATGCATCTTTATGCATTACGGTAGTCTTAGCATCTATGATATGATGGTATTATTTTTTATAATTTATGACAGACGACGTTCTTCTATCCTATTAATATCATGTTTGTCACATGTTGTTTTCTTAGACTATTCACATACATATTTAACAAATTTAAAAATTAAATTTTATTTATTTTCATTTAATACAATAACGTCAAACTTTGAAGTAAAAAAATAATATTCATTTTTTAAAAAAATAATAAAAATTCAATTATTTCATTTTCAATCACAAATTTGAAAATTTAAAATTTTCAAATCTCACTTGTATTGTTTAAAAATTTTCTGAGATATTTATAAAATGTACTTTTTTATTTATTAAAAATTTTACGTTATTTGTATATCTAATTTTTAACAATCATTGTTTTATAATGTTTATTTTATATACAACCGTATGTTATATATGTTAATATAAACGTTACAAAAAAAGCAATTGGCATTAATAGCATCTCTAAATTTATAGCTATATATGTTTTGTTCATGAAAAATGAAAATGTTAGAAAGTTAGAAACTACTTTAGTGTTCGTATTAATATCTTTTCCAATCTTATCACTGATATATTTATATTTTATATTAATATAACTAAACGATAAAAAAAGTTAGTTTTTCTATTATTTGACATTAATATAGATTGGCCTATAGCACCTAAATTATACTCATTTGGAGACCGTCCGCAGCGGATAGGCCATGGAACGGACGGGTATCAGCGGCGAGGCGGGGCCAGGCAGGGCCATGCGGGCACACCGCTCCTCCTCTCCGGCGAGCTCAAAATCAAGGGCAGCGCGGCCCCCGCTCGCCGCTCCCCGTTCTCCCCCTCTAAAACACAACTTTCTCCTCTCTCACAATAGGTAAGGTTTTTCGGTGGGGTGACCACTGTGGGGTTTTAAGGTTTTCAGTGGGGTGATGACGTGGTATGAAATTTCGGTGAGGAGGGATTTTCAGTGGGGTGACCGCTGTGGATAGCCTAATAGAATATCGAACCAGTACTTTTATGGTTTTTTTCGAGGGATTCTTTTAACGTCTTTTACGTATAATGTTCTTAAAAAGAAAAAAAAAGATATCTTCAAAATATATAACAATATTATAGTAATAATAAATATGATATTGTTTTTGTTTTAATATATATTTTTTATATAAAAAATAACAAAATATATAAAAGTTACATATTAACTAGTTTTTACCAATAGCGCGTTGCGGTGGAAAACTTGTATACTGTCGTTGTAACGACCCGATTTAACTTTTTATTTAATAATCGATATGTGATATAATATTAAGTTAAATTGTGTTGTTAAGTGTTGAGTAGTAGGCTAAATATTATTCAATTGTAAATATTAAAAAGGGGTAATTAGAAATATGAGGGGTTAAAACTGCAAATAGTTAAAAGATAACTTAAAAGGGGTTATATGTGGTCAATGCTGGTCAAAATTCAGCATTTGGTCTTGGAGATTAGAGGGGGGCGACGACCAAGAGAAGAACAAGCAAGAAAAACCTAAACTTTGATCAAATTCAGCATTTAGAGTTGCTTTGATCTTGAATGCAAGCTTGAATTCGTATTCCTCGTCTAATTTCTCAACTCTAGGTATGTGGTTTCATCCATATGGCTAAAATTTCATGGGTCTCCATGGGTGGGTTAGGTTAGTAGTGATAAAATCAAATTTTTGGGTGTTTGAGGTAGTTAACACATGTGATTGTGTTTGTTGAGATGAAAATCAACTAACCTAACTATTTTGCATGTATTTGGTATGAAAACTAAGAGTTGGAGTTTTGGGGAATTATGGGTTTGGGTGAAATTGATGAGTGAATGAACTAGAGTTTTGAATTGATGAATGGATGTATTTGATAATGAATGTGCAGTGATTTGGATGAGAAGTTATAAATTAAGGAGTTGAGACTTCATATGTTTGAAATGAAATGAATGGAAATGTTCACCTTTTAAAATGTTAATGTTGTGGTGTCATAAAACTCTGCACATAAGGTGTTTGAAGAAATGCCTCAAACAACTTAAATGCAAGAATGAATTGTGATTATTGGTGAACTTGGTGGAAATGGTTCATAAACTCAAATAGATGATTTGTTAGTGGTGTTTAGTATAATTTCATATGTTGGAAGCATTTGAAATGTAAATTAATGAATTAGGAGAGTTTGACTATAGTAAAGTCAAATATGATGATAATGGGTCAAAGGGTTGTAAGTTTGTTTCGTGTGTATTGTTCCTTGATTGAATGTGTATGTGTGATAATATGATCTAGGAGGTGGAAGTACCAACCAAAGACCCGGTAAAGAGAAATTAGAGCCAAGTGGAACTAAGGAACAATGTGAGTAAACCTATCCATGAATAAGCAACCATAAGACTTATCCATGTTTGTTAATGTTTGAATTGTTTGGATTACATAATGTGGCATTTGTAGTAGTTGTTGCTTATTATGTGATGTGTGTCATGAATTAAATTGATGTCAATGTATGATAGCGGATGATTGACACGTTTCATGTTTGGTGATCCACATTCGTGTGGAAAATGATGTAAGACCACACTTTGGTGGCATTTAGGTGATGATCCACATTCGTGTGGAAGGATGTATAAGTCCATAATTGTATGGCAAGGGTGATGATTTACACACGTGTGAAAGTTGGGGTATAATGACTAATGAGGGTCATGGGGATGATTCGCATTCGTGCGAAGGAAAAGGAATTAAAGGTAACAATGGTTTGGGAAAAAGAAACCATTAAGTGTTTATATGGAAATATATGTTGAGGGTCACCAAGAAAGGTTTGGGGGCTTAAAAATATGCTTAAATGGTGTCATGGAGTTGATTTTTGTGTAAAAGAATGTCTGGGAATGATCCGGATCGAATCTGGAAGTGAAAACGCGAAAATTGTAGCTGCAGACCTGCAGTGGGCTTACCATACGCCCAGATTGGGCGTATCATACGCCCGGCACTTTACACTACGCCCAGAAGTTTCTGTCGACGTTGGAATTTGGGTGTTAGGTACGGTGGGCGTACCATACGCCGGGCTGGGCGTACCATACGCCCAGAATGGATTTTTTTGATTTTTGCTTCCGTTTAATTCGGTTAAGCACGGGGAGGTTAAGGGGTTAACTCACTTAGTCCTTTTGGACTAACACTTGATTGTTTGTGGTTGTTTCAGTCAAAAGTAGGCTCGGCTACGAATCGGAGCGATCAGACGGTTAAAAAGATCGAACCATGCTTTTGTAAAGATTAAGTAAATGGATTGTAAAGTTTTAAACTACACTTTTAACGTATTTGACATTATTTGTAAATGGTGAACATGTCTCGTTAAGTCATGTTAATGCGTTCAACGTTTTGAGGTGGATTGTAATGCTTTTAAACTGAGAAATCTGGGACCTATCTTTTGTAAATTCCGCAATTATGTTAAATGATATATTTTGAGAAATATGGGTGTAACAGTAGTGGTGGTGACACGATTATCAATATCAAAATGTAGATGAGAAAACAAGTCGCAATAACTTACACTTTGTCGTAAAATCTAAAACCTACTCCTTCATAAAAGCAACTGTCACTCTGCTATAAACCTAAAAGTGTACTCTATCGTAAAAGTAAGCATTAAAAATTCGAACGAAAACACAAACAAAACTATAATCATAAAGAACCTCAAATCAAAACATTAAAAAAAAATACTTGCAATGAAAAAACCATAAATTTACTATTCAAACATAATTACACTTTGTTGCAAAAACGATTGTCACTATGTTGTAAAACCTTAGAACGTACTACATCGTAAAAGGTAAGGGCAAAAAACACAAATGAAAACATAGCAAAAAGGCAAGCATAAACAATCCAGAATCAAAATATTTAAAAAAAAAAAGGCAATGAAAAAATCGTAAATTTGTTGTGCAAATTATTAAGCTAAAATAAAATAAATAAAAGTTTGATGGTCAATATATAATAAATATAATTTTACTATTCATTAGTTCTTTTTTAATGTGTATTTTTTAATATATATATATTAATAAAAGTTAACGCATACCTAGAGCAAACTCGTAAGAACTCGAAAATTTTTTTTGTAGTTAACAGACATTAGTAATTTACAACGTGACGATCAGAACATGAATTCGAATAAATCGTGGTATTGTATGCACCTGTGAATGCTAAAATTACTTGAGAACAGTAAGATGTAGTTTAAAAAATATGAACCGAAAGACAAGAAGCCAAAACGTAAATATAGAAATTAATTCAAAGTAGGAAACCTTTTGTCATGTTGCTCAAATTCAACTATACATGATAAAGAATTTAGTACACACATTATACATGTGAAAGAAACCTGAGGCCAATATGAAAACAAATATATGCAATAGATTCAAAACTTTAAAAAGTGTATTTTACAAATTTTTTTGACAATTAAATGAGTAAAACTATCATTCTTAAATGTAGAATGACCCAAATGAGTGAGACAAAAACTCTGATCACTTTCATTCAAATTTAACCAACAAAATTATTAATTAAAAAATAAATTATCTCTTGCATATATATATATATACACAATCAAAAAAATTTAATTTTTACACTTTCATTTAAAACCCGTCCAAAAATATAATACGAACTAATTAAATTAGTCATGTATCAATTGAAATAAAAAATAATAATAAAAAAATACCCAATTTTTGGTTGGACTAGCAACCTGATTACCCATTAATTCTGAATTAAATTTTTTCTTAATTTTCCTGTTAAACAACAAGTAAAAAAAATTTGTGGATTGGTGATGAGACAAGACTCATAAATCATAAGGTTTCGGATTCAAATAAGAAATTTTTTTCTCAAAGTATTGAGTTTTCTCATTAACCGATGACTTAATGATGTATATGATCGGATGAAATCACTAGATATGGTACGTCATGATCCAAATTAGTTGTTTGAAAAAAAATTATTTCAATTACTACTACTGCTACTGCTACTAAGATTAACCTTCTAAGACAACCCGTAGTGGTAGCCCCGTGAAAGAAGCGGGGTTCGGTGGTGCCGCGGGGTCCAGCGGGAACACCCCCCCCCCCCATCGACTGGTCCCTTTTCACTCTTGAGCGGGTCCTGCTTCCCGTGCAAAGTGAATGAAGGTGATTGGTTCAAAAAAAATTGGGCCCCACTTTTCAACATAACCGTTATTCAACGGTAAAAAAAATATTAATATATTTTACCCTTTAAATACCCACATTAACAAAAAAAACACACTCTCTTAAAAAAAACACGCCCTCTTCACAAAAAACACTCTATTTTCTTCACACAAAAAAATGGCTTCCTCACCACCATCATTATCTCCGTCATATTCATTGACGTCTTTGGACGACGAGGGTAGTGAACTTTTTATCCAGTCGTTGATGACGTTAGCATATGAGAATACTTCTCAAATTCCTCGTCCTATCTTGAGAAGAATCCAAAATAATCGAGATAGAGAGGCAGGCCATGACCTTTTGATGAGCCATTATTTTGGCAATGACCCATTATACAAAGATAAAGAATTTAGGAGACGTTTCTGGATGTACCGACCGTTATTTGAATGTATTGCCAACGACTTAGAAAGAACGGATATGTATTTTCAACTGAGATGGGATGCTCGAGGCAGACGGGGATTTACGTCATTACGAAAATGTACAGCGTCTATGCGACAATCAGCATACGGAAATACGTCGGATTCAATGGATGAGTATTTGCAGATGTCAGAAAGTACAGCTAGACATTACCTCCATAATTTTTGTAAGAATATTCGACTAATATACGGTAAAAAATATTTACGCAAGTCTGATTATAACTATGTTATGAATTTGTATGAACATCATGAAAATTGTCATGGGTTTCCTGGTATGTTTGGTAGCATTGATTGTATGCACTGGGAGTGGGAAAATTGTCCTGTTGCATGGAGAGACCAATTCATGAGAGGTGATCACCCATGTCGCACAATTATTCTTGTTGGTGGGATTTACTCAGATTGGCCGGTGTTTATGCAAACAATAACTTGTCCAACGAGTATTAAACGTAGGAGGTTTCAAATTGTTCAAGAGGGTGCAAAAAAGGATATCGAGCGTGGCATCCAAAAAAAATAAGGTCAATAATATATGCGTGTATCATAATACACAATATGATACTTGAATATGAAGGTAAGTCGATTAGCCCATTTGTTCCGGACGAGGATGCTACTCTTTTGATATTGATGACCTGAGAAGAGCACAAAGAATTACGATATTACGAAACAAAAGCATTCACGAAGCGTTAAAAGCGGATTTGGTCGAGCATATCGATAAGGTTCGCACCGACATCGTTGTTCGTAGCATTCACGATGATTAGTGGTCTTTTTTCATATCATATTGTTTTTTTTGTTTAATGTTACTTTTTTTTTGTAAAATATTGAATTTATTTTAATTATTTAAAGTTTTTTTATTAAATTTTTACCTAATAAAAAAATAACAAATAAAATTATAAATTGGTGATGTGACTGGGAAAGGTTTTTCATTGGGATAGCATTAAAATATTTTAAGTTTTTTAGTGAGATGATGACGTGACAGAAAATTTTAGTAGGGTTAATATTACACATGTTTAATTTGTTGAAACTTGAAACTACAAACCATCTATGCAAGACCATCCTAAGCTCAAATGATACTCAAATGCATGGTCTTTAAAAGTGGCCCAAGCACATGAAGTAATCTTGTAGCTGGAGTTAAAAATGGAGTCTTTGATGCATGTCGGATTTAGGGTTTATTCCGATACCATAAACCCTAATTCGAGAATTAATTTCTGGAAATCGCCATCAATCGTAATGGAAGGCCGTAGAGGCAATCTCACTTGTATTCGAGCTCAACAGGTGAATTGTATAAATAATTTGTTTTACTTGCTATTTTGAACTTTGTGATCAGTTAATCGTAAGCGTATACATCAGATTCACGACGTTCTTTTCATCTATATTTTGTTTTGATATCAATCGTTATTGAATTTGATTGACATTCATCTTCCACGAAAACAGACATCCTGTTATCTCAAAACCTAGTCTGTGCAAATGTGAAATTGGTAACGATTTAGTTGAAAAATTCGCCCTAAAATCCTTTTTGAATCGATTGAAGGAGTAATTGTTGAAGAATGTTTCGATTTCATCGTTTTTTGGACGCAAAACTTGATGATTATATATTTCGTTTAACCAATTTTGCAGTCTGGTACGAAGGACGGGTCTTTAATTGCTAATCCAACAAATAATTCAGTAGTTGAAGAACTGAAGAGTAAAGATTGGGAAATTGGGGCTCTAAAAGATGAAATAGCGGCAACTCAGGGCATTCGGATAAGAAGACGACCCCCAACGGGACCTCCTTTGCATTATGTTGGTCCCTTTGAGTTTCGGTTACAGAATGAAGGGAATACTCCTCGTAACATACTAGAGGAAATTGTATGGAACAAAGATACAGAGGTTGCACAGGTATTTTTTATTTTTTATTTAAAAAACAAATCTTGCTTTATAAATAAGGTAATTACAAAAGAAACACACACACTCACCTATGTCAATGTAGAGTCTTGAACCTGCTAAAACTTGGTAAATATATACCCATTGTTTTGGTCTTCTTGATTCTTGAACACTTGGGTTTAGGGGTATTTGGATGCCTGTTTTGAAGGTTGTTGTGTCATATTATATCGAGAACAGATAATCAGTTGTAATAAAATGGGTGAAGTATATGCTGGCTTGACATGCTTCTAACCATTTGAAATTGCAATATCCTAGTTAATGTTATTTGAGCATTTGGCAGGGTTTGGTTATTTATGGAATTTATAACATTACAAAAGAGGACTCTTTTTGGGGAAAAAAAAAGGAAAAAGAAAAAACAAGTGATGTCTGATAAACTGGGAATACAAGTCTAAAAGATGGGGTTACAACAATGGGTATATAGATAATTAGTTATGTTGCTGCTGGTATCAAAATTGGTCACTCAAAGCTGATAATTTGACCCCTGAAAAATCGGAATTATAATCTGTTTGTTGAAATGTTTAAAACTGATTCCTGTTTCTCTTGTCAAAATGTAAAACCCAAATGCCCTCTTATCATAGCAAATATCTTTTCCTGTACTAATAAGAACATTTTTTCAGATGAAAGAAAAAAATCCAATATTTTCGCTGAAAAAGGCTCTCGAAAATGCTCCTCCTCCTCGAGACTTTCTAGGAGCTCTTAAAGCATCATACTTACGAACAGGATTGCCTGCTTTAATTGCTGAAGTGAAAAAGGCTTCACCAAGTAAAGGTGTTCTAAGGGAAGATTTTCATCCCGTAAGTTGCCTCTCTATGTAGATATATTTGTACATCAATCAATATGTATGCAGGTATGTATGTATCCATATGGATTTAAACAAACTTTTATGCAGACATACATATGGTTACGTTACATAATGAATTAAGCATTAGGCTAATTACACCAAAATGTAAATAACTTCCTTTCATCTCTTTATCATTATTGTATGAAGGCAAGTGTTATTTTTCCATTGTAACACCCTTACAATTTTTCACCATTGTATGCAACTAACTTTCTGTAGCAAGTTAAACGGTGGTGTTACAATTCTTTGATGATGTGATGGTATGCCATATCTATGTTTTATGAGTTATATAAGGTTTGCTTACTTATGATTGTAAGAAATCAAACAGTGGACTAATTTTTTTTTCTCTTACATGAATTGGCAAAAATGGTAAAAGCAATTGGCATTTTGGTGTAATAAACCCAAATTACTAAACTTATGTTTCGATAATTCTTCCCATGGCAGGTTGAAGTTGCACAAGCTTATGAGAAAGGCGGAGCAGCATGTCTTAGTGTCTTGACTGATTCAAAATACTTTCAGGTAAATATTGATTATATTATGTTTTGCTTTAAGTCTTTAACCAATATTGATGATGTTTTGATGTTTATGTTATGTTTATTTATTTATTTTTTAAAGGGAAGCTTTGAGAATTTAGAGGCTATACGTAATGCTGGAGTCAAGGTACACTTATTTTTGAATTTTTTTCAATCTTTTTGTTACTATTAATGAGTTTCATCATGTTTTAATATTTTTCTAACATGCAGTGCCCGCTTTTGTGCAAAGAGTTCGTTGTGGATGCCTGGCAACTGTATTATGCAAGAACAAAGGGCGCAGATGGTGTTTTGTTAATTGCTGCTGTCTTACCAGATATTGACATAAAATATATGCTTAAGATTTGCAAAATGATTGGACTGACTGCACTTGTTGAGGTATTGAAGCTTAATTTGACTTTTTTTTTCTTTTATGTTCTTGTGTATAATACTTTTTAATACTAAATATTATATATCTTTATATGAATTGATCTTTAATTAATTATTTATGTTTTATTATTTTGTGGAAAATATTTTATCTACAATTTTGTTGCTAGGTACATGATGAGAATGAAATGGATCGGATGCTGGCAATTGATGGAATTGAACTCATTGGCATCAATAATCGTAACCTTGGTACACCTTGTGTTTCGATGACTTATTTTGAATTAATTATTTTATTCATTATCTTTTTATCATGATAATCTATACTCTCATCATATGAGTTACGCTCAAATTTTAAGTTTTTCTAGAACCACGAGAATCCCATAAACAGGGGTACCATTTTTCTAAGACGATTATGCAACCACATAATGTTGATTGATTCCTATGATTTGAACATAAACATGTACACGAAACATATAATAGTAAATAGATAGATCAGATGAAACCTGTGAATTCAGTAAAAACATAGTTGATTCCTGACATTTTTCCTGTAAGCAGATCCGACTGAGTTCCCGTTTAAGGTGTATGGTGAGGATGGTTATGGAGAGACTCGATGAAGATCACGAATTCTAGAGGCTAGGGATTCGTGAGCGATGTCAAACAACAATAATTATGAGCCTTAATCTCCTTGTTATATACACTCAAGGGAAAACCTTAATTAGGATAAATAAAGATAATCATGTCCATTAAATAATTATCTATCTAATATAGATATTTAGGTAATTGATCTATTAATTAAATAATCATGAGGACCATTTAATAATAATTTATTTATTTATTTATTCTAACACATAATTGTCCCCGTCTCTCCCATTACGTCTGATCAGCACTATGTGCAAGTCTTTGTTGTGGTTCTATACTTAAAATTAGTTCTAGGCTCCTTATCATCCATCATATTTTTGAACAATTTCATGCCACATGTGCAGAAACATTCGAGGTTGATATTGGTAACACAAAGAGGTTGCTTGAAGGAAAACGTGGAGAAACGATCCGACAGAAAGACGTATTGGTAAGTGCTAGTGTTTATGATTTTTTTTTTAACTTATTGGAAGCAACATATTTATTTCTACGAGATAGATGTAAGGCTGTCTACATCTTACACACCTCAAACCCTGTTTTAGCTTTGTTGATAGTGGAATATACCGAGTATGATTTATTTTTTAACCTGTAAGGTTGTCGGGGAGTCTGGACTGTTCACTCCTGCTGACGTCGCGTATGTACAAGAAGCTGGTGTGAAAGCTGTAAGTGGACCTTTCACTTAATTTATACCCTTGATTGTGATCAATGTGACAGATTTTGTTGTTGAAATTGATTTGAAGTACAAAATTGTTTGCATGTGTTTGTAGATATTAGTTGGGGAGTCAATTGTGAAGCAGAAAGATCCAACAAAAGGAATTAGAGAACTTTTCGGTAAAGATATATTGGGTTAAATACTTTTTATAAACCAGATGTGTAGCAGGTTTTTATTAAAAAAAAATCTGTTTATTAGAGCATCTAATAAAACTTAATTTTGTTGTTTGTTTTACTGCTTAAACACTTTGTAACATGAGAGTTTGTTTGGTTTGGCACGATTCGGTTCCAATACCATAAATCTTGACGCTTTACAATCTTTCATTATATATATAGGGGAAAGATAAATTAAAAACCTAGTTGAGTTAAAAAAAACTTGTGAAAACTCAATATGCCATTCAAAATTTATTTTTCTTTCATGTTTTTGTGTTTATACATTTAATATATGTTGTTATAAGAAAATGAAAAAAATATAAAAATTAAAAAAAAAATTATAAGTACTCATTACACATGTTACCGAACGATGTTTTTAGATTGTGTAATGGTATAAATAAATATGTAATAACCACATAACTTTTTTATTTTTTTTAATTTTCTTATAACAATATGCATTACATACTTCTAACACAAAAAATGAAATTTTTTTAGAATATTACATTAGGTTTTCACGGGTTTTCTAAACTCAAGTGGATTCTCATACATTATAGTTAATTAGATGGCGTGTCTATATGATTTGGGCATTCGAATGCGTAATTATGTTCCTATAAAATTACCGATACTAGTATGTGCCAAAGACGTTTATAACCGTTTGTTTTGTGAGACTACTAAAACACTTTATTTTGAAATCAACTCGGTCTAAAACGAAATTTTATGCGAGACTGTATTTGGGTTGTATTAAAAATATTAAGAGCTAAAGTTATTTAAAAAAACAAATTAAATGAAAAAAAAATATTATTAAAAAAAATAAACAATAAAAATGCTTTAACATTGAGTCGATTTGCGCCAAACCCTCACTACCATGGACCATGCAACATTGGCGCACAATGTTGGCTCACGTTGTGTGATGTAATAAGTAGGCTAGATGGTTTAAACGACCAAACCCAAGCTCAACTCGTGGGCCGGGTGCCTGGGTTTTAACATTTAAAAAAAACATGTGAGGCGTGTTTAGGTAGAGGTGCACAAATCGGGTATTTTTGTAACCGGTTTCAGACAACAAAATCAAGAACCAGTAACAGTTCGGGGTTTTGACCAGTTCCGGTTTGGTTTTTGTAGGGGTACAGGTGGAACCAGTTCCGGTTTTTCCGGTTCCGGTTATAATTTGCCTGAAAAACTGGACCCATTTGTAACCATAGGTTCGGGTATGACCGGTTCCGGTTGTCGTTTCCGGTTTCCTTTTTTTTTTCTTTTCCCACCTCTATGTTTAGGTGCCAGGCAACATGAGGCACAAGAGGTTCCCCTAATTAGATAAAGGTGTGCAAAAGGTTCAATGACATTTTACTTTATTTATTTATTTATGTATTTGTTTTTTTTTTCAAGGATATTTGGAATTTCATCTGATCTTTTTCTATCCAAAAATAGTAGTGGGACATTTATTCTATATATTTTTATATTGAAAATTATACTTTTAAGATTGACAATGATCATCTCTTTTTAGTAAACTAAAAAGTTATTTTTATTGGAATTCAGGTTATTTATAAGCTGCAAATAATATGTGTTATTTATGATAACCTCAACCGTCTCTCTACACACATAAATTGTTTAAATTTAATTATCATGTACGTGATTCTAGAAACAAATGAGAGATAACATATTAATATCAATATAAATGCTTTGCCACTCAGACTTTTTTTTTTTTGGTTATTATGCCTCTCTTGCTTTCTAATAGTATAATCATAATCACATAAATTGAAATTTACTAATACATTTAAACTTCAAACTAAAAAACCACGCATAAACATATTGTGTGAGTGACAACATAATGGGTCAGACATGATACGTTAAGACACGAAAAACGAAATGTATAGACACGAATATGACACAAAAAGTATTGTTCTTGTTTTTCCAAACATGAATACGACCCGTTTAAAACAGGTAAACACAAAATAACCTGTTAAAGAACATGCTAATAACCAACATTATAAGTTGTGACATGTTAAAAAACAAGTTAAGAAACTAAGGTTGAAGAATTAAAAATGTTAGAAGGCAATCATCCATCCTTTATTTTATTATATTATTTATTTTAAATTTAAATTTTGAATTATAAACATGTTAACATTGTCTAACATGAAACATGTTAAAAGGTAAACATGAAACATGTTAAATTTAAATTTTGAATTATAAACATGTTAACATTGTCTAACATGTTTTAGATACGAAACATGTTTTAAATATGAAACATGTTAAAAGGTAAACATGAAACATGTTAAGAGTAAACACAAAACATGTTAAAACCGTATCATGTCGTATAATGTTATCGTGTTCGTGTTTGAAATTGGTATCATGTGTACCTGGTCGGGCTTTAGTTGCTCACCCGAACTCGGAGGGTTCTTATTCCACGACTCAGATTGTGCATGTCTAAACGAAGCGACACCACCTTAACCGCTTCACCTCCGGCGATGTCAACTTCCGGCGACGTCAACTACAATCTCGAGTACCGGTCGCAGAAAGACGACGCTTGGTACAGCTGCGGCGTCGTTCTAGAACACGGAAATCGGCTCTGCGTCAAGTTTAAGGACTTCGTGCAGAGCTTCGACGATGAAATTTTCAATGTCTCTGATTTCTCGACCGACGATGACATCGGGGCATTTTGTCGGAGATTCCGTCCGGAATCCGTGCCGATCGATGATAATGAGTGTTCGAGAGTTACTGAAGGCTTCATGGTCTGTGCTGCGTATACAGGCGATACACAACTGCGATATTTTGATGCCGTTGTTGATGCTGTATGTATCTTCTTTTCAGTTTAGGGCAGTTTTACCTAGTTTTCTTTCGATTTTAAAATACTGAATTGTTTAACGTAAATCAAGCTGACGCGATTAGATTATCTACGGCAACTGCTCATTCGTAATTTTCTTGTTCAAAATTTAGAGTTCTTGTTGATTTCATTTGATTAGGGTACAAAATTGGCAGACTAACATTCAATTTAAAATTTTGTTAAACTTTTTGTTGAATTGTCTGATTAGATGGAGTGTGAAAGTAAAGATGAGTTTCTTACTAAAAATGATAAATGTATTTTTGTGTATATACCTTAGAGCATTTGCAATGAGAGCCCTGCAGGCATGCCTGGTGTGGCATGTGGCATGGTGCTGAGGTGGAGTAGGTGTTTGATTAACTAGGAGGAGAAAGGAAGGAGTTGGGTCAGTGAGCCCCCATTGCTGCTGCTTTAACAGCAACTTGTTATTTCTTGCAAATTATTATAGTTTTTAGTTTGACCGATACAAATGGCGATTTTTATTTAATTGAATGACAAATTTCTTTCACCAAAGTCCCATGTTCGTTCATCACTGTACCAACTTATAGATCCATTGAAGAGTTGAAGGCCACCTGCCTAGGCCCTTAACATGCATTTTACCTGGTCCCATTGATTAGCAGGGTATTGCTGGTCCTATGTATCTTAGGATTCTTATGGTTCCTAACAAAGAAAATATGAAGGAAATTTGGGGAATATTGTAGGATAGAATTAATAATCCCCTTCCTTGCAGAGTCATAGGATAGATTTAGATGCGAAAATGTATACTACTAATTCTAGTATCTGTTATTTAGGTAATAATTAGTCTTCATCATTTTCTGTTCTCTACTATATAGGTTTGTTACAAAGAACACACACCCAAGAAGTGTTTATGCACCTATTTACTATTCTGGCAGCATGGTCCAGAAGAGGGCAATATAACAGCAGCAAATTTTGATGATATATACCTCATTAAATCTGATCCTGTTGATCCCACAGTGGAAAACTTCACAAAGCTTATAACAGAACAAGTCAAGCAGGCCTCTTCTGAGCTTACTCTTATCCCAAAGAATCCACTTTTGTCCCGAAAAACAAGCTCAAATGAAAACATTACTGAATCACAGGCAAGTTTTTCAGATAATGTCATTTTTCTTGAGATTTTCCTAGGTTATAGTTTCTGGTATTTATTCTAGAGATAAAATCATGAAATATTAACCAAGTTTCAATTTTGTTCCAACAACGTCACTCATATTTTTTTTGAGCATAAAAACCACTCAAGTTTCATTTATTGTTAATTGTTGTGAATTTTCATATAAATGCTCATATTTATTCAAAAATTAAGTAACGTGAATTGAATATATATGAAACTTGATTATTATTTAGTTATCATATTTTTCAAATCGAGTAAAATAGAACATTTATGAAACTTGGTTATTTTTTAGGAGTTTTTTTCACAATTAGCTCCTACTTCAGGTTTAACTTGAAACTTCTATTCACTGAATTGCAACAAAGTTTTATATATGTCCCATACTTCCGTCTAGGTCACTTAATTTTTAAAAAATTGGCGTTTATAAAAAAATATTACAACAATGGGACAAAATTAAAACTTGAGTGTTTTTTATTGTTAGGAAAAAAATACAGTCACTTTAGTGAAACATTGAAAAAACTTGGATACTATTGGGTGGAATATCTGCCTTTTTTATTCATAAATGGTGAGTTTCTTGATTTTATAGGAGTTTGGCAGAGCTGGCTACAATTCTCGAGTTGGATTCTCTGCAGGTTTTGTGATTTAACCAAACATTGTTTTAAATAAACAATAATGATTTCACAACTCATTTAAATTTTTTTTAATCAATAGGGAAGGAACGATTCTGCCCTGAATTAAGTGATCAGGACAGAGATTTGGGGGGTGTGAAAGGAAGTAGCAGTCATCATTATATCATATTGGAAAATTTAGAGAAAGATTTATGTCCATTATTAATGATGGATTTCATACAAGAACAGACGTTAATCACAGCACAAGCATACATTTTTCCAAGTTTATCAGCAGAAACATATGCAAGGGGAGCAATTATGGTGGATAGCAAAACAAAATTGAAGAGGATTTATGAATTTATAAATAATCCAAATCACTTCATTGTTTCTTCCACTGGAAAGTAAGTATTATTTTGTGTAAAATAGCTTAATGTGAAATCTCTATCTTGTGATATGACATTTACCGTTTTATTGAAATGTAGGAATTCATGTATTTTGATTTTCTGTTTTTCTGTATGTTAAGATGAGACGTAATGGTTGGTAAGGTTTATAAATTGCTATATAGTTTACTCTAGTTATTTTATTTCTTGTAGGCCATGGGTAATTGCCGAAGATAAGCTTAGAACTGGATCATTCAACACAAGCTTGCTCAGCTTCCAGCCTAAGTATGAGGTAAAAGTTTCAATTCCAAAATTTGTGTTTCCATATGCACAGGTGATGCAAAGACCAGGACCAGTCCAGGCCTCATTAGGCCATTGATGGTTATATGCTCAGCCCATTGGTCCTTGATCATGTCTAGTTTAAGCTAGAAGCCTAGAAGAGCCTGTTAATGATAGGGTCAGTTATAGCCTGTCCCAATTATAGGACATGTTAACGCCCGGATCATTTTTAACTTAAAAAGTCAGCCGGTAACAGGCTATAACTGACCTTATAACAGGATCAGTTATAGTCTGTCCCAATTATAGGGACATGTTAATGCCCGGATCATTTTTAACTTAAAAAGTTAGCCGGTAACAGGCCATAGCTGACCATATAATTTTTTTTAAATTTATTAATTAAAATATTTTCCATCTTTTTCCCTTAAATTTATCAACTAGCATGTTAATCAAGTTAAAATACATTAAAAGACCATCTTTTGAGAAAGAGTCAAATATTGCCGTGACAATCAGCAGCTAACCTTTTAAAATTATAAACCTGACTGGATTGACCCACTCGGGTTTTATTGATGGGCTTCCTGATCTGGCTTTTCATGAACGGTTTCAGGCCAAAGCCTGGATTGGTCCACATCCAAGGATCACTTGTGCTTTCTGATATTACTTTGTTGATCTTTGACTCTGTAATTGCAGAATTACAACTCACAAAACCATTTGAAGGTTGTTCTGTTAGGAACAAAAGAACATAAAAAAGCTAAACAACTAAAAGATTTGTATTTAGAATTCCGCAATCATCTTAACGGGCTTGTGCAGACGTTCGCTATGGAGGAGGAGAAGAACCTTGGTCCATTCACAGCAAACTAGTTCTATGTAAATATGCGGTTTCTAATGGCAGGTAAATGGTAATTAATGACTGTTCAAAGAGCAAAAAAGAATGTACTGTTTCATGCCATAAGTTGTGGCATGATCTGTGGATCTCATTAAAGCTGTTGCTACACATGATAACCGACCACTTTTGTCTTGCAGAAAACCTACATCCCTTAGTTTGACTCAAGAATCATGTCACATTTGATTGTCTGAGTGTCTGACTAGTAGATCACCTAGAAACAAATGAGTTCCAAGAACAATTAGAAACATGCCAAAAATACTGAACAAATCTTTATTGAGTAAAAAGTTTGAAAATACAGATTAAAACTGGTCAAACTTGATCCCCCCAACCCAACAAAAAAAAAAAACCACACCCCAAGGAAAAAATCCCTCGATTTTGAAACTATGCTTGTACTATCGCTCGCTTGCTTTCTGCCTGACCTGATTTCGAAGTATTCATACTATGTCTAAGATACGCGGCCATGCATTGTACCATAATTAAAATCAAATTTTCTTGTAGTTTTGCTTCTTGCTCTAAAAATGAGGAAGGACTTGTCGGAAATTGTTTGGCTTGGTTCTACTAAGAAAGACATGGGAGTTTGGGCATAAAGAAAAGATGCTTCTAAAAAGCTCTCTTTCTTCTCTTATTAATGGTATTTATAGTTGGATTGGTTGGACCTTGTTTAGGCCCGATCAGATTAAACTAGTTTCACAGTGGTCAAACTTCATCACCCCCTAACCCACAGTACCGGTTTCAACACAAGCTGGTTTGGAAAAAACCTGAATTTGCCCAACCCAAGCCAGATTCAACTTGAATCTGATTTGAGGTAAAACACCGAATCGTAGAGGTGGGCAAACCAGGGTTTTTCAAGAACGGGTAGGAATTGGTTCTGGTTTTGGTCAACAATCTCGAGCCGGTTCAAGTTAGGATTGAGTTTTTGACCATGTTTTGGCCAGTTTGGTGGTGGATTTTGGCCGGGTAGAATTGGAACCAGTGCCGGTGTAATTTTTCTAAGAAACTTGAACCGTTTATACCCGTAGGTTCGGATAGGGTTGTTGGGTTCGGTTCCGAAACCGTTTCTTTTCCCACTCTGCTGACTTGTGTACCTATAAAGAAAACCATTAATCTACCATTGATTAATGTAATCAATTGTTGATATCTTATAATGACAAAATTGTAAATAAATGTTAAAAAAAGATTTAATTATAATAGCATAAAGGTATGATCATCAAAATAATTAATTTTTGTATCTTTTCAATTAATTAACATCATAAAATTATATTTTCTCTCTCTCATCTATGTTAATTTATGTAAAAATAATAATTATAAAAAATTGAACAAAAATTCTGGATTTTCAACTGAACAATCAAGTTACTTATATGCAATCAACTATTAAGAAATATCAACCAATTTTACAATCATACATGAACAAGTTACAACTATGTAACTAAAATCATATATTTTTGATTTTTTAAGAAATACAAATGTGTAAACATGTATAGGTAATATATTTTTGATTTTTGATAACTAAATCACCCCGTTTAAAAAGCAAAAGTTACTTATATTTAACTTGATTTTAAATTCTCAATGATGAAGAACACTAAGCACATGTGTAAATTAATGAGATAATTGCATGTATCCTCTTCTTTTGAGTTTTAACTACCCCTCTTTTGAGGTCTAATCACATATATACCCAACTAAAAAATTAATTATATATATATGTATACACACACACATATCCAACTTTACTATCTTTATACATTGTAACCCTTTGAATTCTAAACACACATATGTAAACACTACATTCGTTCATCTTCCCCTCCCTCATATGACTGCAACTCCGTCAATGAAAAATGAAAAAAAAAAAGACGAAAAAAAAGAAGCAAACACAATAAAAATGGGGAAATAACGTAAAATAGGTGTATATTTGAAGCAATGGTAAAATAGGTACAATAAATTTTTTAAGTAAGGGTAAAATAGTAATTTCTTAGTTCATTTTAATTAAAATGAGTATATTTAAAATTTTTAGAATTAGAAAAGGGAATATGTGAGTCCTAGGGGTGAGCAAAAAACCGAATCAGAACTGAATTAACTGAAAAAACCGAACCTAAAAAATCGAACCGAATGAATAACCGGGCAATACCGAACCGAAAAAAAACCGAAACCGAATTTTTCGGTTCGGTTTCGGTTTTTATAATATGAAAAACCGAACCGAACTGATTTTTAATATTTTTTAAAAACTAGTATATATATGTGTGTGTGTTGCTATTTTCATACTTATTTAATGGGGAAAAAAAAACACACAAAAAATTTTACCTTTGGAGATGGTAAAAATTTAGATTAGATGAAATTTACCATTTTAAAAGGTAAAGATTATAATTATTGCATATTTAGTTATTTAGTTTTGATTTTTTTAAATGTAAGAACTTGATGATAATTATTTTGTTTTATTTTAATTAGTTGGTGTTCGATCAATTAATTTATTAATTGTTAAACATGTTTGAATTTTCAATGTTGGGCGTAAGAGAGAACAAAAAAAACAAAAACAAAAAGTAAAAAAAAAACCGAAAACCAAACCGAAACCAGCAAAAAAACCGAAAAACTGAAAACTAGAAAACCGAACGGTTTGTAATAAATAAAAACCGACTATGTCGGTTTCGGTTTTAGCCAAAAACCGAACCGTGCACACCCCTAATATAGTAATATATGTAGGGGTGTGCGTCAGGCCAAACCCGGACCGGACCGGACCCATTTAGTTCCGGAAATGAAACCCGTGAACTGGCCCACAATATAGTTTAACGGTCTCGGGTAAATCGGGCCAACCGGGTCGGTCCACTAAATGGGTCGAGCCATACCATTTTATTCCAAAACAATTCAAACATAAAGTTTATTTGTATATTTTAGTGTAAATATAGATGATAATATAAAGTCAAACTGTTCACCTGGAATTTCCACGGTTAATACCCACATCGCTTTCTCTCTTCCCACGTGTATTATAATAATGAGGCACCACAAATAATTAATATGGGTCATACCACGTATTAGAAATTAGGAACGGACAAATGGGCCTTGCAAAAAAAAAAGATTAATATTGGCATTGCCGCATTGCAAAAAATAAGAATAATCTCCAATTCGGCTATTCTCATGATCCGCTCGGTTTAATCGGTCCTTTCGGTTCCAATAGTATTTATCGGGTTTGAGACCGGACCGGCCCATAACCAAAAATTTGGTGAATCTTAGGACCGTGAACCGGCCCATTTAATAATTATATAGGTTCAAATGGGTCGGTCCGGTTATTTTTCCCGGTCTAATCGGGTTGGCCCATTTTATGCACACCCCTAAATATATGTAGTTAAAATTTTAGATTAGATGTATATGTAATAAATGAAATTTAAAAGGGTATATATGTAATTGCCCCTAAATTAATTACATGCATGCTGATAAAAGTTACATATGTGCAAGACTGCAAGTAAAAACCATTAATCATCGTCAAAACCCATTATCAAAGCAAACAATTTATATGTAAATTAAGCATGAGAAAAAGAACAATAAAAAAAGACAATCATATCATCTGATGACAAATGTGTTACACTATTAGTTACATATACAACAAATATAAAACAAGATTTATTTATCATCATACTCTCAAATATCCTCTTATTACAGAACCTATGTAAAACTAAATGTTAACTACATAAAAAAATCTTGTGTTACATATACGTAACTTTTAGTGTTAAAGTAAAAAAAAAAAAAGAAAGACATCAAAATGAAAGATGGAAATGTAGAACTTCTACGTAAAACCAATGAATTTCTCGTATTAACATATACAATGTTCCAAATAAAACATTCTTAAAAAAAAAAAAGAAAACAAATTAAATTAAATTAAATTAAATCAAAACTCTATTTAAAAAAAAATGATTACACATCAGATTACATCAATGTATACGATCAAAAACCACAAAATCCCATTTTTAAAATTAGCAAAATTGATTCACAAATTGATATTAGATGAAAGAAAAACACAGACAAAATTAAAAATGCAAACCTTGATTACGTTTTTAGCAGTTGCTTTGATTACGTATATGGAATTCGTCTTCTTTGTCTGGATCATACGAAATCTCTTCAACTTCTACTTCGGTATCCCAAGCATTCAACTGCAATATGTAACGATGCACAATTAAAAGTTTAATTGCAAAGCATAATATACAACCATGGAAGGAGAAGACCACCGATCACATAAAGTCAACTGGTTTTGCTCCATGGATCGACTTCTACAACAAATATCAAGCTCATCCCCAATACAAACAAACTTGTACATACCTCTATTCCAATTGAGATATAGAGGCTACTCCAAAAGAGTCCCCGGCTCAAAGTTATCGTTTAAAGTTGATCATCCCGATACTTTTAACGTTATTTTACAAAATAACGTTAAAATTAATATAATTTTATTTTCACCCCTAAAGGGCTCACACATATACATTATATGTGCGCACCACAATTAGGATGTAAAGTTCATCTCCAAAACATAAACGATAAACTCTCTCAATTTCACATCATGATCTCTGATTGCCCTAATCAACCTCACGTTATACACAACCCTAAGTCCTTAATGATTGGTGGTTTCAATTAGGAATTTAGGATATAAATCATGATTTTCTCAAAAAAAAAAATTAGGCCTTCACTTTTAATCTTAAAAATAAATATGTTGATTCACATTAAATCATATTAAAATTTTCAAACCACATTTTTATCAACTTTAATGTGAACCATATTTTTTTTGGTAAAATGAATGATGTATTTTCAAAACAAAAATTTTTATTACAAAATGTTAAAAAAAAAAAGAGAAGTTTAAAAAATTGATGCAATTATTTTATTAATTAAATACTAAATTATATGCAATATTTATCATACTTATCTAAAATTTCATAATTTCTAAATATTTAATAACTAATCATTTAGTGTTTTTTTTTTATTTAATCTGGTGTATACGGGCGACCCTAGGAGAGGTAAACCTTAAGCCTAACCTCCGTTTAGAGCCCATTTTCTTAAAAGCCACTAAAAGTTTAAAATTCCTTTATATATGTGTGTGTGTAATTATTTGTATTTATAAATAAAAAACCAAAAAATACAAATTTATATGGTTTGATCATCTCATAACACGAAAAGATTGAAGTTGGATAAAACAATAGATAAAGTTCAATACAAGCAACTCAAGAAAGAAAGAGATTATTGGAGTTTGGAAAAAGACCAGATATTGATGTAAATAAACTTTATATGGAGTTTAAGTTATTTGACGTAAATAAATCTACCAATTCATATTTCAAAACGACGATTGCTGCAGTATCATCTTTGCTAACATCGAAGGTTGTTGGAATTAGATGTTTAGATTTGTGTTTGTCTGAGAAGAATGCCAATCGGTTAACGTACGTTGATAAATGCGATCGATACGGTTTATGTTTCGTTCGTCTTGATTAAGCCAGAATCCCCATGCCATCACTCGGAAGATCGATATGGTTGATATGATCTTGGGGTAATTATCAGCTTAATCCCATCACTTTGTTTTCATTATATCTTATTATCTTAATAAACAAAAATATTGTTTGGCACTAGTCAAAATTTTAGGCCAATAGTCACTTGACAACTTCATACGATCTTTTTAATTCTCACTCTGTAAAATAAGTATATTAACTCTCATATTCAATAATTATAATATTAATGATATTATTGACCTTTTTCATGTTAAAAATTTTATAATCAATTAAAAATAATATTTTATCAAAAAAACACTTTAAAAAAAATTCTAAGATATGAATTTTTTTTTTCTAAAAATCAATATTTTTTAGAAATGAAATTCTTTTAAGTCAGTATTTATTAGAATTTTTTTTTCTAAAAATCATGTATTTAGAAAAAAATTTAAAAAAATAAAATAGACCGTAATACATAGATTTTAAAGAATTGTTTTTTTATAAACAAATGGCATTTTTAGTATTAAATTTTTAAATATTAATTTCTTTTAAAAATAAAGTTTTTTAACATTGTTTTATTACTTAAAGTACTTATCAATATGTATTTTAAACATTTTATATTAAAACATTATTTTATAATTTATAATTTTTTATTACTAAGTATTTAATATTTTATATTAAATTCGTGTGACACACGATATAATTTATTCTATGAATAGAATTAACGAAATAACATAAGACCGTGCGGTATGCCTTGGGAGGGCGTGGCACACCGCCCCCCTTGTGACGCGAGTGGGCGTGATGGGGGAGGCGTGATCGGGGCAACAGGTGACAACGGTTCGAGTAGCCGTTGAAGTTGACCATTGGAAGGGAGTAAAAAAAAAACTTACCCATTTAACTCCATATTTCAAACATTCAACACAAAAAAATTCTCACTCTTCCCATTTCAAACTTATTAAATTTCTTAACAAAAAAAAATACTTTCTATGAATCTCAACCAAAACCCAAATTACTATAACCCAAACACTCCACCTAACCGAAACCCGAACACGCCACCTTCGAATTGGTTCTTTAGCCCTTCTCTAATAAATCTTTTTTTTATTCAAACTGTTATCGACCGAATTTTGATTCAAGCCCACAACAAGGGTTTTACACATTCGCCGATTATGGTTCGAGTCAACAACCACACGGGTTTGGTCAACTATCTCAGGATGAAGTTGTACCCAAGACCCAACCCACTACAAATGCCGGTTCAAGCACGCAACCAAAACAAATGCGTAGACACAAAAACAAACAAGTTGGGAATATCGAACCCGCTGTGGGAGGTTCATCCTGTCTAGAAAAATGGTCTCCGGAGGAGGAGTTTCAACTTACAAAAGCTTGGAACGATGTGTCGGAAGATCCAATTGTTGGTAATTACTTTCTTTTTAGTTTTTTAAAATTGTTAATATTTTTTTTATAAATTGTTAATATTTTTTTTATAAATTGTTTATACGTCGTAACCAAAAAGGACCGGACTTTTGGAGTAAAATCCGAAGTCAATTTTTTCAAGCCATGAGTCGTGGGGAGTATCGTACAAACGATATGATCTCTAGCAAATGGCGTGACATGAACCAAAGCGACGTGATGATCGAGCTCGAATCGGAAGATCAATACCGGGAAGAGTTTAACGCCCCATTCACGCTTATACGGAGTTAAGAGCTTATGAGGAAATGTCCTAACTGGATTAGAATCTAGACTGTACAAACGTCGGCCTCAAAACGATCAAAAGCATCGTCAACCGATAGCCCCGGCACATCGGATGCTCGAGTTCATATAAATCTAAACAGTCTCGACGAAGAAGAAGAAGACGACGACGAGATAGAGGATTTGACCCGTCCGATTGGGAGAGATCGTGCAAAAACCGACAGAGCAAGGGCGAGACGGGGCTCTTCATCTTAAACGACCCCGGATTATAACCAAGGAATAGAACACTTATCTCAACGAATCGGTGACTTTAACGAATTAAAACGGGAACGTCAACGGTTGGTTGAGTTACAACTTCTATTCACCAACACCGAACATTTAACCGGGGTCGACCGTGAAATTGCCGAGCGGGAGATGGAAAAAATTCGTAATAAATACAGAGATAATTAGCTTTATGTAATTTTTTTTTTATTGATTTGTAATTTTTATTTATGTAATTTTTTTAATATTTAACATTCATTATATTTTATTTTAATTTAAAAAAAATAATGACGTGGGTGAGTGGTTGTGGTAATTGGCTACATCGCGCATAGATGGAGTGATTTGGTAGCCCCTTGTCTAATAATCATGAAACCACAAACCACTTCTTCTCCTCCTATTCTCAGATTCATTCATTCATATAACCTCTGCAACCATAATCAACCCTACGAATTCGTATTTCAATTAAAACGATGATGATGATGGTGATTGTTGTTGTGGTATCATCGTTGTTAACGGCAGAGGTTGCCGGAATTAGATTTGTGATCGACAGAGAAGAATGTCTGTCGGTGAATGTTGGATACGAAGGCGATACGGTTTATGTTTCGTTTGTCGTAATTAAGGCTGAATCCCCATGGCATTTCTCTGAAGATGGGATTGATCTTGCTGTAATCATCTTCTTAATCCCATCACTCTTTATTTATTTATTTAATTAATATATATACTTGTAATTTATTCTATTTCTTTTATTAATTTTGTCTCTTTATTATTTCTCATTTGGGCATATTCAAATCTAAAATCTTCAAATTCTGATATGATTTTAGCTAAAGTTTGAAACTCATAGCTTGCAAAACTCCCCGAGTATTCGAAAATTATTTCATGCCTAGGCCAAGTATTTTTCGAATAACTTTAAAGTACTTGCAAACTAAGTTGAGTACCCACTACTTTCTAGTCGACAGCCGTCTAACGACTTTTGCAACCATGATTTTAATTAACTCATAAAAAATTAAATTAAAATATCCTGAAAATGAATTCAATGAAAATCAACACAACTTTAAATGTGTTTTAGTGTTAGCCAATCTTGTTTAATTAAATAGTCAAGGGGCTATAATTGTAATTGAGTCTTTTTTTTTTTTTTTGTTTTCTATAGAATAAAATAGCTTAAATATTATTCATAACGGATAAGGATAATATTTAAGGTTTTTTTAAGTTCTATGTAGTTGGATAAAGACTGTTTTTTCCTTTAAATAGGTTGTTTTGATGGGATGTAAACAACCAGAATATTTGATTCATTAATTGGAGAAGGAATTCCGATTACTTGTTTTTGTTTTCTGATTTAATTGATAACTTGAATCTGATACCAACACTTCAGTTAGCACTTAGAAGAGGTTTTCAACTATAAGTTGTAAGTGCTATATATAACTTTTATTTATTTATTTATTTATTTATTCTAATTTGTTCTTTTTATTTTATGACAATGTGTATAAGTAAATCAAAACGACCGAAACAACTTATTATTTAACCCGTCTAGGGGCCGAATGACAGTGTCAACCCGACAAAAAGTGCCATGTGTCTAATTGTATTATAAAACATCTAAAATCGCACAAGTTTTGACAACTCATGTGTAACATGTACCAGATAAAAGGCCCGTATGGAGAACAAGTATACGACATGTACGATAAAACTAGCGAAAAGTACGAATTCATGGCTCATAAAAAGGGTTTGTATCATTTTTGCTTCACAAACAAGTCTCCATACCACGAAACCGTTGATTTTGATGTTCAAATCGGTCATTTTGCATATCACGATCAACACGCGAAGGACGGTATGTATGTCATCATTTTGCTCGATTGCGATTATCGTTTCGTGGGCGCATTTCATGATCAAAGTTTTCGTTTACGCAGAGCATTTCAAGCCGTTGTTTGATCAAATAGCAAAATTGGAGGAAGCTCTTTACAACATTCAGTTTGAGCAGCATTGGTTACAGGCTGAGAATGATCGTCAGGCAGTTGGTAACATATTCTTCCTTCTTAGGTGTAAACGAGTTCAGCTAAGTCAAGAAACATCTATCCTTGGCTTGAGCTCGACTCGCTTATCGAGACCGAGCTCGAGCTCAAGTTTGTTTAAAAATTTTCAATCTTGAGTTTAAGGTATTTCTTTATTTATTAGTTATATGTATTTGTTTTCTTTTCGAGTAAATTACGGTTTTCACCCCTATGGTTTAAGTATTTTAACTATTTCAACCAAAAAAAAAACCTTCTATTAATGCAACCCCTATGGTTTAAAAAACTAACGGTTTTGGCCCCCAAACCTAACTATTTTAACGGTTTTGGCCCTCAAACCTTACAATGGTTGGGGGCCAAAACGTTAGTTCTTCAAACCACAGGAGCTGCACTAGGGGTGTTGTTCGGGTTGGTTCCTCGGGTTTCTGGTTGTTTGGGTAGGGTTATTCGGGTTTTTGTAATATGAAATTGGAACCGGATCCGAACCATATAACTTCGGTTTAATTGGTCCTCGGGTTTCGGTTCTTGGGTTTAATTGGGTTGGGTTAAACGGTTACCGGGTAATACTTGAAAAACTAAAATTTTATTTTTCAAACAAATAAAATAAAAACATGTTTAACCAAAACATACATTTTCTTAAAAATTTCAAATGTTTAACCATAATATAACCAAAACATGTTTAACCAAAACACACATTTTTTCAACAACCTCAAAACATACAGAGGCTTTTAAAATCAAAGAATGGAACCGCCTCTTAAAACCCTAGTTCGGGTTTACCCGAAAAGGCCCTGTGGGTACCCAAAGACCGAACCATTCTAAGTTTTCGGGTTGGTGTAATAGGCTTTTTCGGGTTCGGGTAAAAAAACACACCCATAGGTTGCATTGATAAAATATTATATTTTGGGTTGATAGTTAAAACAATTAAACTATAGGGGCTAAAACCCTAATTTACTCTTTCTTTTCTGAGGAAAATGTTCACCTAAAAAATCAATTTTGCTTAAAAAGACTAAAATAATTTTTAAAGCTCGAAAACTGACGCAAACAAACTCTGATTGAACTCATTTTTGCATCATTTAGTTTAAAGTTTTTTGGTAATTATTTAACCCTTTCTATATTTTCTAAATTTTTTTTTTTAATTTTGGTGGTGTGTAGTAAATGAGAAAATGGGTAAGAGAGCAATCCACAAGGCACTGATTGAATCAGTGGCACTTATCGGGGCTAGTGTTCTTCAGGTTTATCTTTTGCAACGGCTTTTTGAACGAAAGCTTGGGATTTCAAGAGTGTAACATTTTCCACTGGCTATATAACATTATTGTTATTTTTTTTTATGACGGTGGGAACTCACTTACGTGATAAACCCATGAGTCCAATCAATACTCTACTAACCAGGAGGAATAGGTAAAGCATAACCGCAAACAACTGGGTCGGTGACCTCAAAGGAAAATTATTTTAAGCAGGAATTGAACTGTAGTTATATTAGCAATTTTTTTTTTTCGAGTTTGGTTGAATTTTTGGATTTTGAGTCCTTACATTTTAACGGTCATGTTGCTATATTTTGATGTAAAATCAAATGGGTAATCATTTTTAGTCGTATTTGTGGCTAAGTTGTTACACCCTCGAGATGTACAAGAGGTCTTGTGTCTTGGCAAGCTAGTTTGGTTACACTTGAAAGTTGAGTATCAGTCATATTATTTGATTGCAACCCAATTACGCTTGGTCTTGGGCAAAGTTAATGGACCGACTAGAATAGTATACTAGGGTTTTAAAGGACTGATTTCACTAGCTTTATAAAATTAACTATAGATTTAAAATTAATTTTATAGAGCAATATTTACATTTTTCTCAATTCTCTATATTAAATATATAGTCTATATTTTAATTATCTGACATTAATAAAAGAGTAAATTACCAAGATGGTCCTTGTGGTTTGCTAAGATTTCACTCTTGGTCACTAGGTTTCATAAATTACTCATATGGTCCTAAACTTTACACATTTGTAACACATAGAGTCCTTAGGTCAACAAATTGCCCTTACATAATTGACCAAATTACCCTCACATAAGTACTATATGTGTTACAAATGTTTAAAGTTTAGGACCATATGAGTAATTTATGAAACTTAGGGACCAAGAGTGAAATACTAGCAAACCATAGGGACCATATCGGTAATTTACTCTCAATTAAATATAAAATTTTTAGTTTTATTATTGTTGATTTCAATCCATTGAGAAGGTGTCCTTTGAGTTGAATAATTGAGTTTTGGGTTTTTTCATGTTAAGTTATTTGGGTTTTTTATTGTATGAATCATATATGTTTATCAACCCTAATAAGAATTGGGTTAAGGTTTTCAGGTCAATAAGTTTGGCTTTTTATTTCTTATATGATTTTTTTTTTTATTATAAAGATATAAGTTAGTATTGTTTTCAAACCTATAAACAAATGTTTCTTATTCGTTTATAAACACGAAAAATGAAGAGAAACCTTTATTTATAGGCTTGAGAATAATACATATAATAACAACCTATGTCTCTATAGTTAAAAGCAGAACAAAAACCAATGACCAACAACCAAAAACATAAAAGACCAAATTTTCTGATATGTTGTAGTAAATAGAGGGACCTAAAATATAAAATAGTCAAAGTGGTGGGTTTATTTGTACTTTGGTAGTTAGGATTGTTAAGCTGTTAAATACCTAACTAAATGAAATTAACACCCACGATTTGAAATCCAAGATTTTTTTCTCTGTTCCTTTCATTCTTTTTTTTTTTTTTTTTTTTTTTATCACTTTTTACATATAATAAGCAAATTTTCTTTCTTTCTTTTTTATTTTTCCCAGAAGTGTGTTGGTAATAACTTTAATTGTCTATCGAGTGTATTATTGGTGATGATTTCGTCATTGCATACATTTTTTTTTTAAAAAATCTCTGTATGTACAGTCAATTGTTTCTAGTGATCATGGATCATTATTGATGTCTTTTGCCTTTTTAAAATCTATCTACTTATATTAATAAATAGAGGTTTTAATTGCTACATGACATGTTTTTAGAGCTTCTTAACCTTTATTTCTCCCTTCTCTCTCCTATTAAATATCTAATATTAAATATATTTTTAATACATTCTTAAATCTTATGAAATTTTCAAAAACAATTATTTGAAACACAATTTTTAAAGAAAAACAAACTATAAAAAAGTTAGTGTTTAAAGAAGTAGTATTATTTTAATACTTAAATATTAAATATTAAATCTTACGAAATTGTAATCGCATTTTATATTAAAAATCATCTTATTTTTTTCTAAATTTTCATTGATAATTATTCGTTATATTTCTTTGTGTAATTCGTGTATTACACGGGATACTAGCCTAACTAATGATATGTTTAAGCTCTAACTTTTCTCCTTCTACTATGAATGGTAAAACCGTGACCAAATCTATATATAATGTCCTCCTGCTAATAATTTATAATTTTCCCATCCAAAACAATTAGATAGGGTTGGGGTCTTTTGATCATGTGAGTTGAATTTTCTTGTATCTTGTAATCAGTAAATGCTAGAAAAACTTATGTCTGTGTTTGTAACAAGACTACACAATTATGTCTGTATCAGGGTTATATGGCTAAATAAAATCCTTTTTTGGTTGGCCTAGATGTGTATTCAGTTGCATATGGTAAGTATGAAAAACATTTACATCCTCCAATTGGTGGGAAAATAATCAAATATGTGTATCAATGTTTCCTAATGTAACTTTTTTTTTCCTCAAAGATGCTACAGGAGGGATTTTGTGTTGTTTTTGAGTCTGAATTCTAAATGTTATTATGGTATTTAGAATATGTTCTAGAATGAATGTAGGAGTCAAGGGAAAAGTTCAATCAAGTTTTAAGGGAACAATGTTTGTAATAAGTGATGTAGAACATGTTCCAGATTTAAAGACTAATTTACTTAGCATTGGTAGCTCCAAGAAAAGAGATTGTTGTTCTTGATCTAATTTTTTTTTTTGCAAAAATTTTCATCCTTAAAGGGGCTTATTGTTCCAAAGTGCAAAAAAACAACCAACCAAACAAACAAACAAACATGCCCAGTATATTCCCACTCTTAAGTAAGGTATGGAGGAAAATTGAGACAAATCTTACCCCTATCCCAATTGAAAGAGAGAGGCTGCTCCGAATGAGTCTACTGTTTCAAAGTGCAATAAGTTCAAATCACATGTTTCCTCTTTTTGATCAACTTAAGGAAACACATGATAAGAACTCGGAAAGGTGCATCCATTCCAACGAAGACGATAAAGGGTGGAGACCCTTCAAACGAAACAGACGGTTCGAGGCATGCCTCACTTTATCGTTAATGATACTGCATGTGTGGTGACTGTCTTGTGGGAAAACCAACTAGGAAGGCCATACCAAAGCTAGCACATGGAGAACAGAACAAATTTTGGAGCTACTCCACACACATATATATGATCCCATCAACCCAGTGTCACAAGGCTAAAAGAGGTATATCTTCGGTTTTATTGATGATTTTAGAAGAAAAGGGTTGGATATATCTTGTAGCTGAAAAATCAGAGGCTTTTGACAGCTTTAAGCTATTTATAAATGAGGTTGAAACTAAAACAGGTAAAACATTAAGCGTTTTGAGACTAATCGGAGATGGGAGTTTACCTACGAGACCGATTTTTATTTTGTATGGAGCATGGATTTAAGAGGCAAACTAACAACCACATAGACACCACAACAGAATAGTGTGGCGAAACAAAATAATAGAACCTTTATGAACATGATGGTGACGTTTTAGCAGCAAAGTAAATGCCCAAGGAATTATGGGTCGAAGTTTTGGTATGGACATAATGTCTTAAACAGGGGCGAAACTTTTGAGGGGTCGAAATTCCCCTCAGAAGGACTGATTTAGTAATATTTCGTCGGAAAATTTTATAGGTATTGAGTCCGGCCTCCTACGTTTTCTTCCTAAAAATCCTTCGGTCCCCATAAGGTTTATTTTCAAGCTCCGCCACTGGTTTTAAATAGATGTTCAACTAAAACTCTCAAGAATTTAACTCCAGGAGATCCAGAGTGGGGTCAAACCAACAGTGGAGCACTTAAGAGTTTGGGGTGGTCTTGCACATGTATATATACACCAAAAGAAAAAAGGATCAAGCTGCTTGATGTTAAAGTGTTGTTTGTGTATTGACATGAGTAAGTGAAGAGTTCAAAGCCTGCAGATTTCTTAACTCACCATGAATGTAACAATTACTAAGGATGCAGTTTTCAAGGAAGAAAAACTTGAAACTGGTCAACAAATAAAGGAAAAGGAAGTAGGTTTGATATGGAGTGATGGTAAGCTGTCTTTTGATGAAAGCAATGATGAAGATTCAATTGCAGATAGTGATATTGCTGAAATTGAGCAGGAACAAACCAAGCCTGTAAATATTACAAATGTTGCTGAGACTAGTAATATAAGAGGTAGCACGATAGTACGATACGATGAGTATCAGGTTACTTAAAAGACTATGCCACCAGAAATGATTTTTCAGATAAAGATGAGGTGAATAATACGGAGGTAAGCTATTTGATCCATTAACTTATGAAGAAGCAATACAAAGTAACATGTGGAAGACTGCAATGAATGTAGAGTTACACGCGAATGGAAAAACCTGGAGTTTTGTTGATTTGCTAGAGGAAATTAAGTGCATTTGTGTAAAATGGGCTTGCAAAAGAAAGTTAAATGAAGGTGGGGAAGTTAACAAATACAAAGCTCATTTGGCGGCAATAATTTAAATAATTTAAACAGGGTTAGGATGATTTATTGATTTTAACAATGAAAGAAAAACAGGACAATAACTTAAATAATTTCAACTACGAATGCAGATGCACCTCCTCCACCATTGCATACACCAGCAGCTCCATATTTGCCCCCTTTCTGCTTCAAAACCTGCAATCATCACCCCTTCCATTTAACGACCACATTATACATGTTCTATCTCCTAATTTAAAACAAAATATACAACTGCTTTATCTTTTGGTGTGGATTTTCATACTTAACAAAATATAAAGCCTAAGTAATAAATGAATCATTAATTGGGATTTTAAAATGAAAAATAAAAGAATTGAAATATAGTCTCCAACCACTGATCCAACCCTTAACAGGCTAGTTCAAATGGAGGTGGTTTAAAAGTACTCAACCAGACCGTTTATGTAGCTTGTAAATGGTTCCAGTCTGACTAGCCGGTCCGGTTTTGAAAACAGTGAACACAGTTTCCCAATGTCACCTTCTTGTTGTTTTGACCACTCAATGGAGACGGGTAGAGTAAATGAAGCATATTTAAATGGAAAATCTATTGTGAACTGAGTTGAAATGTTTTTGTTACGCGTATTATAATGTAAGACTTACGCCCAAAAGAGAGACCAAGATACGCGCACCACTGCAACCCAGAGGATGTCCTAATGACACACCACCACCATGTACATTAAGCTTTGCCTGTAGAGTAGACCCACAAAAAGTATCAGTAAACATAGTGCAACATATTTTTCGTGTGTGTGTGTGTTAGAGATAGAGAGAGAGAGGGGGGGGGGGTGTTTAGAGTTGAGAACTCACAGAATCCAATCCAAGAAGTTTCTGGTTTGCAAGAGCCACAACCTGCATTAATTAATCAACCACAAAAAAGTATCATAATTACATGAATGACACATGACAAAATCTGTATAAAAAGTTTCACCAAATATATACTTACAGCAAATGCTTCATTAATTTCATAAAAATCAATTTGAGAAGCATCTAGTCCAGCTCTAGAAATAGCCTTAGGTATGGCAAGGGCTGGGGTAGTTGTAAATAACTCGGGTGCCTGCAAGATATCATCGATCGGCTTTAAATATTTGATTATTAATACTCTTATTTAAATTTTTATTTCATTTCATTTACAATTATTGTTTAATAATTACCTGTTCAGCATCAGCATACCCAGAAACCTTTGCAATCACATTCAACCCAAGCTTAAGTGCCATTTCCCCACTAACCAAAACAAGTGCAGCAGCACCATCACTGTAGAAAATGCAATTAAACAACTTTAATTATTTTTAATTCATAATATCCACTTTAATTCAAAGATTGAGAAAAAAAAATGCTTACTTTATCCCAGAGGAGTTGCCAGCAGTAACACTGCCACCATTCTCCTTGAAAGCTGGACGCAGTTTTCTTAACTTTGCAGCATCAAACTGCAAAATAATTAAAAGATTTGAGTAAACTCGGCTTTGAGTGGTGTACTTTAGCATACGTGGCATTGTTATGACAGTTCACCTTTGCCAAGTCATCATCTTTGTCAACAATTGTTGATGGTTTTCCTCTTGGGCCAGGAACTTCAACCTTTATAATTCAAGTTAGTGTTGGCAAAAAGGTCATGTAATTGATTTGACTATCTAGTAGAACTAGGAATCTTACAGGAGCAATTTCCCATGCAAATGCACCACTGTCTCGGGCAGCAATGCCACGTTCAAAGCTCTGAATTGCATAGTCATCCTATATGTGTACTTCAAATATGTAATGTGCATCTTATATATCTATCTATACTAATAAATCAAAATAATTGTGGACACTTGTCACAATTCTAGATCATCTATAATTTGGTTTTCCCGCTTCTCTCTCCTATTTAATTATCTATATTTATTATTTAGTTAGGAATTAGGAATTAAGGATTATAATAATTAATATACTATAAGTTAATTATATTTAAAATGAAATCAATTATGATGTTTTTAAGTGAACTTATATTTTTATTTAACAACTTTAATTTTTTAAATATTATCGAATTCAAATGATATTGCTTAAAATATTTATAAATATAACAATAATGTTACTAATTTTTTTATAATTGTTTTTGAAAATTTTTAAACATTTAATATGATTGGATTATTTGAATGATAAAATATATTATATTGAAATATAAAAAGTAAGTAATTTTTAAAAATCCAAGTTATATATATTAATATAAATTTTAGTTAAAGTTAATTCAATATGTTAAAAGGAGAATATATATACTTTAATTAAATTATTTATGAATTACATTACATAAAAATATTAACACATTGTTAAAAAAAATAAAATTAAAACATAATTTATAATTATTACATCAAATATTTTAAACATATTTTTGAAGACTTCATGCATTAACAAATATCATATTTTATTCAACCTTTGTATGCATGAGTTTCGTAAAACTTTGCAATGTACATGTTTTTTAATTACATAACCTTTTGTCAGTAGATTTGTATATATAACATATTATTTTTTTCAACCCGTGTAATACACGGGATTTTAACCTAGTATTCATATAAATCAAGATGAGCATTATAATGATGACAGGCTGCAAATTAAATACATTTGATGTACCTGCTGTTCTCTTGTAATTCCATGTGTATCGGCACATATTTCAGCACAATTTCCCATCTTGTAATCATTGAACACATCCCATAATCCGTCCTTTAGGATTCCATCAACAAGAGTATCATGTCCAAATTTAGATCCCTTCCTGCAGTTATACACAGTACAAGAAGTTTATAAAAGATTTACCACACATTAAAATCTTAACACCCTTGGAACCTACCAAATCCCACTATTGCAAGTACCCTCACACATTTAAAGCTTAATTTAGTTTTACAGTAACAGAAGGATGACAAGATATTAACCTTGCTTCTGCAACATATTTGGGGACATTAGACATGCTTTCCATACCACCAGCCACAACTATATCATTTTGTCCCAATTGGATGCTCTGCGCTGCTAACATGGTTGCTAAAATACCAAGAAAAATATGTTGCATTGTTATGCAGGTGATGTCATGATGGGGGTGATGGGGGGTTTTCTACCTTAATTTTAAAATGAAATTTCGGACATTTATGACACCCTTTTAAAGAAAGTTGGCGAACCTTTCATCCCTGATGCACAGACTTTGTTAACAGATGTAGAGACCACTGTATTAGGGATCCCTGCACCTAACGCTGCTTGTCTGGCAGGACCCTGCCCCAAATTGGCACCAAGGACATTTCCAAAATAAACTTCTTCCACAAGTGATGGGTCGACATTTGCCCTCTTTAGAGCACCTACAGTTTTACATAAAAGAGATGGGGTGTTATAAGTCAATCCAAAAAGTTATATTCCCACTCCATGCTTCGAATCTTGGAAACATAAAAACAGTGAGCTTACATTCAATTGCTATGGACCCAAGTTTGGTGGCTGGTAAAGATGACAAAGAACCAAGAAATCCACCAAGTGGTGTCCGTGCAGCACCAACAATACATACATCTGTTTGAGCAAAACAGAGAAAGGTGTGAATTACGAGAAACCAGAGGCATGCTTCATCTTAATGCCAAAGCTACTAAGAATGAGAATATGCATAGACGAAGACTTTCTCTGTAAAATGCTGGAAGGATTTGTAACTTTATCTTAGCAGCCTTTGTTAGTTGGTCATGTATGTTATCATTTTAATAAAGCTGATAGTTTTCCTAAATGAACAACAATTTTCAGGATATAGATGGTCTAATGAGCAACATTTTTCTAGAATTTGCTAGCCTATGATCATTATACCACAAGTCATAAGGTGTCCAGAACTCCAGATATAAACTATAGCTGTTTAGACCATGATTTCACTTCACCATATATATCTGAACGTGTTTTGACTTGTGATCTAAGGATCATAAGCTAGCAAAGTCTGGTCTCCTCATTGTAATATAATTAAGCACTATATGAAGAAACTATACTTTTTTGAGCGGAAGATTTATGCGGAATCACAGAACCTCAAGAATTAATCAACTAAGAAATATTGAGCATCCCAAATGTAAAAGAATAATATATGCAAGAACATCAAATTACCTCTAGGTTTGATCTTGTCAGAACCATCCGCTACTGCAGCTGGAGCCATGCCGATATCTGTTATTCTGTTGATCATTTACACAACAAACAATCAAATTTCAAACTTACGAGTACGATTTTCTTTCAAACAAGGCATGTTTCTTAGCCGCAAACGAATCAGTCTTGCAATTTAATCGTCAAATCAACGATTCTACTTCTAAACTGCGTACTGTTCCGTACTTATCGCTAACAATCACAAACTACAATCTCTGAAATACGAAACCACTACGATTCACAAACAAAACAACTCAGCTAGTCGAGATCGCGGATCGATCCGAACAATATTATCAATCATACCATTCCAGATCCATTAACAGCTCTATAGAATGTATAAATCAGGATTATAGGCAAAATAAACGTGTGGAGCATGAATTTGGACATGAATTGAAGTAGATAAACGATTTGCAAACGTACCTTCGGAATCGGAATGATGTGCAGATCAAGTAGATGTGTGTGTTTTGAGTGAGTGAGCCTCGGTGAAATCGGAATGAACAAGTTGTTATTTATATGCAGCGAGTGAGGGTGTTGGAGACATGTACGTGAGCGACGATACACACGATTGTAGCCTCCATCTGAACGATTCCATGACCCAACCTTATTGTCACTTTTTTTTTTCAACGGGTAAGATCTCCGTCGTGTGAACCCACTGTTTTCAGGTTATGTCACTAAGGTCTAGCTACCTGTACCTCCCATAAGGCAACACAACCACCCCAGGAGAAAACCTTACTGGAAAGACCCCCTGACCACCCACAGACCCATTTTTCAGTGCAGGAAGGATTTGAACCCAAGACCTCTTATTTGAAAGAATCTTGAAGTACCATTGACATTTTCACTTTGAGTGTCGTTTTTAACATCATTTCTTTTAACACGATTTTTAATGAGACCTAACCTTCATTCTAAATTAAATAACAAACATGCAATGTTTTCATAACTGGACCATACCAAACATCGAATTAGACGTTTATTGGTTAGACCGGTTGGACCAATTGGACCGAATTCAAGAACCGGATAACATAATAAATATATAAAAAATTCCCCAAAAAAATTATAAAATTATAAACACATTTAAACAAACATAATTAATGTTCAAATAAACATAATCATGTTAAAAAAATACAAGATTTGATGTTAATGTTTAATTTTTTGGATTTTAGTTAAAAAAACACTTGAAATCCGGTCCGATCAGTGAACCGGTTCCCTTGTTGGCGGTTCACATGCTATTTTTTGGGCCGGTCAACCCCCGATTTCCGGTCCGGTTCTGAAAACATTGAGAACATGGTATAAATAAATCAAGTTGAATTCCGAACTATTTATCATTAGATCGGTAAAAAACTTGAAAGAATTAAGTTTAAATGAGCTCGAGCCCAAAAATATGATTCGTTTAGTTATCGAGCATGAACCTGAACTTCATATATTGAGCTCAAGCTGACTTGTGAGCCTGAACAAACTTTTTATTTATATAATTTTTATTTATTTTATTAAGTGTTTATTTATAAAATTAGTTATTTTTATACAAAATTATGATTAATATATTTAAATGTAAAATTTGGAAAGTATAATTATAAATAATATATTAAATTAGTGATTGTAATAAATAAATTGAATAATTAAAAATTAAAGGAGCCGAGGCCGAGCTCGAGCTCAAGCCCTATTTAATCAAAACGAGTTGAGCTGGATCCCTATCAAAACGAGCCGAGCCAAACAAGTCCAGCTCGAGCTTAGCTTGGCTTGTTTACACCCCTAATAATGAACCATTTTTTTATTATTAAGACAAATATTTTTTGATGTTTTGAACATAATTTACTCTATTATAGGTTAAACGTACCACCTAAGACAAGATCAATATCTGACCTATACCATGTTGAAACATTGATAGCAAGAACAAATAAAAGTATATAAAATGCTTATTTATCAATTTAGTATTGATATCACTGTAAATACAAAAAACGATACAATAACTAAAAACGTGAAAAACGTATATGGGTACAAGTAACGATAGACGACAAAAAATATTGATCCCTAAGACCACCTATTGGTGGTTAATGCATTGGTTTGACTTCTTTAACAAAAATATCAGTTTAAAAGTCCAGAAAACTTAGCCCAATAATTAGGGTTCTTACCTTTTATAGTAGAGTTCATGGGTTTGAATCCATCTAGAAACAAGTTTGAACGACACTAGATGAATGCTCAGGTTGGGGTTTATCCCGGGTTCAATCCGAATAGGGGCGAGTGTTTACTTATTCCACATGGTTCCCGCGGATTTTGGGGACATATGTCTTACCTCTGCCGGGTAGACCCGTTTATGACAACATGCGTAGTACGTAAGAATATTGCCGTTAAAAAATGACCATTTAAAAAATATGACTCGATTTGAATGGTTTTCTAAATATGTTTGCAATGTTAATGTAAAAAGAGTGTCCAATTGTTATTGCATGTTTAACTTTTGTATTGTAATTTCTTCTGGTATATTTATATTTTAGTTTTAGATCACTAAAATTACATATTTGAAATTAAATTCAAGTTAAATCCTAGACTTGCAATTTAGTTTAGGATGACCTTATTTGTTAAAATCCCATAAAACTTCAAACAATTAGAACCAAATAAGTAATACTTTTTCTGTAATGACTAGTTTATTGGTACTTCGGTGTACCAATAACGTTACTTTTTTTTTTTCCGTATTTTAAACATTAAAAAATATTTATAAAGTGTGCATAAGTAAAGATAACATGTTGCTTTTTCTAATTTAATACAATTTTTTTCTATATTTATTTAATTATAATATGTTATATTTAAAATATAAAAGCTATATTTATGGTGAAGAAAACATTATTAAATAATATATAGAGCGGTGTCTTGTTGAACTTGTATTACGACAGGTCGATTTTTATTGTTTGAAACAAGTTAGTCAGTAAGATTGAACTAAAAAATTGATAATTATTGTTTAGATATATATAAAAAAACCTTCTATAATAAATAACACGCACACACTCCACCGTATTATTTTATTTGCATATACTCAATTATAAGTCCCAAATTATAAGTTTTGATCACTTTTTTCTAGTTAACGAAAACTAACCCTTTATGTTATCATGAACAGTGTGAGCAACTTCGACTAAAAAATATCAGTATCTGTTTCAAAATTTAAAACCAAGTTATCGTAATTTTATATGTTTCTTTTTTACACTTAACCGCAACAATTTTATCGACGCAACACACGTAATGAAGTTTGTAAACACACTGCATCACGTACGTGATATTAATTTTGATGTTTCTTATATGGTTTCTATTAAATTATACTTTTAAAATTTTTATATTGTAATATATAAGGCATAATAGTGTTTTTCTAACTTACATTTTAATCTAAACATACTTGAATTAAAAAATTTAAAACATATTTTAAAAGAAATTTTATATGGATTATGTAAGGTGATTTTAACGTGTAAACTAAAAGAAATTTAAACATATGATCATTTATAAAAGCTATATCGCAGTAATGAAACTATAATGTTTATCCAGTTTTAACTGCAACTATTCTATTAGACCCTGGGGTGTGCCACATGAATGGGCGTGATTGGGGCATGGAGGGACGTGGCACACCGCCCCCCTAGGGGCGTGAGAGGGGCGTGGGTCATGTGGCGTGAATGGAGTCACGAAGAGAGGGCTCTCTCTTTCTCTGTCTTTCTCTGTCTTTCTCTCTCTCTCTTACACACTAACACACACACTCTTTCTCTCTCTCTCTTTCTCTCTCTCTCTTACACGACACACACTTTCTCTCTCCTTCTCTCTCTCTTACACACACACTCACACACACACACATATATATATATATATATATATATATATATAAAAGTTTAAAAAATGGATGATGACGTGGAGTGAGTGGGGTAATGGGGCATTTTCACCAAAATGATGGGGTGAGTGGTTGTAGTGAGTGCTTATGTGGCGCCTACGTGGCGCCTACGTGGAGTGAGTGGGGTGCCTTGGCACACCCAATAGTCTTAAGAACTAAGTTAGAAACTCATGTATTATATTGGTTGAAACAGACACGTATACTCTATTATATAGAAAGTACATATAGAAAGCATATACAAACATATCAAATAAACAATACATTTTAACTACGCATTAAATACTAAGCTAAAATATAAAGGTAATAATGTCTAAGCATATATCACTTAAATAATAAATTATAGAAAACCTAATTAAATTTAACGATGAAAAAAGTATATTTGTGAATGAGATCCAAAAAATTGTTTGATTTAATGGATGTAAAAGAAGGTATCTTACCCTTACCAGCTTTAATTTGGACGCCTAAAAAATTACAAATTCTCGATGCCACTTATTGACTATAATTTCCTCATAACAAAAAAATATTTTCTTGTTTTATAATAGAGTTGTCTATTTTACAATCAAATAATCCTACATCTAACCAAAAAACTTCTTGCTTTTCTTGTGAGAGGTTTTATGTTTAAATCTGGGTCAAGACATATTTATTATGACAAGATCATGGGTTTACTCAATTGTAGGGTTTACCCAGCTGTTGGGTTCCTCTGGTGTGGGTTCGGGCTTGTGCCTAGAGCGTCAAATCTAAGGGGGCAATTGAAATCATGTATTATGTGTCTACGTTCCAAACCATTCAAAATACAAATAAATAATCCTACATCTTACCTGCTAGGGGTGTGCATGTTTCGTTTCGGTGCGGTTATGACCATCTTCATAACCAAAACCGTTACTTCGGTTGTTAAATCTAAATCATTAACCATAACCATAACCAATTGATCGGTAAACCACTAATTGGTTAACTACCGGTTTCGGTTAAATTCGGTTAATAATGGAATTTTTGAAAAACTAAGAAAAACTTGGAAATATGATTATGAATTATAGATATATTAATGTTGAAAATTTTAGTTAAGCTTTTAAAATTATGCAGTGACTGAGAATGTGTGAACAAAAAGTAAAACCACGTGAACTCTAATTCATTTTCTAATATATTTAGTCTCACATATGATTCATAATATTTTCATATAATAAAAAGAGAAGATTCACATTATATACTTGAATTGCACTATAACTTTTTAGAAAAACATAACAACAACCAACAACCTTATCCTATATATTCTCATTTTTCAGTAGGGTCTGAGGGGAAGAATAGATACAAACTTTACCCCTATCCCAATTGGGATAAAGAGGCTGCTCCGAAAGAGTCCCCGGCTCAAAGTTATCGTTTGAAGTTGATCATCCCAATGATTTTAACGTTATTTTCACAAATAACTAAACTAACGTTAAAGTTATTGCATTTTTACTTTTGCCCTTTAAGGGCCACACATATATACATTATATGCGTGCACCGCAAATGAGGCGTTTTAAAAAAAAACATACAAAGATATAAATATTAAAAAAAAACAAATATACATTATTCGATTCGGTTCGGTTAAAGTCGGGTAATGAGTAGCCTTAACCATATCCGTAACCGAATGGTTTGGTTAATGGCTTCGCATAATCATAACCATCGGTTAAAGTCGGTTTCGGTTAAAGTCGGTTTCGGTTAAATCGGTTATGGTTTGGGACGGTTATCGGTTATTTTTCGGTTATGGTTATATTATGCTCAACCTTATTACCTGCTATATTGTATTAACTGATGCCTTATCAAATCTATATAAAGAAGTAATACCCTGATAACCGAAAGCAACGTTTTGAAAACCGGCTGTAGGACCGGAACCGGTGGGGGTGGCCGGCCCAAATATAGCATGTGAACCACGCTCTCAAGAACCGGTTTGTTTAGTCGCTTCACTGGTAGGACCGAATTTAGTTTTTTTATAACTAAAATCCAAAGAATAAAACATTAAAACCAAACCCTATTTTTTTAATATGATTATGTTTGTTTAAACATTAATTGTGTTTGTTTAAATAAGTTTAATTATATAATTTTTTTATATATTTATTATGTAATCTGGTTCGACCGATAACCGGTAAGACATCCGGTTTAACGTCGGTCCGGTTATGAAAACATTGATGAAAGCCATGAAGTTAGCTTCTTTGTCACATCATAACCTTTCCGACATATCAACATCGCGGCCTTGGTAGCTGTCCAATATAATAGTTTAGGGCCCACAATTAAGTTGATCTAAGGGTTTATGTTTTTTCTTCTTTAATGTAGCCTCAAACTAATATTCATATTTTACATGAATTAAGAAAGAAGAAAAAACATGCACATCTAGATCAACTTTAATATGGACCCAAAACTAATAAGATATGGTTATTCGTTTAACACATTAAGGTAATTTTAACAATATTGTAAAATTTGAAAATGTAATCAATCATAAAATGAGCTAAAAGAAACCCATATGCAAAGAAAAAACTAAAAAAAAAAAAATATTCCCTTATTTCTACTTTAATATATATTATTATATGAACATATGATATACATGCTAAATATAAATAGTGAGTCCCTCATATGTTATATTACAAATATTAATAAAGTAGACTAAAAACCCGTACATTATTCGATTAAATAAATGATTGAACAATTTAATTGATGATAAACAAAATTATAAATTTAAAATAAATTATTTTCATATTAAATTTATATTATTATCTTATTTATTAATATAGAAGATATGGTTGTTTAAAGCTCGACTTGAAAAAAACTCATTTGTAAATAAGTCGATCCAACTCGACTTGTTTTGTAATCAAGTGGAGCCCGAGTCAACTTGATAAAGCTCAGATCGACTTTATATATACATATATGTGTGTATTACATGTATATATACATATGTAATATATGGAAGAGGGTTAAAAGAAAATTTCTTATTTTAGAAAAAACTAAGAAAATTTTTATTAACCAATCAATTTTTAGAATTTTTTTTCGTGATTTTTATTATAATGTTATAAGAAAAATATATATACATAAAGATATGTAGATTATGAACTTACGTATATGTAACTCACGAACTTTCGTATGTAAGTATGTAACTAATAAATTTTAAATACATATAACTATTACAATGTACATATATGTAATGTACACATTACATATATGTAATAGCATGCGCTACATATTTTTCTTTTTACATTTCCAACCTTATAATAAAAAATAAAAAAAACGAAAAATGAAAAAAAAAAATTATTTGGTGTTGATTGTGATTTGTTTTCTAAGTTTTATCCAAAATGAATGTTTTTTAAAAACTTTTCCCGCAATATATATGTATTATCTGTATATATGTGTGTGTATCTACATTATATATAGCATATTATATATTATATAACATACGTGTACGTCTTAAGACAAAGAGAAAAACAAGCCGCCTTGGCTTGGGAATTTTCGAGTTTGAGCTTGAGGCAACCTAGCTTGTTTCGGCTTGGCTCGTTTAAAGCCATATCAAAATATACATAAAAATCAAACACAAAAGAATTCGTAAGTAGTGCACAAAATATCGATCATACATTGACCATGCAAGGTCACGTGAAGTCAAACGACTCAAAATTTGAATTTCAAGTCCACAAGGATAATACGTATCATTTTACATCCAAGATACATCAAATAAGGAAAATTGATATGTATTTAGATGTAAATATTTCTTTTATTATTTATGTAACTTATCATTGTATAAAATTAACTAAATAAGTATTCATAGCTAGCATATTCCGGGAGTGGATATTAAGCAACGTGATCTGTCTTTGGTAATAAAACTTGAACAAATTAGGAAAGCATTTCCAAATCGGGCAAACATTAAAAATTCTTTCTTCATTCACAATTTCACAAACTAGCTTCAAAATCATGTACATATTCAAATAATTAGTTTGATCAAAAGAATCTTTAGCTTGCATTTTCGTTTAGTCCATCACTAGATTATATTACACAATTTTGATAAAAAGTAATCAAATAACTATTAATAAATAATTAAAAAATAAAAAAATAATTACTATATATATATATAGTATTTAAAACCATGAAAAAGGAATAGTATCTTTTTCATGGTTTCAAATTTTGACATAAGAATAAACAAAAAGATTTCACACTTTGACACAAAAACAAAAAGATTTCATACTTTTGAAACAAGAAGAAAATAAATGTGTGGATTTAGGGTTTAGGGTTTAGTTCGTGATGAGAGATTTGATTTTGATATTTAAGTTATGATTCTACAAGTGATATATAATACATGTTCTCATGAGTGTATTGTGGTATATTTTTGAGTTTCACTTTGACACAAGAAGAAAAAAAATAGCATCGTTTTGAGTTTCACACTTTTTACACAAGAAGAAAAAAGTGTGGATTTAGGGTTTAGGTTTAGTTCGTGATGAGAGATTGGATTTTGCTTTGTAAATTATGATTTTGTAAATGATATATAACACTCGTTTTCAGGAATGTATTGTGATAACCCGCCACAATACGAGGGGGAAAATAAATCTAGTTTAAGATAAAATATTATTGAAATTACTTATAATAAGTAGTTTAAATAATAAAAATTATATCAAATTTTTAAATTTTGGGTTTTAAAAAACTTTACTTTTTAAACATTTTGTTTTGAGAAACTATTTTTGAATTTATGGTTATGAAAACTTTACCCATTGACATTCCTACTGAAAAACCAAAACCCACTATATATTCTCTCACTAGAGGTTAGTTACCCGTGAATTGCACGGTTGAATAAAAAGAATATAATAAATAGTTATCAATTAAAATTTAAACAATATAAGATGATATTTAAATATGACATATAATTAAAATTTAATATATTTAATATTTTAAGTAATAAAATAATTATATTATTTCTTTAAATACTAAGTTAAAGTTTGTTTATTTAAACATGTCATTTTAAAAAACTGTTTTTGAAATTTTATATTTTATAATAATAATTTTTTTTAAATATTTTTTAATATTAATATATTTTTAATGTATTAAAAAAAGTTTTTTTAATTATAAAATATTTAAAAAGTATATCTAATATTTAATATCATTATTTAATATAAGATGTATTTAATAGGAGATAGATGATGGAAATTAAAGTTGAAACGCTCTAAGAAAATGACATATGTCTTAAAAACCTTTATTTTTTAAAAAGATAGATTTGACCCACTCTAGCTACAACGAACCCATATCAACTCAATTATAGGTAACCAGCCAAAATTTCCACCTCATATGTCAAAACTCAAAAATATCACATTTTCAGTCTCAAAACTCAAAAGGATCACCAGTATTAAGATCAGAATTGTGAAAACTGAAGCCTTACTGCCCTTAATCAAACTGATTTGAACACCAAGAAAACCCAACCCAAATCTTGCGATTATGAAATCAGAAAAACAAAACTTTGTTTAATCAAAAGGTGCGTACATCATCATTCAATCAAAGACATAAATATCAAATAACCAACATAAATAAAGTTAAAGTTTTATTCCTAAAAACCTGCCGAAAAATAAAACAAAACAATCTAATCTAAAACATAAATATCAAATAACCAAAACAACCCCTAAACTTGTAAACTTAATCAAGATTAATACACCAATCTCCTCCTTAATCTTGATAAGGATCATTCTTCAAAGCAATGCTGGTCCATCCTCCTCTTGAACTCTAGTTAAGTTTGTCTCCTCCTCTTTTCCATTCCAATTAGGACATTTATATGCAAAGTACCCATACTTGCCACACTCATAACACTTTAGCTCACTTTTGTCTCTAAAACCTCCACGCCCAATGCCTCTTCCACGTCCATTCTCTCCTCTACAATTCCCTCTTCTATATCCCCTAACACGATCACCATTGTTATATCTACGACATTGATCATACCTTTCAAACTAGGTTCCTTTTGCTTTGATCTTTTTTGCTCTTCACCTTTAGCCATTAACAATTTCTCTTGATCACTTTCTTTCTCATCAAGATCTTAAATCCTTTCTTCATATGCCTTCAATCTACCCACGGCCTCTTCAAAAGACATTGTCTCAAGATCCGAATATTGTTCTATTGATGCTACAATTTGCAAGAACTTCTTTGGAGCTGAATTTAGTAACTACCTTGCCACAACTTCATCTTCCAAATTTGATCCGAGGCTCTTAAACTTTGTAGCTATTTCACTAAGTTTGCCCGAGAACTCATCCACAGATTCACCTTCCTTCATCTTCAACATCTCTAATTCAGATCTTAAAGTTTGGAGTCTTGCCTTTTAAACTCTATCAAAACTTCTCAATCAACATTTACACAACCAACACAGGTCTTAATTTGGTCCACACAGGTTATCCTCTCCTCCTCTCTCACCACACAGGTCTTTAACAACCACACAAGTTCCTTTGTTCAAGCTGCGCCACACAGGTTTTAACGCCTTGTACCACAAAGGTATTCTTCCACGCAGATCTCCTTCCGAACCACTCAGGTTCAAGCCACACAAGTCTCTTCTGACACACAATCCGACTTCACAGCTTCCAAATCCAAGTTCGAGCCTGATCCAGCTGAGTTTTACTCCGATCGGTGTCTTCACAACTCCCAGACAATCCCGACTGAAGCCCTCACAATCTTCGATCAACCCAAATTCGAGCACTCCAACCTGAATCGCACAGGTTCCAATTGATTTTGATCACCTCACGCAATTAATTCATGCTACTTTAATTCCCGCGACTTCTGTGTTGATTGGCACCGGAAATCGTCTTTCCTCCTGTAATCGCCCTTCTGGATCACACCTTCAACAAGTATGCTCTGATACCAATTGAAGCTCTACTGCCCTTAATCAAACTGATTTGAACACCAAGAAAACCCAACCCAGATCTTGCGATTATGAAATCAGAAAAACAAAACTTTGTTTAATCAAAAGGGGCGTACATCATCATTCAATCAAAGACCCCTATTTAAACTAAACCAATATAAATAAAGTCAAAGTTTTATCCCTAAAAACCTGCTGAAAAAAAAAATCTTATCTAAAACATATATATCAAATAACCAAAGCAACCCCTAAACTTGTAAACTTAATCAAGATTAATCCAACAAAAACGAAATTAAAAAAAACACAACTATGAGAACCGAAACACGACAGTAAATTTCCAAACATATAATTATATAAATATATTGCATTCATTTGCACTTGAGCTTTAATTCATTTTCTATAAAGTTATGTATAAAAATATGATAAATATTGGTTATAAAAATATATGCTAATTTGAGACTCAACATGTGAAGCCTATACTGATTTGCTTAAGTTAAATCATCTTTTCAATTTTATCAAGATTCTTCACTCTTTGCATGCTTCTAATCAACAGTGCTATGAAAATACCTACATTATGATATTCGTTAATACCCATCAAGGAAATTAAATTTAAATAACTGCAGCATGAAGGAAATGCACATAAAAACTAGAATCAATCACCTGCAGCAACAAATGACCCATTTGCTATAAGTTTGCTGCCTGCTGTGCTAAATGTGACACCAATATTTATAAGAGTACCCGTGATAACTGTGTGCAAGGTTGCCATTTGCAAATTTGTTGCCTTCTGAGCTGCTCTCTCGGACTTATGCATATAAAAATACATCAAAACGGTTGCAAAAATATGCATATAAAAGCATGGGCGGCGCTGTAAAAAAATGAAAAATAAAAAATTATTAAAATACCTCGAGAACTCTGACCCGAAGTTTTAGGTCTCCTACTTCTAGTTGTTTAACAAACTCTTCAATACGTTGAACTCTGTAAGGCATTGAAATGGTGTTTGATCTTGCCTGAAAGTTAGTTAGAACTTAGATATATCTTTAGCAAATAATATGATTAATCTGTAATTATAATTTACATAATTCAGGGATTAAATTTGTTGAAGTAATGTTACATCATTAGCTTGTTTTTGCATTTCAGCTACAAGTTGTGTTCCACTGGGTTGCTCTTGTTTGGGATCTAACAGCTTCTGTAAGAAATTTTGGGTGATTTAAAAATCTGAGTTTAAAGGGACTCAAAAATGTTTTGTTTTGTTTGTTTTTTTTAATATAAAAAAATGGCTGAAATTGGTGTATAATTGCAGAAGGTAGAGATGGCTAACCTGTACGTAAGGTGTGGCAATCTTTACAAAGGAAAATTTTGGATCCAGTGAATAGCCAACTCCTGGATGGAGACATAATCACATAAGTGCACACATAACATACATACATCCATACATATACATGATACATACATACACGAAGCGCATACATGATACATCCTCCTGGATAAATGATTGGGCGCATACATGCATATATACATATATGCATACATACATAATTCCAAGCTCACCTTCAAGAGTGGAAAATGCCCTAATTATAAAAGCAAAGGTGGAAGGGAACTGGAAAGGTTGATCTGTTGCTATAGAAAACAAGTCCTGCAGGCAATTATGACATTCTCACAAATGAAAAAAAATCTAAATAATAATCATAAGAAAACTACGTTTAAGTGGAAATAAAATGCATACCTCGCCTATTGCAGCCAAAGTTTGCTTGTGATCTGGTGATTGATTTAGTGAATTATCCAAAAAGAACTGAATAGATCTCCTCACCTAATATTGAAATGTATATATGATGAATTTATGTATAGACTTTAATCTATGATGGTAAATTTCATATGAAAAAATAAAGAAATATTTTGCATACGGATGATATGTCTCCAGTTGGCTGAAGTGCTTCAAGGCTTATCAAACTGTTCATAACCTGTATGAAAGAATGAATTAAGATGTTTGAAAATGTAAGGATAAGAAATTCAGATTTTTTTAATAACTTTATGGGTTTATGGTATAAGAAAGCATGAAGGATATACAAAATTCCAAACCTTTTTTGCATCTTTTTCATAAATTGCATAAAATAGATCCATCAATTTTTCTCTTGTGAATGACTTAATCTCCCCCATCATGCCGAAATCATAGTAGATTAATGATTCATCCACATCAATTGCAAGATTTCCAGGATGAGGATCAGCATGAAAGAAACCTGTTTTCAGTATCTGAGGAGATTACATGAATTAATAACAATCTTGTAAAATAAATCATAAGATTAAATTGTCAAGATGGTCCTTGTGGTTTGCTAGTAATTCACTCTTGGTTCCTAGATTTTATAAATTACCCATATGGTCCAAGCCCTTTAAACATTTGCAAGTTGTAACACATATAGTCCTTAGGTTACAATCGGTCAAACATTTGAGGGACTATATGTGTTACAAATGTTTAAATGTTTGGCACCTTATAGGTAATTTATGAAACCTAGGGACTAAAAGTGAAATACTAGCAAACAACATTGATCATCTTGGCAATTTACTCTAAATTAAAATGAACAGGTTCTAACCTGAATCAAGTATGATTCAATGGCATGTGAAGAGATTCGAGATCGATTGTAACCCCTTTCTTTTATCGCCTCTAGATTATTGATTTTAATGCCTGTTTAAAATACATTTTCACTTTTAACTAACAGACTGCCTAATTTTAATGAGTAACAGAGTTCAGTTTGCAACCTGGAACAAACTCCATTGTCAGCACCTTGGTTGCAGTATAATCCCAGAATACTTGCTACATGGTAATGGTATCAAATTATTTTAAAAAAAAGGAAAGAAATTCTGATGACACTTAAAAATTTGTCAAGTTTTTTTCCATTAGTTCTCTGTATATTGCTACAAACTGCATTATAAACAAGTCTTATTCTAAATTTTTTATGACACATGAAGAATCAATGAAGAAACATACAGGCACTCTGACCCACTTTATATTACGAAAATCTCGACGAAATCTATCAGCATTTTTCCCTTCATTTATATAATCAATCTCCTGGTACAAGATCCTGCAAAGAAATTGCAACCAGAAAACTAATTAATCAACTTTGGTACTCCATGACAAAAATACAAAAAATAAAAACACAATTTGCTTCTTTTTCTTCCCATTTTATACTCTTCGCAAAGATATGTAAATTTTATAGTTGTGATCATTGATAAATGAAGGATGCTTACTTTTCACATTCATTGTATATACCTATCCAGTCCTTTGTAGGGCCACCAAGAGTTTCATTTCTTTGAAAATACTCTAAAATTAGCTTTAAATTTCCTGGATGAAAAAAGTGTATTATGATTAAATCACTGTATAAAAACACAAAATAATAACAATAACAAGTAACAACAATAAAAATAATGTTATTATTATTGTATAAGAGGTGCACTCACGTAAATCAATGTCAAAAAGTTTCTTCAAACCCGGTCTCTGAACTTTAACGATTACTTTCTCTCCATTATGTAATATTGCTCGATGTACCTAAACAAAAATCTTCATGAGCTTCATATCAAGATTTAAAAAAAATAGCAAATTGAGCTAATTTAACTATATTTTAAAACTAATTATGAAGATAGATTTCACCTGACCAAGACTAGCAGCTGCAATAGGTTGTTCTTCAAATTCCTTGAAGAGTACATCAACTGGAGCTCCTAGTTCTTTCTCAATACAGCCTTTAGCTTTTTCGGGTGCAAAGGCTGGTACTCTGTCCTGAACCATATAATTGCCATAAGGCACATAGTAGTAGTAAAATATTAGAACCCAAAACTAGCCTTGCAGCATGTAGTAGGAATCACTAAAAGTTTTATGAAGAGAAGTGAAGCTATTACCTGTAATTTGGCGAGTTCATCTGATGAGGTTTAAACACCCACTCAAACACAATATACTATGAATTCAACACACTATTAAGAAGATTATCTTGTATTGATAGAAATGGAAGATTACAGAAAATGGAATGGATACGATTACATCTGATGATGTCCCAGGGTAAAACCCTTCTCCACCAAGGAGCCCATATTCATTCTAAATAATTTTCTTCTCCTCTTTACTCACACTCTTAACCTCTATTTATAATACCCAAACAAACACACTAAATATCAAATATTACCAAACTATCCTTTCTAAACCCTACCATAACTACTAAGTATTACCAACATATTTAATATAACCATAATCTCTATCATTACTCTCCCCTTATTTAAAAGTCTTGTCCTCAAGACTTGGGAGTTAACCATTGATCCTGCCGCGCTTCAATGAACTTGCCATCCGGACATTTGTGAGCTGGCCCATATCGATTTCCCCAACGCAAACAATGTTCTTTCTTCCTACGTCCTTTCCATTCCAAGCGCAGAAGAGATCGTACTCTTCGAGCACGATGCAAAACATGTCCTGACTCAAGAGTAGAAAAGGCTCTTGATCGATTGGCAGGGAACGAGTATGGCTTCTTTGATAGGGGCGTTGACTGTTGGCCATAGGATGGAGGTGACCCACCCAATATTGAAATAACCTGGCCCCAAAGGTGAGTAGCTTCAAAAGGCTTAAGTGGATCCCCATAATGGAAAACATAAGTGTTGATGGGATTAGAGAGCACCATCTCTTCTTCAATGTCTGTTGCCAAAGCATCAGGAGTAGAATGTATACCCAAGTTGAGGTTCACCTTTGGAATGTCTCTCGAAGGTTCAAATCCATTGAATGCAGACAATGGAAGCATTTGCAAATCCACTGAACTATCCTTGGAGCTTGAAGAAATCTTGGAATCGGGCAACATAATGCCAGATGTTCCCCATTGATCCTCAATAAATTGGTTGTCCTGTTTCTTCATCCAATCTAGTACTGTTTTGCGAAATTCAATTGATGCCATTCGCTCCTCTTGCAACAATTTGATCGATGTTTTGATTTCTGCCACTTCATGCTGAAGTTGAACGATCTGTTGTTCCTGAACATCTAAACGAGAGGTTAGATTAACCATGATTGATAAGGTGAACGTGAAGGATGAGTAAAATAGAACGACACAGTGGATAATCCAACCGAATGAACCGATAACAGAAATTTAGTCAAATCGAAATGAAATTTAAATCAGCTAAAATTAAAATTGAATCAAAAGAAATTGATATTGAAATTGAAGCAACAGAAAGTGAAATTTAATCAACAGAAATTGATATAGAAATTGAAATTGAAATCGTGAGTTAAATCAAATCGGAATTGAAAGTCAGATCGACAGAACCTGAAATAACCGATTTCTTAGACGGCAAAGCTGGAAAAAAAAATCAACCGACAACAAATTGAGATGAAATCAACGAGGACTGATGAGCGACGCCTGCAATTAAGTCCAGCAATGACGAAATTGAGATGAAATTGACGATTTCTTAGAAATGGAAAGTAGGAGATAACACGAATGGACTCAAATCGTGAATTGGAGGATACGAAGTGAATCAAAATCGAAAACAAGATGATGAAATTGAAATGACAGAACCTGAAATCGGCGGTTACGTGAGGAGCAAAGCCTGAATTTCAACCGACAAGGAGTGAACTCACCGGAAATTTGGGCGACGGTGGTGATTAGATCCGACAGGATGAATCGAAAATGAAATTGAAGGTGTAGAACGGCGGCAGAGATAAAATTGGATGTGTAGGTCGGCGACAGAGAGGAAATTGGGTGATTAGATCAGCGACAGGTCTTCAACAGTGATGAAATTGGAATCGATGACCACCGTGGATAGAAATCGAATTGAAGGATGATTACGGCAGGTCTTCAGCAGGTCGGACCATTGATGAGGTTTAAACACCCACTCAAACACAATATACTATGAATTCAACACACTATTAAGAAGATTATCTTGTATTGATAGAAATGGAAGATTACAGAAAATGGAATGGATACGATTACATCTGATGATGTCCCAGGGTAAAACCCTTCTCCACCAAGGAGCCCATATTCATTCTAAATAATTTTCTTCTCCTCTTTACTCACACTCTTAACCTCTATTTATAATACCCAAACAAACACACTAAATATCAAATATTACCAAACTATCCTTTCTAAACCCTACCATAACTACTAAGTATTACCAACATATTTAATATAACCATAATCTCTATCATCATCGACAAATTCATGCGGAAATAAATCTGATCTTGTTGAGAATAACTGGCCAAGTTTTATAAAAGTGGGGCCAAGTTGAAGCACACGTTCTTTTAACCATGAAGCTGTTTTTCTTCTTCTGTTTTTCTAAATAAGTATACGACAGTTGTTAAATCAATAGCAGAAACCAAAGATTATTGAGTTATAGACATTCAAACCTGTTTTTCTTCTGTAAAGGAACCAAGATATGCCCACTTTGAATTGTCAAGCAGAACACGAACACGCAAAGAAAGAACAAAAAACCACACATCCATTGATCTTTGTAGTAAATCATAATTTTCATTTGCCCATTTGAAACTTCTTTCTGATGGAAAGACCCTAAATTCTTCAGAAGGCAGAAATCCTGTAGGTTCTTTAACTTTTATTGACTTAGCTAGCGGTCGTGAGATTTCTTTCTCAAAAAGACTGGTTCCGTTAATTTGTATTGATGTTCCTGATCTTTGTTTTGACAGATGCTTATTATTCACCACCTCACTGATGGGAACCATGGTGATTGGTTGACCTCTGCTTCCCAACTTCATGCGCTGAGCATTGGTAGCCAAATTAACCGGTTTACCATTGGCACCCAACTTCACAGGTTGACCATTTGTATCAAGCTTCGAAGGTTGAACATTGGCGCCAAATTTCATGGGTGATTCTGTCTGCTGCATCTCAACATGAAACCTGTGGGTTCTCACAATTTTAAGAGAAGTACATTCATGCCTATCTAGCATTGACTTTCTCCCTTGATTTACCAATCGCACATCACCGGAATAGCAGCTGCTACAAGCTAGTATTGCTTCCATTTAGAGCAAAACACACCTAAAATTTCAAGGAATTTGTGAGCCCTTTAATATAGCGTAATTTATTAGCGAATGTTAGGAGGCCAGTATATCAATTGATTGCTTATAAAAATGAACCAAGTACTATATAAGCATACGTATTCAAATAGTTTCTTTTAAAATCTTCGCATGGTCTGAATTTCATAAATTTACCGTAATGTGAAATGCTGCATCATTAGGATGCAAATGAATCACATATTTGGGTACACATATCTCTGCTGAGGAGGACGCGGCATTTGATGAAGCAAACTTCATTCTTGGCCTCATAAAATGAAACTTCCTTCATCAACAAAATCCTGGTGTATTAAAGCACTCCATTGCTCTATATAAAATTACAGCAGAGAAGTTTGAATCGGTTGCTGACGAGTCTAGGGAGTTCAGGCAAGACATCCACCTATCGAGCCTGTGAATGATGACGATGACTAGTTGCTACAATCCTCACCGGATAAACATGGTAAGGATTGAGTGGACAGATTTTCACTCCATTCTCACCCTATTTCTTCAACAAGTATAGTAGTCATCATCATTATTCACAAATTTGATTGGTGGTTGACTTCCCTATCCTTCCCTAAACGCCTTAGCAACAAGTTCAAACTTCTCCACTCCAAAGAAGGAAGCATGCTTCGTTAAATGTCACTGTCATCCCCTCAAGAGACGTCTCTGTACCCAATGACTATTTCCCCGTTCTTTCTTTCCTTATTCCGACACAATGCTTTATAGAAGGAGGTGAAGGCAAAGGTGAAGGTGATGGTGGTGAGGGATACCTATCAAATGGGGCAAGAGCAATAGAGCACAGTACAAATCATCATCACTCATAGTTTTAGTGTGTGCAAATAAAAAGGATTTGGTGAGGTAAGTAAATAGCAAATTTGTTGCTCATTTATATACTAAGAACTCAACATTTCGCATTTATGTTAAATTTCTCAGATAACCAACCACTCTAAGATTTTAAACAAACTATTTGAACAATCAATGAAATTAAAAAAGACCTATTTTTCACTTCTTTTAACAATGTTGCTAAATCAATCAAGCACATTAGAAAAAAAATTTGTAATCAATCAAGCACACATACAAGACGAGTTTGATGCAAATGTGCAATGCAGTTGGATCATCATAATACCTAACTATTTACATAGCAGAATTGAAGAAGAAACCCTAACTTGCATATGGAATTCAAATTCAAGCAACATGTTCAACATACAACAAGTTGATAACAAATTTATAACTAACCAAGTCGTTTTTGGATTACGAATCATATGAATCAACATATTCAAACAACAATAGAATCAACATCGAAATTCACATACACGTACAGATTTTGCAGAAGACAAACTGAAACTAAATCAAAATCAAAATGATAAACTAAAATGCTTATTGTACTTACAAAATCAACGAAGGAAGGAGATTCAGATACAAATCATTTGTGATCGAACGTGATCCAAACAAAAAAGCGTGAAATGAAGAGATATAGAGAGTACGCAGTTGAATCAGGGAAGTAGAAGACAGGTAACGTGCAGAATTGTCACTTTCTGTTACTACTAATTCATCGAGTGTGATTCTGCAAAACGACAAATGATGATGCCGAATGTCGGAGGGATTCTTTGAGCGAACCACCACCGGTAACATTGTTTTTGTTTGGTTGGAGCAATCCGCCATTGTTGCAGTGTTCATGGAGTGAGTTATATAAAAAACAGAGATATTTATGGTCATGTTGCCTGATTAAATACCTTATTATTATTTATTACTAGCAGGATTGATTCGTTTATAAGCAACGTTTTTATTTTATAACCCCTCAGTAAACATGGACTTGAACATCGAAATGGGTAACTGTTCGAATCGATTTGACCGGATTTAAGAATCGAACGACAACTAACAAAGAGAGTTCGACGGAATTGCCTGAATTAAATGGAAAAACTATAAGAAAAATCAAAAGATAATTCGTGTCATGTGACGTGTTTATGAATATCAATATGTATGTTGTGTCTTAGGTACAAAAACAGATGTATAAAGTTTTAGTAACTTGGTTTTGGAGATCGAAATATATATATAAAAAGCAGTAGAAAAATAGGAGATGTTATTAAGCAGGGACGGTTCTTATTAAGAGCCCGGGGGTCCTATTTTTCCGGTCAGAATGGTCGATTTAGTTATATTTCGTCGAAAATCATTCGGTTCCTCTAGTTTCCTTCCTAAAAATCCCTCGGCCTCCTCCGTTTTCTTCCTAAAAATCTTTCCGAGCTTTTTTTCAAGCTCCATCACTATTATTAAGTCAGTGTCGGTCTTATTTTCACTAGCAACATATCACTGTTAGCTGATAGAACCGACAATTATATATATTAAAATTAACAAAAGGAAATTACTATGTAAAATCAAATCGTATATAATATAATATAGGAATGGATTTAAGGGATATTAACAAGGACAGTGTCTTTATAACTTGCCACATAGGGGTAACACATTGTCATTCTATGGACAAAGACTCATATGGAAACACATGATGTACAATGGTATGTTAATGTGTTTATGTGTGTTAGTTGCAACCCTTCACCTATAATCATGTTTAAAGATACATAAAAAAAAAATATTCTACTCATATTAGAACATCATCGTAAGCTAATTTTTTAACACACTCTTTGTCTCTTTAAAAACCGACATTCTGATCTTTTATCCCTTTGATTCATTTGTTCTCTTGCGAGCTTAGGTGTCCCCTCACGGATTTGTTCTTCTATGTTTCTTGCTCATTTGTCATTTGTTTACTCCATATTTTAAATCCATCTAGCACACTAAAATCGGTTAACTTGGCCATGTATGTACAAAATCCTAAGCATAGTTGTAGAAGTCGTTAGGCGCTAGTCGGACGGCGAGGTACCGCCTAGGGATTAATCGGCACTAGGCGGATTGGAATTTTTATATGTAATTTTACAAATATTTATTATATACACACATTAATATCAATAATTTAATATAATACTTCAAATATATTAAAAAAAAAACTTAAACATACTAAGTCAAGTACTTCAAATTACAAACTTAAACACAAAATTCTAAGTTTATAGATGGATTTCGATATTTAGTGGCATGGTTCAATGTTTCAGATGTTGGATTTGATGTTTTAGAGACATATTAAGTATTTAGAGTGAAGAAATGTCTCGAATAATCACTTATCTTGGTCAAAATCGAGAAGGAATCCAGGCACCAAGCGCCTAGGCCGATTTTTACAACCATGATCCTAAGTATAAAATCATTCCACATACATGCTCAACTCGAAGAGTTGGTTTGAATTACACGATGTTCTTTTCACCAATCACCGCCTCAAGCAGACAAAAGCGATAGGGCTAGTTCCTGGGTGCGACTCAAACTTGAACCCATGCGGGGAGATCCCTCCAAGAGTTCAAGATCACCCCTCAAGCACTCCAATCATCACAAGAAAAGGAAAAGTCAAGTTGAATAGGTGTTGCTAATAACATGAAGTTTTGTGTCATGACATGAACACTATCATACTTAGTAACTAACAATCTTCTTGAATTTCGGGAACTTGTTATGAATATATATGTAGGGGTGTTCAAATTCGGATATCCGGAGGTTCGGATATCCGAAAATTTCGGATAGTGGTTTTCACTATCCGAATCCGAATCCGAAATTTCGGATATCCGAAGTTCGGATATCTGAAATTTCGGATTCGGATTCGGATATCCGTTCGGATATCCGAACTCTAAAAAAAGGGGGAAAAAATTTAAAAAAAATACATCCGGATATCCGAAAATCTGAAAAATATCCGAATATCCGAAAAACTATCCGAAATATCCGAAAAAATATCCGAACTAAAGCAGACAAAAGCGATAGGCAAGGGCGGCCCGGGGGAGGGGCAAACCCGACCCCCGTCCCGGGCCCATTTTTTAGAGGGGCACAATTTTTTTTATATATACGTATATATACGGATTCATTCAAATGAGAATTAAAAAGAGAAATCAAACTAAAAATAAACATTTATAAACACATTGGTTAATGGTGCAATAAATCATGTTTGTTAAAGTATATGAAGTTACTTTCATACCTTTTAAACTAAATATGTCAATTGGTTCGGTTAACGGTTTATTCGGTCTGGTTTAATCGGTTTTCAATTTTTTTCCCTATAAAAAAACCGAACCGAATTCGAGAAGTAATTTGGTTCTAATTTCGGTTAAAACCAAATAAACAGATTGAAAGCCGTTTAAACCGCTTAAAAGTCAAATAAACCAATCTAAATAAACCAAATTCAATTGAATAAACCGATTAAAAACCGAATAAACCGATCTGAATAAACCGAATTCAACCGAGCAAACTGAATTCAATCTTATATTTTATTAATAAGACAATAAATTTAAATTTGAATTTGGTTTAATCGGTTAACCAAACAAAACAAATTTATAAAAAAATTGGAATAAAAAACCGAAATTCGGATATGGTTGGGTACCGAACCGAAAACTGAATTCGGAATTTGATACTGCTAGAACCAAAACGAAAACCGAATTCTGATTCGGTTCGATTTTTTCAGTTACGAATATGTTTCGGTTTTCGGTATTAAATGGTTTTTGGTTTTTTGAGAACCTCCATTTTAATATTTGAATTCTTTAGGGGGGCCTTTTTTTTCGGTTTGTCCTGGGCACGCCAAATCTCAGGACCGCCCCTGGCGATAGGGCTAGTTCCTGGGTGCGACTCAAACTTGAACCCATGCGGGGAGATCCCTCCAAGAGTTCAAGATCACCCCTCAAGCACTCCAATCATCACAAGAAAAGGAAAAGTCAAGTTGAATAGGTGTTGCTAATAACATGAAGTTTTGTGTCATGACATGAACACTATCATACTTAGTAACTAACAATCTTCTTGAATTTCGGGAACTTGTTATGAATATATATGTAGGGGTGTTCAAATTCGGATATCCGGAGGTTCGGATATCCGAAAATTTCGGATAGTGGTTTTCACTATCCGAATCCGAATCCGAAATTTCGGATATCCGAAGTTCGGATATCTGAAATTTCGGATTCGGATTCGGATATCCGTTCGGATATCCGAACTCTAAAAAAAGGGGGAAAAAATTTAAAAAAAATACATCCGGATATCCGAAAATCTGAAAAATATCCGAATATCCGAAAAACTATCCGAAATATCCGAAAAAATATCCGAACTAAAGCAGACAAAAGCGATAGGCAAGGGCGGCCCGGGGGAGGGGCAAACCCGACCCCCGTCCCGGGCCCATTTTTTAGAGGGGCACAATTTTTTTTATATATACGTATATATACGGATTCATTCAAATGAGAATTAAAAAGAGAAATCAAACTAAAAATAAACATTTATAAACACATTGGTTAATGGTGCAATAAATCATGTTTGTTAAAGTATATGAAGTTACTTTCATACCTTTTAAACTAAATATGTCAATTGGTTCGGTTAACGGTTTATTCGGTCTGGTTTAATCGGTTTTCAATTTTTTTCCCTATAAAAAAACCGAACCGAATTCGAGAAGTAATTTGGTTCTAATTTCGGTTAAAACCAAATAAACAGATTGAAAGCCGTTTAAACCGCTTAAAAGTCAAATAAACCAATCTAAATAAACCAAATTCAATTGAATAAACCGATTAAAAACCGAATAAACCGATCTGAATAAACCGAATTCAACCGAGCAAACTGAATTCAATCTTATATTTTATTAATAAGACAATAAATTTAAATTTGAATTTGGTTTAATCGGTTAACCAAACAAAACAAATTTATAAAAAAATTGGAATAAAAAACCGAAATTCGGATATGGTTGGGTACCGAACCGAAAACTGAATTCGGAATTTGATACTGCTAGAACCAAAACGAAAACCGAATTCTGATTCGGTTCGATTTTTTCAGTTACGAATATGTTTCGGTTTTCGGTATTAAATGGTTTTTGGTTTTTTGAGAACCTCCATTTTAATATTTGAATTCTTTAGGGGGGCCTTTTTTTTCGGTTTGTCCTGGGCACGCCAAATCTCAGGACCGCCCCTGGCGATAGGGCTAGTTCCTGGGTGCGACTCAAACTTGAACCCATGCGGGGAGATCCCTCCAAGAGTTCAAGATCACCCCTCAAGCACTCCAATCATCACAAGAAAAGGAAAAGTCAAGTTGAATAGGTGTTGCTAATAACATGAAGTTTTGTGTCATGACATGAACACTATCATACTTAGTAACTAACAATCTTCTTGAATTTCGGGAACTTGTTATGAATATATATGGTTATGTTGTATTTTTGTTTTAATAGCTTGAAGCAATAAATGATATTTTCGGTTTAAAAACTATACTTTTAATGTTTAAATCCAACAAAGACATCTTTTGAGAATATAATCTTTCATAAATAGTCATTTTCGTATCTATATTGTATTGTGTTTTTCTTTGTATACAACTCATGATTTTGTGAAAGTAGGCATACATGTGAGTTAGTGTTTCTATTTATGATAACTTTGATTATGATCTTAAACTTAAAGTCATTTCTTTCACCACAAATCCACAATGGAACCGAGTCTAAGTGAAATAAATGCTTGTACTTTATGTCATATGGTCCATCATCTATGAACCACCAAACATGGCAACGGCCTAACGTGTACACTTTTTATAGGTTCGGTTTTTTATCGTTACATAGATAAATTTTTTGGGTTTGGTTTAGATTTAGAGTGTTGGAGAATTTCAAATTAATACTTGAATTTCTATCAGATTGTGTATGAAATCACTTTTCGAAATCAATATTTCTACTCTTACGAGTTCAAGAAATTTGATCCAGAGATAATGCAATAAAATTTGTGGGATGTGAATTTTCGTTTGTATGTTCTTCATGCACATTCTTTTAGTGTAATTTACGTACCAACAAGATGAAAGTTATTGTCAGTTGGTTTGCGGGTGAAATCAATTTAGCGGGTTAAATTAATTCAATTACACTGAAATATACAATATAAAGTACTTACATTCTTGGATCCCCACAAGTGGGTGTGGCCCTTTGGCCTTTGTGTGATTTGAAACTCAGAAATCTTAAATAAATGTGCACTACGTATCTCCGAACTTTTTAAGATTCATTTACATCCAATTGCACTATATTGTATATAGAATACTAACATTCTATTATTCATGTTCCTTAAATTTACAAATTTAAACTCAAATCAAATAACTAACCAAATTCAAATTGAAATCACGTAATTATCATACAAAATGAAACTATTTGTAATAAGATGAACCATTTATAAGAACTTCAAGTAATAATATAAAAATACATTTACAAGTGGAGCCTACACTTGTAATAAAATTAATTCATATGTAACCATTGTTGACCCTTTTTTGAAGTGATAATATAATTGATTTATATGTTGCCATTGTTGACCTATTAATGATAAAGACTGTCAAGTTAACAAAAAGGCTAGCAATAATAATATTAATTATTAATATCTAGTTTTAATACTAATTGATAATTATTTAATTAACTATAGTCAAAATTTTTGCAAACGGTTTGATTTATTATTTTACTAGGTTAATACCCTGTGTATTATACGTGTTGAATAAAAACATATAATAAATAGTCATAAATGAAAATTTAAACAATAAAAAATGATTTTTAATATGAAATATTATTAAAATTTTGTATAATTTAATACTTTATACAATAATTATATTATATCTTTTAAACACTAAATTTTTCTAATTTTGTTTCTTTAAAAATTTCATTAAAAAAAATAAATTTTAAATTTTATAATAATTTGATTTTTAAAAAATATTTTTTTAATGTATTAAAAATATTTTTTTAATTGACAAATGTATAAAAAGTATATTTAATATTATTATTTAAGGGAAGAGAGAGGCGGGAAATCAAGTTGAGGTGTTTTAGAAACATCTATTTATTAGAATAGTTAGATTAGATTAGATTAGATTAGATTAGATGATAAATTGACAGCTGTTAGGATCATTTTTTGGTTTGCGTTTTGATATTTGTAATATTGTTACTGCGACAGTACGCAACGCCTCAACCTTTAATTTTTAGTCAAAAAATTCGTCTGACAATACATATATTTTAATAATAATAATTAAATGATAATAATAATAATAATAATAATAATAATAATTATTATTATTATTATTAAATGATAATAACAAATAAATAATAACTATAAATATATAAGTTAAGTCTACAAACTACAATTCTAATAAAATTGATTCAACCGTTTCAAAAAAAGGAGCATGACTTTAACTTGTTAAACCGGTTCAAAATAATGATTCCCTCACCTCAAAATAATGAGTCCACCGTCTTAAAAAATAGTATACTAAGCTTGATAGAAAAAAGCAATCTCAAACTTAAATTAATTTCTAAGTTTCCTATTTAAACTTAAACTTTGAATTCTTATTTTTAAATACCTCTATCATACTTTACTCATATATTTTTAATATTTGCATGCTTTTAATATATTCTTACGTTATCAGATAACAGTCATAATTATATCAGTTTGATCACAATTACCACACGAATGTTTATATAAGTTTTGAACCCAAACGGTCACAGAAATTTTGTGTGTTATTCACAGACATATATTGTGCTTGTCTATTATTGAGCATTTTTATCTTTTATATCATTATGTTAGTAATTACTTCACAAACTATTTAAATTTAATAGTAATATTCACCTAATAATAATAATAATAATAATAATAATAATAATAATAATAATAATAATAATAATAATAATAATTAAATAATACTAATAAGAGTTAAATGCTAAAATGGTTCTTGTGTTTATATCAAAAATGTCATTTTAGTCCCTAAATAAAATTTGTTGCCATTTTAATCCTTGTTTTTTTAATTTAGTTGCCGATATAGTCATTCGTCTAAATTTTTGTTGCTATTTTAGTCCTTGTGTTTGAATATTAATTGCCAATATAGTCCCTAAAACGACAACTAGAAGGACTATATCGGCAAGTAAATTAAAACATAGGGACTAAAATGGCAACACATTTTATTTAGGGACTAAAATGGCATTTTCGATATAAACATAGGGACCATTTTGTCATTTAACTCTACTAATAACTAATTAATATTATTATCACGATCGAATACTCATACCAGCCAAGCAAAAACGTGTATAACGCTACCCTTTATGGCCTTATGTCAAAGTGGCAACACATATTTGCATTTTGGTATATGAAATTGTACTAGATTGCCCACCGCAACGCATGGGTAACCCCACTTGTTAAACAACAAAATAAACCGAGTGCAAAGGACAACCACTTGAAAAGAATAATTTGAAAATTGTGAAGGACGCTTGCCTTTGTTTTCCTTAATTTCTTTATGAAGATTTTGATACTAATTTGTCTAAATCTGAAGGACGCTTGCCTTTGTCTCTCTATTAACCTCAAACTAAATAGTCAAAACTACGCTCTATGGGCTCGAATGATTCGAGTCTCCATTGGAAGAAAATCGAAAGATCTGCTGAATCATCTAACCACAGAACCTCCAACAAAGACCATATGAGCAATGGGAACAAAACAATTTATTCGTATTCACATGGCTCATCCAGAGTATCGAACCCGCACTTGCAAGCAATCTTACCGAATTTCTTACGACAAAATTGTTGTGGGATGCCCTTGCGATAACATACAGTAGTGGGAAGGATAAGTTGCAAATGTTAGATCTTCATGTTAAGGCCAATGAGTTCAAGCAGAATGGAGTATTGCTGGAAGAGTTCTGGATCGTGATGTAAGGGATTTGGGGGGAGATTGATCGCAGAGATCCAAACCCTATGACTTGAGCTACTGATATAACAACTTACAACAAGATTAAGACTGAACAAAAACTCTTTCAGTTCCTAAATGCCTTAAACATAAATATGATTATATAAAGAGAGATCCTCCGATGGGATCCCTTTCCTCGGTCGAAACTGCTTATGCTGCTGTTAGAAAGGAGAGCGCACATCAAAATATCCTTGGAGGAGCCTTTGAAGAAGTATAAATCAGCAAAGGATAGAAACTGGGTTAGTAGCCACGAGACCAAAAAAGTCAGATGGATTAAGTCTCTTCTCAAAAGGAAATCGCCAAACAGAACAAGGGAAGCTAACTAGACCACTACCCGGACAAGATAAATCTCGTATGAAATGTAATCATTGTGGTATGTAGAAGAATACAAAAGAGGAATGCTTCAAATTAGTAGGTTTTCCGGGGTGGTGGAGCGATGGTCGCAACCGAACCAGTAAGCAACTTGTCACACCCCCAAATTCCCACGTGCGGTGTCAGACCGCGCGGGTGTGATGTGGCCAGGATCACAGCTCATGGTCATATAGAACGACTCTATATGAGTTACACACATACAATTTTGTAAAGTAATGCAGGTTTCATAAATACGCAGCGGAAAATGTTTAATAATCAAAGCAGTGGAAATAAAGAGTAATACAACGAAAAGTAAATTGTTTCAGACACTACATGATTGATATTGTTTGAAAAGACATAAATCAAACACAAGCCTAGGACTAGAGTCTAATGCATGCGACTCTTCTTGTAAGCCTCCTGTGTGTCCTAGCGTGTGCTCCATTAGTTACCTGAGAATACATGCGAAAAGTGTCAACTAAAAAGTTGGTGAGTTCACAGGTTTAGACAGACAGTAAAACAGTAAACAGACATATACTGGGTATGTTAAGTTTAGTAGTTGGATCTACGATCCGTGGAGTGTGTCAGTTCATCTTACTGAAACTCGACTGTTTCCGTTTGCCTCCGCGGGTCATCGCTGAACCCGACATCAACATCGATATTACGCTCGTTGTGACCTCAGTCAACATTGGTGCCGAGCGGGGCTTAATGCGATAATATTTACACTCGAAAAATGGTTTTACAACATACCAGTCATACATTTAAAACAGCTGCATAGTATTCTCAACCCAAAAGTTAAGTAAAACAATTAAAGAGTAAAAGTGGGGCCGTAAACTCACCTGAGTTTGAGTAGAGTATTCGTGCGAGAATCGTGTAGCTCATCGGCTAGCAGTTACCTATATCACATGTGTTCACATACGTTGGTCTCACATGACCGTGTTCGTGTCTAACAACTCCAAGTTGTTATGTGGTTCGTGTTGACCGTGTTTGACCTAACGACCCGTTGGTGACGGTTTTTGATCATGTGATCGTGTATTGTGTGATCTAGTGTCGTGTGATGTGTGCGGATACCAAAATCACTTTCGTGAGGAAACTTACTATTTATGGTAAGTTTCTATTTCGGGCAAGTTTCCTAATTAGGCAAGTTATGCAAGAAATCATATTTTGATTATTCTAATATGCATATTTATCCTAAGTGAGCATGTTATCACATAGCACATAGTTACATGTAGCCGGTTAAGCACATTTTGCGCGTAAAAGTTACTATATTTGGAAAGTTGCACAAATACGCATGTTTCACCAAGTTTAATAATCAACATCATCTAAATATCCATATCTTAGTCCTAAATAGCCATTAAATCATATCCGTTACAACAAACATGTTATCATTTATAGACTTTGTAAAATAAAGTTACTATTTATAGTAACGTATGAAAAATACACATCATTCATGCTTTCTATGACATCAATCCTTCAATATCCTCATATTAACATCAAATAAGCATGCTAGACACTTAACATTATCAAACTCATCTATTAGCAAACTTGTGATAAAAAGTTACTATTTTTAGTAACATTCATAAAAATCATGTTTTTATCAATTCTAACCATTCATAACCATCATATTAGTTCTATATCATCATTTTAAACATAATTTATGAATCTAAACACGTGCATATTCGCCATTTCATCAAAAATTCATACCTTGACATATTAAAGTTACTATATTTGGAAATAATGGCAAATAATCATGCTTTTGACCACAATCAACACTTCTAATCCTTGTAAATCATCACAAATATCACTTATAACAACATTTCAATATCCAAAATCGTGTAAAACCACTTAGATCATACATGCATGTGGTTGAAAGTATCAATTTTATACTAAAATCAACAAATAACTATCATAGGCATTCAAAATCACCATAGATCATCAACCATTCATAAAATCAGTAGCACAACCATCAAATAGCAGATTCATAACCCTAAATTTCATGATCAAGGTGATGATGGTGGTGCATGTGGCCAAAATGGCTTGCATGTATGCTTAGAGATGATTTTAAGCTAAAATGATGCTAGAACTACCTCAAGAGCCTTCAAATTCGTGAAGTAGGATTGAGATCAGTTGGCTTAGAGCTTCAAGACCTGCTGGTGAAGTCTTCTAGTTGAGATGTGAAGGATGGTGATGATGGATGGACCTCCAAGTGCTTCACTTTAGCCCCAAATCCTTCTAAGGTCTTTCAAATGGCCTCCCAACAGCTCAAGATGGCTACAATGGTGTTTTTCAGAGTGGTTATGGTCGAGGTAGAGTGAATCAGTCGAGAGAAATCAAGTGGGTTCGACAGAAATGATTTCATCTTGGATAAATAAAGATTTTGCGTGTGTTGGGTCGTCGCGTACCACGACGTCTGTCCAAAAAGGTGCTCCGCGTAGCGCGATGATTAAAGTAATCATTCGGTTCCCGAAACACGCCGCGTATAGCAATGAAGGAAGATGATCGGTCGTCGCGTACCGCGATGGATTTCGAAGAATTCAAATTCTCCCGCCTTGGCTTCGTATGCCGCAAAGGCCCAATTGGGAGCCCATCGCGTACCGCGATGGGTCCCAGTTGAGCCCAATAAGCCCAATTTCATAGTTTAAGTCGATTTTTGCGAATTTCTCGACTACGGTCATCGTTTCTCGGCATTTAAACATTGATACAACTATTTTAGGTTTCCCGGAACCTAAGTGCAGTGAAAGTGCTCTGTGGTTCGTGTAAATCACCAACGTTCGTTGTTCAAGACACGTGCGAGTGTTTTGCGATAATTCCTTGAATTATCGGTGTGTTTGGTCTGTCGTGCCACGTGTCACACTAAATACTAATTATTCTAGTGCCAAGTATGAAATAATAATACACACTATTATTGAAATAAAATAAATTGCTGACCTGGAAATTGCGAGGTGTCACACAACTGGTCCTGAAGGCAAAGCTGTTGCTGCATGGGCGTTGACTACTCTGGCAACAACTATCAAGAAGCAACAAAGAAAATACTAGGGTTCGGAAATGTTGCATCAGGAGGAGAGAGCAGTACGGGTAAAGGGTTTGAGAAGTATTACTCAAATCCTTCTTACTCATGACGTTCTATTTGCAATCCAAAATTGTTTGTTCCACAATCTTATAAAATGTTAAATAAGCCTCCTCACAGTATTGGAAAAGTGGGGCCACATATACTATTTTGTACCACAGAATATTCACAAGTCATAGTATCTGTTCCACAATCTTATAAAATGTTAAAACAAAGTATCCCGTGGATCTTTGACAGTGGAGCCACAAATAATATGACTTGTGAATATTCTGACCTTACTAGTAACAAGAAACCTAACAAGTCTTGCATCCAAACTGCAAATGGTGATGTAATCCTTGTGAAAGGAGGAGGAACAATGGAAATATCTCCCATACTAAAATTGCCAAATTGCTTATTAGTCCCATCATTGTCACATAAATTGTTGTCTATTAGTCATGTGACAAAGGAACTCAACTGCACAGCTCTAATGTACCCTGATTTTTGTATCTTATAGGACATCAAGACGGGGATGATAATTGGGCGTGGCACTGAACGACAAGGCTTATGCTATGTAGATGAGATGACTTATTCAAGGAATGCAAATGCTTGCTCACGAGACTAAAAACAGAGAAGCATGGCTTTGGCATAAATGACTCGGACATCCCTCCTCTAGTTATTTACATATCTTATTTCCTGAATTTTTTCCTTCCAATATTGAGTTAGATTGTAAAAGTTGTATCTTGGAAGAGGTCATCGACAATATTTTAAACCACATAATACAAGAGTTAGTAAACCATTTTCATTAATTCATTCCGATGTTTGGGGCCCTGTCGAAGTTAATGGAGGACAAAACTTTCGTTTTTTTCTTACGAGTTGTGGATAATTGTACTTGAATGACATGGGTATATTTTCTAAAACACAAATCTAAAGTTTTTGAAAAATGTATGATTTTCTACAAAATGGTTCAAACTCAATTTAGAACTAACATTCAAATTCTATGATCCGATAATGGAGGAGAATTTGTTAACAACTCCATGAAACAGTTCTTACAGAACAAAGGAATGATCCACCAAACCACTTGCCCGAATCATCCAGAACAAAATGGTGTGGTGGAACGAAAGAACCGCATCTTATTAGAAATGACTTGAGCTATAATGCTTAAATCCAAAGTTCCAAAATCGTTTTGGCCCAAAGGCCTTGCTACAGCTGTTTACCTTCTTAATCGATTACCAACCAAAAATCCTGATTTAGAAACCCCCTGGATACTTTATCCACATTTACAAAATTTCCCTTGCATTTTACCTTACAACCTCGGATCTTTGGTTGTTCGGTGTTTCCCCACATACCTAAAACTGACCGATCCAAACTAGATCACTGTGTTGAGAAATGTGTCTTCCTTGTCTATGGGGTTAATCAAAAGGGCTATCGATGTAACAATCCTAAGAGGCGACACATGGTCACCACTATGAACTGTGACTTTCTAGAAATAGAGCTCTTTTATGAATTCCAACACAGTGGTCAGGAGGAGAAGGTTCATATGGACTCACTGAGTTGTTTAAGATGGGTTCCATCCTTAAGTAAAGCCGAGTCACCTCACACATCCACCCAAGAATCAGTGCCATCGAACAGTGCCGCCACCCAAGAATCTCCCAAACTGATGTTATAGGTAAGTGATCCACAAAACTTAACTGAAAACATCCAAGCTGATCCAGTTATTACTACTAATTGTGAAAAAAAGATGACTAGTGAACAAGGAGGGGCTAAGACAGGTGAACAAAAACATACAAACTTCGAAACAACAACCTCAGGGACATATGCTCTACACCCTAGAATCAATAGAGGAGTCCTTCCAAAACGGTATTCTCCACAAAGGGAAAACAAGGGATCCAGGTGCCCTATGGCCAACATAGCTATAGGAAACTTGTCCAAAGATGCAAAATTTGCTGCTTCCCTATATTCAAAACAAATACCAAGTACCGAAGAAGAAGCTTTGAATACGAAAAACTAGAGAGATGCTATAGAAAGTGAAATGCAGGCTCTTGAAAGGAATAACACGTGGGAGAAGCGCCCTCTTCCACCAGGAAAGAAAACTGTTGGATGTCGATGGGTGTGTTCTGTCAAATATAAACCAGATGGTACCATTGAAAGGTATAGAGCTCGGTTAGTAGTCAAAGGTTATGCTCAGGCATTTGGAATTGATTACTTAGAGACGTTTTCTCCAGTTGCAAAGATTGACACAATTAGAATACTTTTCTTTATAGCAGCAAATAAGGGATGGCCCCTTCATCAATTTGATGTTAGGAATGCGTTTCTACATGGATATTTTAAAGAAGTATACATGAGTGCTCTATCAGGATTCACCGAAGGTTTCAAGAAAGGAGAGGTGTGTTTATTAAAGAAATCTCTATATGCGCTAAAACAATCTCCGTGAGCATGGTTTGGTAAATTCACTCTTACAATGAAATATTATATGTACAAACAAAGTAATGCTGACCATACTCTGTTCCTCAGGAAAAAACGGTCACATAACTTGCTTAAACGTATATGTAGATGACATGATTATTACAGGATATGATGAAGAAGAGATGAATTGTCACACACCGAGCCGGCGAGACAGATCAACTTCCCCGCCGGGCGGAAGGTTCTCGGGGCGCGATAACGTGAGTGATAATCGTGATGATCAGATTGTTTACATAACATCAACATTGAGAATAACTAAAGCACAATAAAGCATTAAACTAGGATTACAAAGTTAAATTACAATATCAATGTTTGATAATTTAACTAAGTAAACCTATCAAAAGAATCAATGTTCACTATCTTGTAACTGTACAAGATATCAAAAGTGACTTGTATCAATAACAAACTATGTGCTTTCCAAAAGTCTACTAGGTATTCTATCTGGGCATCCTAGCATGCAATCCTGAGCCTTAGCTTAATCCTGTACATCACCTGAGAAAGCATGTAAGAAAACAAAGTCAACACAATGGTTGGTGAGTTCATATAGTTTTAAGAGTTGAAAAATAGCTTTAGCAAAGCTTTTTCGGTAACAACCTTAACCTCATTAACATCACGTGTAATATCCAAATCGGTATGCTTATATATAAGGCATACAAAAGGGTTGAGCCTACAACCCACCCAGACGCCATCCCACCACATACTAATCCACATATGACACTGTTGTTAATGATAATTAAGCGTTTTACCTACAACCCAATTCCGTCTTCATCATAGCTTTTGCATACTGTTAAAAGTTTACAAGTTTATAGCATTCACGTAGATTAGCTTTAAAGTATGTTGTACAAGAATAATAGTTTTACAAATCATAGTTTAACTTTCACCAATCTCATGCATGGGTACAAGCTTTGCTCTAGCATAGTTTAGCATTTACGTAGCACATGAATAGATACAAGCTTTGCTCTAGCATAGTTTAGCCATTACGTATCTCATGAATCGATTCTAGCTTAGCATCAGAATAGTTTAGCATTTACGTATCTCATATACGTAGATACAAGCCTTGCTCTAGCATAGTTTGGCATTTACGTATCCCATATATAGACACAAGCTGTGCACACACATAGTTTAGCATTCACATATCTCATATATGCAGATACAAGCCTTGCTCTAGCATAGTTTGGCATTTACGTATCTCATATATAGATAAAGCTTAGCATCCGCATAGTTTAGCTTTCACGTATCTCATGCATGGGTACAAGCTTTGCTCTAGCATAGTTTAGCATTTACGTAGCCCATGAATAGATACAAGCTTAGCATTTAGCAAATAATCATAGCTTTTAGCATCTAGCCTCTAGTATCAGCATATAGTTTGAGCATAAAGTTGATCACCTTCACATTAGCATATAGTTCAACACGTAGCTTGTAGCATTAGCACATAGTATTAGCTTTTAGTTTAGCATGTAGCTTATAGCATTTACAATAGCATGTAGTTTGAGCATATAGTTCATAGCATGAGCACATAGTTTGAGCATGTAGCATGTAACATTAGCATTAGCACTTATGTCAATGTCTTAGCTTCTAGCTTTTAAAGCAAGTGTACAAGCATAAGTATTAGTATTTGAATTATGAGTAAGTGTAAGAGCATTTATAAAACATTTCAATACTTGTTTAAAATGTATAACATGCTTCTCAGTCCCGAGGTAAAACAAATATGTTTTAAAAGGGACAAATGAACTCACCTTGTTGTTGAAGTGGTTGACTTAGCTTAAACTAGAATGCACGCGCTCGTTGTTGTACTTGTGGTTGTTTTCAAGATCTTGTATTGATTTCACGTTGTTTGTAACTTATAAGTATAAGTTATAGAGATTTGTGCGTGTATGTGTTAGCCCTATAGTTGGCTAACACCCCTCGGCCTGGGTCATCATTCGGCCTTGATTACTTGCTAGGGGTCATACTTAACACTTAACCCAATTTAATTAAGTTTATTTCCTCGTTTTATTAACTCTTATGTTTCATTTGACTTGATCCTTGACATAGTGTATAGCCTTGTAAACTATTATAGTTTATGAGTACGAGTTTTAGATTAAATTTATAACTCTTAACAATCTTGTCATCCTTGTGTACATTTTTGAGAGACAAAGTCTTAGGATTTAGGAAGTTCATTAGCTTCAACATCCTAACACCTTTGTAGTAATTTATATTGATAACCCCATGCAAGTGATCATTAGTTTTGATGTAAAATATTTTACATCATTTGTTATTTGGACCGAATGAGCATAGTGGGCCGAATTATCAATTTGGGTGGGCTAAGCAACAAGTTTGAGCTATTTAATTGGGCCGAGTTAATATATATTGTTGGGCCGCTTGAACCATGATGGGCCGAAGTAAGGAAAATGGGCCTAATCTTGCACGACTTAGGCTACTATGACCGAACCATGCACTGGTATCCAATGAAACCAGCGAACCTCTCAACAGCAACTAGGGGTTCGGCTCTGACCATAGGTTCGGCTGCTCCCGTTATGCGATGCTAGGTTCGTGCCTGGAAAGGTTCGTGAGAATGGTCCAGCCACAGGAGGTTCGCCATGCAAGCAAGGTTCATGAAGAATGGTTCGTGACTGTATAGGTTCGGTGATGATGAAGGTTCGGTGTTCCCATGTGTGCTCGGCTGGGTTTAAAGGTTCGCAGCTCACAAGATGGTTCGGCAATGATGCATGCAGGTTCGTCTACTCCCTCGTGGGTTCGTCCAGCTTGAAGGAGGTTCGAAACCCCTAGGTTCGTCACCTAGGGTTCGCAGGTGTGCAGGTTCGCCAATGGGAAAAAGGTTCGCGGTCCATGCATTGGTTCGGCTAGATGATGGTTCGGCCACCCTTCGTCCCAAGCCAACAGGTTCGCCCGCATCTGAGCCCCACGAACCATGTAGATCACCATCTTCGTCAAGCTTCTTTCTGTGGTATAGTTGTTCCCGTGGTGTTGTAATACGAGGATCAGTTCTCAAAGGTTTAGGGTTCGAAATCAATGGGCTATAAACGGTTAGGGTTTGGTTTCAAGCAAAGGAGTATGAAATATATTTCGTGATATTCAAGCTTCCATACCTTGTTTTTCAGCGGCTAGATGCTCCGATCGGTTGTACTTCTACGTAGAGGATGTTAAGAGCTTCAAGTGGACACCAAAAACACAAGATTTCACCAAGGATTGTAGGAGTTATGGTGATTTGAAGGTGTAAATTTTAGAGAGAGAGAGAGAGGATAACGGTTTGGGAAGCTAGAGAGAAAGGGAAAGATGTAATAAATGAGAGAAATGGTCTCATTCAAGTTTTATATATCCTGAGGGTATTCGGGTTCGTTTCGGTTGCTCGTTTTTTGTCTCCGTTGCGTTTCCGGATCGTTACGCACGTTTTATGTATTTTAAATAAAAAAAGTTTATTTGAATTATTTTAAAGGTGGTTATCCCTAGTAAATGTTTTAATATCATTTTTCTTAACTTATTTTATCGAGACCGATTATTTTAAACGTTTCGTTAACTAGTGTCCATTGCGCGTATCCTGTGTAATTTAATTAAAATGAATTTATTTTTCAAATTTCTAAAAGATTGTGATTCCTAATAAATATTTAATATTCAACTTTCTTAAATCATTATCGTTTGTTTCGTCGTTCGTTTTCGTTTCGTCAGAATGTGTCGCCTTCGCGCGTATTCGTTCGAATCATCACCCAAACGAACACAGCGTTGGTTTCACTTTCTGATTCTTGTTTTCTACTTTTCAGTCATCATTTCAGAACGTCAAACTTTCAAATTTATTCGTACATATCGTCATCTATACGAATAATTCATCGATTTAGCATTCTGTAACGACAACCGTTATGGTTTTGTTTGGTTTAACCTCGCATACGTTTATACATAATAGCATTAAATCAAGCATTTGTGTATCAGTTCAGTTTTGTTTGATGTGTTTCTGACTGTTAAACCATGAGGTTTAAAATCAGATTTCAGAACAATAGCATATACATAGTTCACGTAGTTCGTACCTGAGTTACTGTGCAAGTTACTGTTCCGGTAATGTTTCCGGCACTGATGTTACATGAAGCAACTAAAGAAATTTTTTTTTCAAAATTCGAAATGAAAGACTTGGGAAACCTCATGTATTTTCTTGGAATTGAAGTGCTCAGATCTAAACAAGGGATCTTTATTTGTCAAAAGAAGTACACTCTAGATCTCTTAGCAGAGACAGGGCTAGTTGACCGTAAACTTGTGGATACTCCAATGATAGTGAATCATAAGCTGCATATGGAGCCAAATGGTAAGTTAGCAGATAAAGAAAGATACCAACGTCTTGTGGGTAAGTTGATATATCTGTCTCATACCCGGCCTGATATCGCCTATGTAGTAGGAGTAGTAAGTCAGTTCATGCACCAACCACAAATTGCTCACATGGAAGCAGTTCAGAGAATTTTAAAGTATCTCAAAGGCACGATAGGTCACAGAGTGGTGTTTAAATCACATGGCCATCTGAAAGTAGAAGTTTATACCGACGCAGACTGGGCTAGAGATAAGGGGAATCGAAGGTCTACTTCAGGTTATTTGTCTTTGGTTGGCTGAAACCTTGTTACATGGAGAAGCCAAAAACAAAAGGTTGTTGCACTGTCAAGTGCCGAAGCTGAATTCAGAGGAATAGTCCGAGGATTAGGAGAAATTTGGTTACGTTAACTCCTAACAGATATTGGTTTTTCTTCAAAAGAGGCCAATAAAGTTATGTGTGATAATACCGCAACAATCCTAATATCAGAAAATCCAGTGCAACATGGTCGGATAAAACACGTGGATATTGATCGTCATTTTAAGTTAGAAGCTGGAATCATAGAGCTTCCTTTTGTTCCATCAAAAGAACAACTTGCAGATATACTTACAAAAGTTGTAAATGGAGGTGATCTTAGCAGGTGTCTAAGCAAGTTAAGTATTGGTGACCCCACTACTCAACTCGAGGGGGAGTGTTAGAAAGGAGGATTCTTTGGTGAATAACCGTGAGATCAGTTCTACATCATTTCTCAGTTTAGGCTCCTGAATTTATGCTACAGCTCACAAATTCATGATCATGGTGTATTTCCTTTTATGTAAGCTATTATAAAATAGATGTGTGGTCTTTTTGAAAAGAGATAAGAAAATATACAGGAGTTTTTTGCCTTTTATTTTCCAACAGAAGGAAATAAGTAGATAGTTATTTAAGAAGGTGAATGTTTTGCTAGTTGCTTGTAAATTATTACTTGTTTATTGTTTATCTTTAATTAGAGATAAAAATAGTGTTTAAAACAATGGATTTAGATGTCAAACAAAAATGGAACGTATGAATTAGACGCCTTCAAAACAACAAAAAAAAAAAACTTATGTCTTAAATTAGAGATAAAAATAGTGCTTAAAACAATGGTTTTTGATGTCAAACGAAGATTGAATGTATGAATTGGATGCCTTCAAAAAAAAAAAAAAACTTAAACATGAAGCTATATACATATCACTAAACGGATCCATTACAGTTTGTAACAACCACGCATGCAAAACCCAACTTTTTAGTTTGTTTTTTTCAGTCACAAATCTAGGTTAAGGAGGAAAATTTATACTTAATAACATGACTTAAAGATAGGGCCCAAGGTTTTAGTTTGCATAGGGACTCCAAATCTGCTGGACTCCCCCTGTAGCTTCTTGCAGCTGCACTTTACCTTTTTATTCCAGTCGGGTACTGGGGATCCAGAGACTAAAATAACATTTTACTTAAAAACAAATTTGATGTAATTTAATTTAGATAAAAAAAATATAAAGACGTAGTAGTTTCAATTAAATAACGAGAAATTTTGACTTAGTCTACCATTTATCTGCTTTAAGAAAAGAAAGAAAACAACGTTAGCAAACAACATGATTTTAAATGGTGAACGCCACCATTAGGCGCCCCGCACCGACCAATCTCACGGCCAACATGAGGGAAGTAAATCGCGTGACCCAGGGAAAATTGGGCGGTGCCGGGCTTTGAACCCATGATTTTAAATTTACAGATAACTTCACAAGTGTTCTTATAGAGAGATCTTGGGCAATTTAAGCGTTTTTGGTTCGATGATTTCGTGATCATGTTATGGCCCAAATTATGTCTGGAAAAATGGACGGGTTGAGTTGGGTTGGGTAATGGGTTACGATGGATGCTGATCAGGATGAGTTTTAAGGATCTCAGTTTGGGTCTAAATGTGTTGTTTTTAAAGACATCAACTTATTTCAAGTTAAAATGAGTTGTAATGAAAAAAGTTTATTTTAGTAATTTTTCATGATTTTCTCAACAAATATATTATTAACCATTCTTATTCGTTTGAATCAATTATATTCACATAGATCTTAAGTTACCCATCTTGACCGCATTGTGTTAAGGTGCTAGTGTGCTACCTATCTCAACCCATACAATGTCATATTGATACGTATTTCAAACCAAAGTACACTAATTGTTTACCCTCATCTTATATTTATCTTGATATGGGTCAAGATTGCTAGGTTTAGCCCGAATCATTGGCATAACTTGGACATTTTGAGAGAGGGTGAAAATTTACAGAAACCACAATACATGTTAATTTTTTGAAATGATGGGCGGAATCAGTACTTTAAAAGATTTAACATTTCAGTCGAAAAATTAACCCAAAGTTGATGATCGTTGGATCCATGCACGTGGTCAACACGTACCATGCAGTGCAAATGGGTTTTTATGATTTCCACATTCTATGGTCTTTTCTTGTTTATTTATTTTAATTTTGTACGTTGTGGAAAATAAAGAGGGGTGCCGTAGTGGGGATGCTCATAACTCTTTTTTTAAGCACAAACATTTTATATCTAATATTCTCTCTAAATTTCTTCTATGCTTTTATCTAATTCATTTGCTATAATTTTCGGATCTTTGTTATGTAAAACAAACAAAAGAAAACATATATGAAAGCCAATACAAAACGGGTAAAGTATTGAAAACTAGTATCAAACTGATGATTTCAGTTTGAAAATGTGTATTGGTATTTATCATAGGCAGATTCATAAATGAATTGTGTAACAAATTGAATTTCACATTGCTTCTCGTCTTGAATTAAAAGCAGTGGCAGAGCTTGGGCAAAGTGAGATGTGGCGGAAATTTTTGAAACCTAAAATACATGTTAATTTTTTGAAGCGAGGGGGCGAAACCACTATTTTTAACTAAAAATAACATTTCGGCCAAAAAATTAACACTACGGACAAAAAAAGAGGGGGGTGGTCACCCCCTGTCCCCTATTAAGCTTCGCCCCTAGTTAAAAGTGCATATGCCTAGCGGCATCATACAAGAATATTGCCTCTCACTGAAAAAAATGATGAACGCCACCATTAGACGCCCCTTACCAACCGGTCCCATGACCAACATGAGAGATGTAAATCACGTGACTAGGGAAAAATGGATGGTACCGGCCTTTGAACCCTACACCTCTCACTACATCATATGTAGGATTTATTTCACGTAAGTTCTTCTATCAATTTAACTCAATATTTAGTCATTCTTAGCTCAATATTCTTACTTGTTAGATTTCTTTTTTATTTTTAGCAATACTTTTGATATTAATCCGTCTTAAGTGACTTGAATCTTAATATAAAGAAGAGAAACACTTTTTAACTTCAAAGATTTTGTCATTTAAACTCAACCCTTCACGTTTCACTAATTTGTTAGATAGTTAAATTTTCATGTGATTTAGACTTTTAGGTATAGTTTTAAGGTTAAAATTTGTTAAGAGGACAACAAACTTGATTAATTTATGTATAATTTGTCTGGAATAATTTTTAAAAAGAGTAAATTACACTTTTGATACTTTATTTTTATACAAAATTTCAGAGATAGTTCTTTATGTTTCAAAATGTCAAAATCAGTCATTTAAGTTTTCAAATGACGCAAACTCGGTCATTTCTCCGTTAACTTCGTTAAGTACTAACAAAACAGGGACATAAATGTCAAAAAAAATCTTACAAATAAGTGAGTAAATTTCTTTCTTAGTTCTTTATGTTTACATAAATTTTCAGATATTGTCCTTTAATCTGTTAGTACTTAACGGAGAAAGGACCGACTTTGTAACATTTAAAAACTTAAAACACTGATTTTGACATTTTGAAACATAAATGACTATCTCTGAAATTTTGGGTAAACATAAAGGACCAAACATGCAATTTACTCTTTTAAAAATAAAACTTGGCCAATCACCTTATTTGAATCTCAAAAGATAACCAATTTTATCATATCATCTTAATCAACAATATGTTCATTTGACGTACTTTTATTACGTATTTGTGATTGATTTGATTCAAATAATACACAAATCTTCCGTCTTCAGTCTTTAACGTGAACTCTTCTCAACCCTACAAAAGTTCTGATCATCTCCTCTCTTATCCTCCCGACGTCCAACGATCTCCCCTCTTCTCCTCCCCACGCCCGACTGATCTTTTCCTCTTTCCCTAGTTCATCGGAAGACATCTCCGGTCACTGGAAGAGTTATCACATCCGAATGAGAATGTATGTGTGTGTTTTAATCGATTGGATGATCATAGCATCTTGTGTATTTTAGTTGAGTGCAAGGTAAGAAAAGAATCTTCAAAAACTAAAAATTAACATTAACCTGCTATTGGTTTTACATAAAATTATCACATCATTATTAAGTTTAATGATCTAATTGAGACAAAAAAAAATTAGAAACTTAATTAAGACGGTTGCAAAAATTAGTTATATTTCTATAGAGTTATCCCTTAATAGAATTACAAATTTAATTAATTAAGTTTGTTTCTTTTAAGTTAATTATATGTTGTATGCAAAAGTCAAAACTAGTCAAACTAATCTCTAACTTCCACTAACTAAATAACTTATAAGTTGTATTGCCAATTTGAAGTTTGGTTTTTCAAGTTTTTTTTTTTTAAAAAAAAATGACAATTCTTTGTATTTATTTTAATTAAGAGACTCAAATCCTTAACTTCAACCGAGCAACATCTTCAAAAAAAATTATGGCTTCACTAATTGAATTTTTAACCATACTATTTTTATATCAACTTTATTAAATGCACAAAGTATTAGAAATTCTAAAACATTCAACCGTTTTAAATTATTATTATTGATTTGCAATCAAAATCAAAGTCTGCTCGTAAGAAAAAAAGAAACTGAATATTGTAAACAAAAGAATATAATTTACAAGAATTTGAAAAGAAGACTGACGTGTTTAAGATTTTTTTCTTATCAAACACGTATTCAAAATAGATGTTATTTCAACTTAACAAACTATAGATAAGTAGATAACGATCATTTTAGTTGTATTTAATATGTCATATTAAGTTAATAAATAGTTTAATAAAAAACTATAATAAATTTATTGAGGGAAAAATAAATAGATACATCAGTTTATTGGATAAAAATAACCAAAAAATAATTATAGATCAGTTAAAAGGAAAAAAAAAAAACTAAAAACACTGATTTTGTGTAACTTCGAGTAATTAATTTTGATAGTTAATTTTTTCACTAATATCTGTTTAGAAAAGAATAGTAATAAGTAAAAAAACCTTAATTTCTAAAAATTAAAAACACGTTAGGACAATCGGTTTAAAGATTGACCATCTAGTTCTTTGAACTTTGAAGGACCGAACGCGCGGCAAAAGTATAAAAATGTTCAAAAAAAAAAAAAAAAAATACATAAATCTTCTTTTAAATTTGAAAACTCACATGTTATCTCAAATTATATGTTTTAATCTATCTATTATAAGATCATCCACAGCGGTCACCCTACCAAAAATCCTTCCCTACCGAAATTTCCTGCCACATCATCAACCCACTGAAAACCTTAAACCCCACAGTGGTCATCATACTAAAAATCCTTCCCCACTATCCGATTGGACCAATCAGAAAGCGAGGAAGAGAGAATCATAGCAGGGAGCGGGGGCCATGGAGTCTCACCCGGCGGGACCCGTGGACGAGGGGGGCGGTGTTCCCGCTAAGAGCCGCCGAAGGGAGGGAAGCCGCTGGGGCGGACGGGGGAAGCGCTGCGGCCAGCCTAATAAATAAAAGTTTTCTTATGCCACATGTCAATCTCTAGTTAAGTCAACTTGTAAATTTCCCGCCTCTCTCTCTATTCAATTAATGTTTAGATCTTATTAAATAATGAAAAATGAATAATTATGTTTAAAATAATAAAATTGTCTACCTAGAAATAAATGAAAATTGAAAAGTAAAGTTAAAATATAAAAGTATCAATTTTAAAAAATTTAAACGAAAGTAAAATAATAATAAAATATAAAATTAGAAACTCAAAAACTTATATTTATTCAATCAACATAATACGAGAAAAAAATAACAATTTAACAAATCTATCTATTATTATAAATAAAAAGTTTTTTTATGAACACATGTCACCTTCTTAGAACACATCAACTTTAAGTTTCACGTCTCTCTCCTATTAAATACATCTTATATAAACCATAATTCATAATATTAAATATTAAATATAATATTAAAAAAACATTTTAAAAAAAATCAAATTATTATAAAATATAAAATATCAAAAACAGTTTTTCAAAATGACATGTTTAAAGAAATAAACTTTAAAAAACTTAGTATTTAAATAAAAAAATATAATTATTATATTACTTAAAGTATTAAATATACAAAATTAATCACATGTCATTCTAAATATCATCTTATATTATTTAAATTTTAATTGATAATTATTTATCTTACTTTTTTATTCAACCCGTGTAATACATGGGGTACTAACCTAACGTGTAATATATAATACTTTTTATTCATGATTTAAAAAATATATAATTATAAAAGTTTAAAGTAAAAAATATATGAAAGTGCAAATCACATCATATTTGCGATGCACACATATAAATTATATATGTATGGGTCCTCAAGAGTTAAAAGTGTTGGATGGTTAACTTAGATCGATAACTTTGAGCCAATGATTCCTTCGGAGCAGCTCTCTAGCCTAGCTAGGATGTGAGTAATGTTTGTGTTCGTCTTTTTCCACCAGACATTACTGAATAGTGATAATATACTAAATAAATTATCGAATGAGATAATTTTAATTTCAAAATTGAAGTATATATATTCGTATTTTGATAAGAATCAATCATTTAATTTTAAAAAGTTATATTAATGATACTTAATAGATGTAATTATATTACAACGGATCAATTATATTTTGTTTTTGTAATTATTAAATTTAATGTTAAATAATCTATTAATAATTAATAAAAATATGAATTTGTTACGGTAATAATTTTGAATTTTTAAAATATCTTAGAAAGTTGACCAAAATAATTAGTAAAAATATTAAAACCAGTGTTTTCAGAACCGGACCGAATTCGAATCGGATGTCTTCCTTGTTACTGGTCGGACCTGCTGGACCGGATTTTAGAACCGGATAACATACTAAATATATAATGTATTTCAAAAAAAGTATATAAACACATTTAAACAAACATAATCATAACAAACATGATTATCTTAAAAAAATATAAGATTTGGTTTTAATGTTTTATTATTTGAATTTTAGTTAAAAAAAACTAAAATCCGGTCCGACCGGTGAACCGGCTCAACCGGCCGGTTAGTTTGAATCCGGTTAGCATGTCTATTTTGGGCTGGCCGACCCTGCCGTTTCTGATCCGGTCGGTCTGGTCCTGTTCTGAAAACCTTAATTAAAACAGATAAAATAGAATAATATTACTTTTTATATTTTATGAACTATATGTATTATTCCAAAATTTGAATATATTTGTAAAAGGGAGGGGTTATCTACACACCCCAAAATTTTAATTCAACACCCCGGCCGCCACCCATACGCCCCGTAGTGGCCACTACGAGGCGTTTAGACCACAGACTGACAACCTTAAACGATCAGACAATCTGTGTCAGCTTTTGCAGACCTATACGCCACGTAACCACTACAGGGCGTATAGGGTTAAAAAAAATTAAACTCAGCAGCCTTGTGGCGTTTGAATATGTTTTGGGGGGTTTGGGTATGTTTTTGGGGTGTAAAAATATAGTTGTTTTGTTAAAAAAATTAAAAATATAATAGTTTTGTTTAAAAATTATTTTCATATTTTGCGACGCATCTCTCGTTACGTTTATATTTTACGACGCATCTCTCGTACGTTAAAAAGTTTAGTTATTTTTTTAAACGCATGTTTTTTGTTTGTAAAAATGTAATATTTTTTTGTTTAAAACTTGTTTTTTATTTTTTACGGTCTCTCGGTTCGTTTATTTTTAATTGTTTTTTAAAACTTTTAGTTTTGAAAGCTCAAAATGTTTTTAATTATTAGATTTAATTAAAATTTAAATATATTAATTAATTGATATATGAATGACGTTATTTGTTTAAGCATATTAATGTAACAGAATAATACGATAAATAATGCATCACCAACCAAAACATATTTAAATAATAAACACGCATCACCAACAAAACATATAATAATAAACACGCATCACCAACAAAACATATTTAAATAATAAACACGCATCACCAACTAAAACAACCAAATATATACACGCATCATCAATCAAAACAACCAAATATATACAAACCATAAACATGAATACAAGTGTCTGTTTAACAAATACAAATATAACTGAAAATACTAAGGTGGAGGTGGATGGGGAGGAGGATAATCTCGTGGCTGAGGAACTGCAGGAAGCTGGATACCCTCACCTTGTGCATGCCTAAGCTCGACATGCACATGCCACGAGATCAGATCCTCCAACCGATCCACTCGTCGCGTCAGCTGCTCGCTGGTATGAGCGAGCCGCTGACTATGCTCAACCTGCTGCTGGATGAGCTGCTGCGTCGAATCAGCAATACCCTGCAGCATAGCCTCGACACGAGCCGGAAGCCGCACCGCCCTGATGCGGCACATCCTGATGCGGCTCCCCCTCGCCATGTGGTGGTGGTGGCGGCGGCAGCGGTGGCTGCGGGTGTTGTTGAGGTTGCGGCTGTGGCTGCTCAGGCATAGGGTCCTCGTCTCTGTAATGGAGGTCATTTGGCCCCGGCTGCCAAATAACCCCCCTCTCGAGCGAAAATCGAAGCCCGAGCCGTGGGAAGTTCTGCGCGATACGCCTGCCCTGCACCGTCCGTCTACACCCCCCGTAGCTCAGCTGTCACACCCCGAGCCGGCGGGCTGGATCGACTTTCCCGCTGGGCGGAAGGTTCCCGGGGCGCGATATCGTTTGATAATCGAGATGATCAGATTGTTTACATAGCACATGAGATATGAATGAGAAATACCATCATGACATCAATACAAAATTACAAAGTTAAATTACATAGTCATGTTCATAATTTAACTAAGTAATTCTACCAAAAGAATCACTGTGGCTTCTATCTTGTAACTGTACAAGATATACAAAATATGATTCAATTTTTGGCTAGGGCTTGTTCCCTTACATATGCCCTATATATAAGCATAACTAATAGGGTAATATATTACTTGCAAATATAACTATGGAGAGACCATTGTGTGAACGGGTGAATCAAATCTCTACAATTAACATGTACTGTGAATGTGTGTATGAACAATCCAGGGTTTTCAATTATCAAACTTATGAACTCACCAACCTAGTGTTGACTTTGTTTAAATGCATGTTTTCTCAGGTGACGAACAGGTGTAGTCGCTCATATGCAAATGAAATAAACCTTAAATAAATTCTAAGAGTTTAAGATTTGACCTGCTAGGCCAAGGAATGATCGAATCTCGGTTGGTGTTGTTGGAGTCTTCCAACTTTTCACCGTCTTGATCTTGGCAGGATCAACATGGATTCCATCCTCATTCACAATGTGTCCCAAAAACTGAACTTCTTTAAGCCAAAATTCACATTTCGAGAACTTGGCATAAAGTTGCTCCTTTTTCAGGAGTTCAAGGATTAAACGAAGATGGTTCTCATGTTCGGATTTTGACTTTGAATAAATCAGAATGTCGTCGATGAATACAATTACAAACTTGTCAAGATACGGTTTACAAACGCGATTCATCAAGTCCATGAAAACCGCAGGTGCGTTTGTCAAACCAAAAGGCATAACCAAAAACTCGTAATGCCCGTATCTTGTACGAAAAGCTGTCTTTGGCACATCTTCCTCAAAAACTCGAAGTTGATGATAACCCGAACGAAGATCGATTTTAGAGAAACACTTTGCGCCTTGTAATTGATCAAAAAGATCGTCGATCCTCGGTAATGGGTATCGATTTTTAATCGTAAGTTTGTTAAGCTCGCGATAATCGATGCACATACAAAAAGAACCGTCTTTCTTCTTCACAAACAAGACCGGTGCACCCCATGGAGATGAACTAGGGCGAATTAAACCCTTGTCGGAAAGTTCTTGTAATTGGCTTGCGAGTTCTTGTAATTCGGTAGGTGCGAGTCGATAAGGAGCTTTCGCAACAGGCATCGCTCCAGGAACGAGATCAATACGGAATTCGACTTGTCGATTTGGAGGTAGACCGTTGATATCCTCGGGAAAGACTTCGGGAAATTCACGAACAACGGGAATGTCTTCGAGCTTTTTCTCCTCGGTTTTGGTTTCTACAATGTGAGCCAAGAAGGCCACGTATCTCTTTCGTAAGTACTTTTGAGCTTGCATACATGACATGAGTCGAAGTCCCTTCGAGGCTTTCTCCCCATATACTAGTAGCTCTTGACCTTCTTTGATCGGGATTCGGATATACTTCTCGTGACAAACTATTTCAGCACGATGTTTTGACAACCAGTCCATGCCAACTATGAGGTCAAAACTTCCCAATTGCATTGGGATAAGGTCAATAGAGAAGTCATGAGAATTAAGGTTCAAAGTGCAATTAGGTATAAAAGATTCAAGCTTAATGGTCTTTCCATTGGCCACTTCAACACTAAAAGGTTCATTCATCTTAGTTCTAGGCATAGCAAGCAGGGGTTCAAAGTCTAAGGATACAAAACTCCTATCGGCACCCGTGTCAAACAATATAGATGAATAAAGTCCATTTACGAGAAACGTACCGTTCACCACATCGTTGTTGTTTTGAGCTTGATTGTCATTGACATTGAAAGCACGACCCCTTGCACCTTGATTGACTTGGTTGTTCGGGGCCATCAGTGCATTGTTGTTGTTGGCTTGAATAGGGCAAGTGTTGACAAAACGATTAGGGTTCCAACAGTTGTAGCAAGCTTTGGCCTTAGGAGCAGTGATGAAGTTCATATTAGCTTGAGGAGCTTGAACCTTTGGCACATGACAATAAAGAGCAAAATGACCGAGTCGATTACAAGTGGTGCACAAACGACATGGAGCAGCAGCAGGATGATGAAAGTTGCACCTTGTGCACAAAGGAGGAGGGCCTGTGTAGACCTTTTTGTTGGCTTGAGTGTTAGGATTGACCGCGGCCATTTGGCGAATAGGGTTGGCATGGGTCACAACATAGTTCGTGTGATTGGCCTTTCTTTTGTGATTCTTCTTGGAGTTGGAATTTGAACCAGTCTTTGGCTCCTCTTTTGGACCTTCTTTTGAACCCTTGGCTGGTTCCTTGTCTTTCTTTGACCCCTTTCTAGTTAAGGTCCCATCTTTTACTTGGTTTTCAGTGAGGGTCGCCGCCATGTGAATGGCATCAACTAGGGTAGGAGGTTTGCTACTATAGACCGAGTCTCGGATTTGCATTGGCAGACCACCAATGTACTTCTCGATCCCCCTATCGGGAGGGGTCACCATGTGAGGACACAAAAGGCTCAGTTCATGAAAACGATTGTTATAGGCCATGTTTTCTCCACTATCCTGTTTAAGATCCCAAAACTCGAACTCAAGCTTTTTGACCTAATTGCGAGGGCAAAACTCCCGGGTCATAAGTTCCTTAAGCTTGGTCCAGGTCAGTTCAGCAGCAGTGTTCTCACCCAAAGACCTTTTCTCGTTATTCCACCAAGTAAGGCTCGTTTTTGAAGAGTCCTAGTAGCATAACGAACCTTCAGATTGGCCAAGCAGTCAGAATTCAGAAAAGTGCTTTCAATTCCCTCGAACCATTGGAGCAGTCCAGTAGCTCCATCCGACCCATTGTACTTGGGTGGATTGCAGGAATTGAAGTGCTTGAATGAGGACTTGGGTTGGTTTTCAGTTTCAGGTTTCGGGTTCGTTGGGTTAACATTCAATCGTTGGTGCAGTTGCACAACCATGTTGGGGTAACACGTCTTCCATTTGACCGGCGATCATTGCCGCCATGCGACGTTCAGTAGCGCGTTGTCTACGAGCCATTCTAGATAAACAAAGGATAGGAACTGATTAGGAATTGAATATGAATAGATTGAATATAGCATTTGTGACATTTGTATTATCTTAGATATAGCAATAAATAATTATTACTAATCATAGATAATTTGTCATTGAATATAAAACACATAAACAAATCAATTGAATTTATTGAAAACATAAGGAATGGTATTCAAAATACCTTGTGACATATTAGAATTAATTTGGTTTGTAAGATGTTTGGTGTGATATGCTTTGGCCTATAAGTGGTCATACTCTCATCGGAAGTCCCCAGGAAAGCTAGACTGGTCCCACAGTACCTCGGGGATTTATACGAATAGCTTTCCTAGACAGGAATTCCAACTACCGGTACTACACCCTTCCAGTTACTACATATCCACCTCACAAACCTAATTCTAACGGGATCTTAAAATCAATATTAGAATGTCCTAAACCTAACTTCTCTAAGGAATATTAGGCATTAAGCCTAATGAGTTTGAATCTTATCAACTATCGATCGTTTGCGCGTACGTGAGTTTAGAAAAGGATTTAACTTAAAGCAAAGTTCTAAGGCAATTGCTTAAGCTAAGTAAATCCCAAAATAATAAGCAATCTTAGTCTAAGGCATTCTTAGCTAAGTTTAGGCAAAGGCATATTAACAACTATGGTTTTCCTCTATGGTATTTAACAACTAAGGCTTTCCTCTATGGTAACAGTTTAATATAAATAACACATAACAATAAGAAATCATAGCATAACAATTATGATATAGCACATAGCACATAAAAAGTAATAAACAAGTAGCAATATGAGATAACTCATATTTGGGTTAGCTTAGTTATAGTCTAGGCCACCATTTTCTAATAACCTAAATCCCTATAACCATGGCTCTGATACCAATCTGTCACACCCCAACCGACGGCGGAATATGTCGGGGCGCGAGTTAGATTGTTCATTACTCATGGTGCTATGTGTAAGTTTCGATAATTAAACAATTGTATTTAAATAATTCAATCATAAATTCATTCAAAATAACCAATCATTCAATTACATAGTTCAAAACCAAAATACATAATTGAAATAGTCTAACATTATTTTAAAATTCAAATCTAGGTCTACTAACATAAACCTATCTTATGTCTTCCTTGATAGCATCCATCTAACCTGTTACATATGCAAAATAAAGATTTTTGTCAACTATATGAATAGTTGGTGAGTAACCCATACAGTTTATATAGTTTACTTAGAAAATGATGCAATTCAATTAGACTATAAGTTTAAACTCTAGCATGTAAATCCTACTAGTTTGCAATTAATTATATAGAATATCTCGTCTCCAAACTCGTATCGATACTTAGCTAAAAAGCTTAGTATATCTACAAGTCTGCCATAGTTTATATCGTCTCCAAACTCGTTCAAATACAAAGCACAAGGCTAAGTATTTTCACAAGTCTGCCCATAGTTTTACTTTTCGCCCTTTTTGCACATTTGACCGAAGTCAAAGCGAAAGTGGTATCTAACACACCTTAGGCTGCTCGGTATAGAATATCATAGAATAACATAGAATCACAAAGCAAATAGAATCACATAACATGAATTCAAACCACATAGACTAAAAGCATTGCATCTATAGAATTTGACTCTAGAATAACTTAGTTTTTGAATACTAGCATATGTAACATCCCAAAAGTACAAAAATGTAAAAAGGGAGTATAGAATTACTCACATGATATCCTAGCTTTGTCACTTGAATCGTTGCCTAGGATTTACAAAGTCGTGCTTGCACTTCTTAACCTAAAGGCAATAAAATTTCTTAGTCTATGTACTTAGAGTTCAAGTTTTGGCATCCTAGTTTCTATGGCATACTATGGAAGTCCTATTTGATATGTCTAAGTTTGAATGGTTTTCATTTAGGATTATTTATTTATTAATTAAATAAATAAATATCCTAATTGATTTTTGAATGATTATTTATTTATTTGATTTTGAATAATCAAATAAATAAATATCCTAATTGATTTTGAAATAATCATTTATTTATTTGATTTTGAATAATCAAATAAATAAATATCATAATTGATTTAGAATAATCATTTATTTATTTGATTTTGAATAATCAAATAAATAAATATCCTAATTGATTTGAATATTCATTTATTTATTTGATTTTGAATAATCAAATAAATAAATATCATAATTGATTTAGAATAATCATTTATTTATTTGATTTTGAATAATGAAATAAATAAATATCCTAATTGATTTGAATAACCTAATTTCCATCCTTTTGCTTTTATTGTTTAATGTTTAAAGAGATTTTGTGTTTAAAAGAATGCATTAAGAAATTGTATGTATAAAGATTTATGTTTATTTTAAAAACAAAAGCATTTTTATTTGTTTTATATTGAAATAATTTTTATAAAATTTTCTTTTTAGAATAATAAAGTTTTACTTTGTAAAAAAAAATAAATTCTTAGTTTTCTAAAAGAAACATTTAAAGTTGTAGAATTTGTTTGAACAAAATTGATTTATAAATAAAAGGATTCATTTAATGATCATTTTATTTTATTGGAAATAATAAAAGATAAAAATTAGGTATATTATTTTATTAAATATTCGAAAAAAAATTAATTATTATGAACTTAATAAATTAGTATTATTTTTTTAAAGATTAATAAAAGATTAACTAGAGTTGTAGATTTAGTTTAAGTTTTAAAAATAGGAGTTGGTTAAAATAATTTACAGAAAATATAGAATTTTTATTTTAGAATTTTTAGACTTTCTTTTTAAAAAAATGGATGGAAAAAGGGTCCAAGAACCAAAACCGGTTCTGGATGTCTCCGGCGGGTCTCGAAACCGGGTCTCGGGTACCAAAGGAAGCGTGTCTACCATTCGGCTGAGACAAGTAATCGTTGATATTTTCTGATCTGAATAAAAATTATACAGTTCTGCGAAATCAGCCCCAAAACTCTATGAACCCTAACTTGGGTCTTCATCTAATTCGATCGATACAGCTACAGATCGAACGAGAGACCATGGGGCTTTTAATCTAGGCCTAAAACCGAGTAGGTTGATGTACTTACCTACCTGGAACGATTAGAAAACGAAGGTGCTCGAGTAGGATGAAAGTCCGGTCGGTCGTTGGCTTCAAATCCGACTTCAGAAGCTTCGCAGGTGTGTTTAGATGATGCAGAGAGGTTCGAGGTGCTTGTGCGATCGTAATGGAATGGTATCATTCGGTTTTTATAGGCGTGAAGAACGAGTTCTAATTTTGGTTCTTGTTCGACATTATGAGGATCAAATCCTATTGATTTGTTATGATTTTGTATAAATAGATTGATTGATACGAATCTCACAGGCAAATCCTTCACAAATCTATTCCCGAATTGTATAGCATCCGCGTGAACGGCTGTTAGGACGAACGGGTCGCGAAAACGGGGCGGTTGGGTCGGGTGGTTTGGGTCCGGGCGAAGAAGAAAAGGAAAGAAGGGGGGAAGGTTTGGAGATTTACAGTTTCTACCCTCAACTTATGGTTTTCTTGAATTCTCCTTTTAAACTCCTCCACACTCACATTCAAGTTTATTTAAATTACAGTTTCAGCCCCTTAAACTTTCATGAAATAATTTTTAAGAGTAAATCTAAAAGTTTATAAAAATAACTTTATAAGTTCTTAATTATTTATTTTATTGCATCATCATCATCATCATTATTATTATTATTATTATTATTATTATTATTTTGTATAATAATTCTTTATTATACAAAAAAATGTATTACACATAGATTTATATAAAAAAAGAATTTATTTTGTAACAATTTGTGTAATGTCATATAGATCTTAGTATTTATCGTAAAATCGAATTATAAACGTTTTGTAACATATAATAATTTGTTTGATAATTTAATCAACTTGTTTATCGAATGCGAATATCAAGGTTTAAATGAACACGCGTAGCTTTATTTTATTAAAATTCGAGCACGATTACAATTAATAAAAGACTCGGGGATTACAACCCATTTCATTTCACCCGTCAGTCTGTGTTCATCACCCGTTGTGTCATATGTAGAATAATATAATAAGAGGATTTTAGTTATCAAACCATAGTATTGATGAACACTCAATGTGTTAAGGAATTTAGATAAATTTAATCTGATCCTTGTTATTATTCTATTTCTTGTGGGGTTAACTGTTAATCACTTTTATAATATAAGAGTGTTAGTTAACCAATTGATATTTGTTCTCAACTTGAAGTGCATAGAGCCTAAAAGGAATCCATTGCAATCCTCACGTAATCAGATTACAATGCATCCAATTTACCTCTATCACCTTGTGTTACCGTAGGCCTCATCGAAACTGTTATTAGTAATATGACATGAGAGAAATAAATTCTTCAGTCTACTAATCAACAGGTAACGATGGATTAATTACAATTTCACTGCAGATTAATATCACCATGTGTCGCTTTCCAGACCCTGACTGTTGTCGCCCTGTCACCGGTCATACGTTACCGGCCAAATGATAAATACGATCAACATACTAGCCCTACAAACTAGAGGTTTGTCAGACCTATGGTACCACTATGCTATCGTTGATTTAGTCACATCAAATTAACTGGTCAGCGATTCGTGAAAGGGACTTACAAATGATCATACTTGAATACATGGCACATGATTGTCGTGATATAATGCAAACAGTTCATTAGTAATCAATTGTATTGTGTTCACCAATGTTGATGTTTGTTCTCGATGTGATATGTTCTCGTTGTTATTAACAAAGTTAAATAAGAGCTTGTCTTATTAAGTTATGTTAATTATGGTATGAATGATGTTGTTATCATGAAGTTACATTATCATGATTATCATTCCTTGTTATTCCATAAAGTCACCTTGTTGTCACTAAGCTGTTGTAAGAGCTAGTCTTACTACACTTAGTCGACTCAGGTGGTGGACGATAGTCGTTCCATGTTATCTTGTAATGTGTTTAGAGTTGTAAGCTAAGTGTTATAAGCACTTGTCTTATTACACTTAATTTGCTCTAGTGTTGAATGATGGTATAAAGATGTGTTATCTTTATATTATTCAAGTGTTTTGTTCCTTGTCATCATGTTCCCCTGTGTTTATCTCAATGTTTGTTCTTGTAGAATAACTAAGTGTTGTGAGAAATAATCTTACAACTAGGTTATTCTATTTTGTGGATGAGTTATGAAATTATATTATCATATTCATCTTAGTTATCTCTGTCATATCATGATCAAATAAGCATGTATACACTGACCAAATTTGAACGATTTGGCTAAGAAATGAGTGAGATCTTGAGGTTTTTGTGTGTGTTTTCTATAGAGAGAGTGATACATCCGGATTTTTAGAGAGAGAGGGGGATTATGGCTGGAAAAATGGAAAGGAAGAAAGAAAAATGGGGTTTTATACCCCGGGTGTTTACCCGCGTGTTCGGTCTCGCTCGGTGTCGTTTTTGCGTATTTTTACGCGCGCGTACTTTCGGTTACGAAATTAAGAATTTTAAACCGTAATTTAGAATTCTTAGATTATTTTTGATGAGTTTCAAAATTGTAAAACGTAAAATATTATCTTTCACTTATTTTTACTGTTTCGTTCGCGATCAGACCGTTAAACCTCGTTAACGCGTAGTTTTACCAGAATAGTTTTATAAAATTCTTTTTAGGTAATAATTCCAAATAAATCTTTTAAATTTATTTTCCTTATTTTATTATCGTTCGAATCGTTTATCGGTTTCGTTTCGTTAGATCGCGTCACCTTCGCCCGTATTCGTTCGAATCGTCACCCGATCGAACACGACGATTGTTTTGCTTTATGACTTTTGTTTTCTACTTGTCAGTCATCATTTCAGAACTCTAAACTCACAGATATATTTGTGTGAATCGTCACCCACGCAAACACACTGTCAGTTCGTTATTCTGAAATAATACTGCATTTGTGTTTGAATTGTATTTCCTCACTAACGGACTCAACTAAACTTCCGGTTTTCACATTGTTTTCATACTGAATCATCGGCCATCTGTTTCCTTTCATCTATGGATATCAGATCGCAACCGACATGTTCTTGTTGTTTACGTGTGCACTGTTGTCTCTTTGAATTCGTTGTATTAACTGTACTTAGGTTTCACCTAAATACATACAACTTAATGTTTATCGTGAGTTGTTGTAGTTACTGTATTTAAGTTTTCACATAAATACGTACAACTGTTGACTGTATTCTGAATTCTGTTATCACAAACACTGTTCACATACATGTATTTACACACAGTAAATAGTGAAAGTACACATACCGTACGGACTTGCCGGATGATCTGATACTGGATGTCACATCAGCCCCCTCTCCTGGCGGTGGTAATATGTGCTAAAGTACTCCGCCAGACAACGTGCAAGGTTGCACGGTCTCCCACTCAATATACAATACAAAAAAAATAAATCATGTGAAGTGCACCACTCCTGGTCATGCCACGTCCTGTGACAGACGAGGCAATGCACTGGTGCAAATACCTAATGAGCGGGTCACGAATACGCGTGACCCGTAGGGATGGCAAAAAAACCCGAGGCCGACGGGTTTACCCGAAACCCGCTACATATGGGACGGGTATTCCAAACCGGATGGGTATGGGGCCGGGTATGGGATTAATTTTTAAAATTTTCGTGGGTATGGGATGGGCTTGGGATTTGTTCATATACCCGTTTACCCGGCCCGATTACCCGATTATATATACCCGTTTACCCGTCCCGTGTACCCGATTATAAATACCATTTATATACATTTGAATTAAAAGAATTTGTTTATTTTTTAATCTTTTTGAACTTTAGAAATTGTTTATATAATTTGTTTCTTTTTTCATCTTTATTTTTTTTGTGGCAACTACAAAAAATTTTTTTAACCATTTTGTTAATAATTGCTATTTTTTGGTTTATTTTGAATGAAGATAATCAACTTATAACATTTTGAAATTTCATATTATTTGATATATTAATAGCTTGTTTTTGGCATATTTAACATATAGTTTTTTGTTATAAAAAAAATAAATTTATTATTAGTTACCCAGTTACCCGATACCAGACGTGTTTTAAGCCAGTTATTCTCAACGAATACATTTAGCTAAACCCGTCGGGATACCCGAAACCCGTTGGGATACCCAAAACCTGACGGGTAAATACCCGATTAATACCCGATGGGATTTGGGACGGGCATGGGACATACTTTTATAAACGGATATGGGACTGGGATTACTCAAACCCGTCCCAAACCCGACCCATTGCCATCCTTAGTGACGCGGGCGCTGCAGACAAAGGCATCGTCGCCGATCCGAGGCCACCAAGCACTGACGATGGTGTCATCAGCTGTATGAATAGCCGTCGTGTAGATCGACATATGAGTCTCCTCCTTGGTGTACAGACCGAGCACACTCCCAAACTCTGCCAAAGACAGGTGGTACGCGGCCCCGCAGAGTCTGAAGGATACCTCCGCCTGCTGCGGCTGACCTGGCTGTGGCTGGAAATCAGGAGCCTGAGGCCTGTACCTGAATGTCGAAAGAAACTCCACCGTGATGAGTCGGTACTGTGGAGCATACGTCATCTGAAACAGACGAGACCATGGCGTGTCCTCGCCAATGATCGCCGTCATCCTCTCCTGCTGGCCAAGCTCGGCCAGCAAATCGTAGTCAATGGCCTTCTGGTTGCCCATCCCCTTCTTCAGGAGTCGATCGCGCCGCTTACGCGCGCTCGTCCCCTAAGGAAACGCCAACCAGGGGTGGTCCATAAGCTCGTCGAAATGCTCGACATCTAGATTATCAACATGCGGCTGTCCCACATCGACATCGGCAAACTCCATATCATCAGAAGAAGACATGTCTGAAAGATGAAAAAATAAAACAAATTACGATAATAACAATAAATAATAACAATAATAATAACAATAAATAATAATAATAACAATAAATAATAATAATAACAATAAATAATAATAATAATAATAAATAATAATAATAAATAATAACAATAATAATAATAAATAAATAATAAAAATAATAATAATAATAACAATAAATAATAAATAATAATAATAATAAATAATAACAATAATAATAATAATAATAAATAAATAAATAATAATAATAATAACAATAAATAATAAATAAAACAAATTACGATAATAACAATAATAATAATAACAATAATAATAATAACAATAAATAAATAATAATAATAATAAATAATAACAATAATAATAATAAATAAATAATAACAACAATAATAATAATAATAATAAATAATAATAATAATAATAATAATAAATAATAATAATAATAAATAATAACAATAATAATAATAATAATAATAATAATAATAAACAATAAATAGTAAATAATAAATAATAATAATAATATATAATAATAATAATAATAACAATAAACAATAAATAATAATAATAATATATAATAATAATAATAACAATAAATAATAATAATAATAATAATAATTATATTACCGGAGAGGCAAACGCCCCGTAGTGACCCCAATGGGGCGTTTAGTTTGAAACTTTAAGGGCAAACGCCTGTAGTGCTCCAAACGGGGCAAGTGGTCCACGTTTGCCTCAAGAACCCAACCTCCGGTCATCCACCTTAACCCTAATCGATCACATGGTCGGAATACTAACCTGGAAGTATCAAACGAGCGGCAAACAGGTGTCAAGCGAGCGGGTCTTTGGCGGTGGCGTAGAGAGGAAACGAGGGTGAGCGAGGGGCGTTTGTGGGGAGCTGGGGGCGTTTGGGGGGTAATTTAAGATGCATACGCCACGTAGTGGTCACTACGTGGCGTTTAGATTTATTTTTTTTAATTTAATGTTTTATTAAATATAATTATATCATATATAATAATATTATATTTAATAATATTATATATAATTGTATTAAATATAATTATATTAAATATAATTCTATTATATATAATGATATATTATATTTAATTCTATTATATATAATTATATTAAATATAATTCTATTATATTTAATTATATTAACAATAATTATATTATATTTAATTAAATTGGTTCGAAACGTTACGATTAATTATAGAAGGTTACAAAGTTTCGTTGGAAACAATGACAGATAAATACAAATTGTCGTTGTCACAATGTTTCGTTGTGATAATATACTTGTTTGTTTGCTTCTATAATCGAATTATACCGTTGGATTCGTTCTTGATAAACCATCTCCCACGCACCGGCCGCATCATTTCGGTAACGTTTCCAGACCGCATTAGAAGTGCCGTGTGACATCCGGTATATTTACGAACAATGATCCGTAATGGTTAGCATACTAAACTTGATTTATTTAATGCGTTAATAATTTAATATTTATTATTAAATTAATGTTGATTAAAAGTCTAGCACAAAGTGTTGTTTAAATGCATGGATTTGCATTTGGTGAATTTTTGAGATTTCGGAACCGTTCGGCGGTGTTTTAACGAACGTTGGTGACGAATCAGTTAATGAATTTAGTAAATATGCTTGGTTTAGTATAAAATGATAAATCATAAACGAATAAATTAAGTTAACGATGAAAACCGTGAAGTTTGGTGTGAATTATTGATTTTACTGACAACCGATTTTACCTGTGTTTTTGCCGGATAAGATGGATTAAATTATCCGAATAATATTTAAGGTCATTATTTTTGTCTAAAATTTGATCGTTTTAGTACGATTAAATATTCTATTAATTTTAGAATAAAAATCGGATTTTTATGAGATTTCCGGTACGAGATTTATACACCGTAGGACTCAGATTATACCTGTTTTTATCTGCTTTAAGCCTAAAATTGCACAAGATGGTGACATGTGGAATACACATGTCACATGTAGGCTACATCAAAATATTTTAAAATCCTTCAAATCTCACCAATTCCAACCTAATCATCTCATTTCACTACAACAAGCCAACCTTCTCATCCTCATTCTCTCTCTCTCGTCCACCCTATCTCTCTTTATATTCATACATTTCAAATTCCTTTTGTAACTTCAATCTTTACCATTTCTTGAGTTTTGATAATACTTGGAGCTTGGGAAGAGTTTTTGACCAAGAAATTATCTATTTTCAAGCATATCAAGGTAAACTTTTAATCACTTTTTATGGGTTTTATTAAAAGTTGGTTCACCCAAATATTAAGTTTAAATATAAATGGGTTTTGATAGAAAATAATAATGTGTGTATGAATGTGTGTGTGTGTGTAACGTAAATACATACACACATATATGTATGTATGTATGTATGTATCGTAATATATATATATATATATATATATATATATATATGGGTGTTTATGTTCTTTCAAAATATACATACATACATGGATGAGTTTGTTTGAATGGTGATTTTAATCACATGCATGTATATATACATGCATACACATGTATGTGTATATGATAAAAGTTGCATGCATGAACATATATGTATATATATGTGTGTTCGTATATATACATATGGATGTGTAGGTGAGATGGTTACATGCATGAACTCATATGTGTGTATAAATGGGTTTTGTTGACATGCATGTATATATATGTATGTGATCATGTATGTATGATTATATACATGGTACATTTATATAAGAGTGCATGCATGTTTTTATGTCATGTATGCATGTGTATGTATAAAAAAAAATATGATGTGCATGCATGATGAATTTGTATAGTTATGGAATTTTAAAAATAATAAAAATAATAAGGATAATTGATATTTTATAAAATATAGTAGATCTGATCTAAAATCTTTAATATACATAAATAATATTAATATTTTTGTTATAAAATGAATAAGGAATGATTAGATAACTTGGCCATAATTTTATTACTTTAAAGTGGATGTGTTGATAAGATAAAAACTACAAAAATAGAGTTTTTCTATAAAATAAATTTTAACAGATTTTTATCAGTAAATTATGGAAATTTATAACATATTTAAAGTATAAAATCAAGTGGTTTTAGAAATGTAATGATATAACGGTTATTGAGGACCGAAAATACGCGTTTTTCGACTATTTTAACGTATAAAAAGAGTCATTTTATGAATCTGATTTTGATCATAAATTTTATAAGTTTTTATGATAAAAATTTGTAAATTTTAATGTATAAGTGTTGTAAGAAAAGTATAAAATGAAATATTTGAAAACTATGTATAAAAATGACATAAAAATGTTGATTTAATGCAAAATTTAGACATAATTTTGTGGCTGATTTTAATCAGAAAATGTTGTGTAAAAATAAGTAAAATATACTTATTTTGAAGTATTGAAAATAACTTGGGACTTAGTGCATGTCGATTGCATGAAGTGGTGTGTGTTACGTTGTCGGTTTTGTCGGTAAAATACGAATAAATTGTCAAACTTGACAAATAATTACAAATAATTAAGTTTGGAGTTAAAATGGATTTTTAGCAAAGATAACTTAATTACTTGGATATAATATGACTTAAAAACGTTAACTTATGTTTTATGATAAATAACTAAATTCGAGTCACCAACGGGTCGTTTGTGTGAAATCTGGTTCCTTAGTGGAATGTGTTTAAGTCTAGTTAAGTTGGGTGAACAACTTACATAGTAGACTTGTGTTTAGACTGTTAATGTGTCCCTTGGGTTTTAGGGCGCTAGTGAGAACAGTCTGGTTATTTGGAAATCTTTGTTGCTAGCAGGAACGCATTGAGGTGAGTTTCACGGCCCCCTTTTAAACTGTTTTGTTTTTATAAATCGGGGGAGAAACTACCTATGTTTGGGAAAGAATATTTGTAATATTTATGCTTGTGTGGTATGTGATGGTTGATAGCTCTTGAGTAAGTGCAGTTGGGCCTGGTTCTCGTGGATTGTTCCCGAGTGGTTTTGCGCATTGATAATTTTTGTGCCCGCAGTCGTAATCATTAGTCTCGCGAGGGACCGCAGGATATATTGGTAGATCTATCGGGCTTGACAACCCACTCCCCGGCCAGGTGTCATGGTCCTTGAGTAACGGGAGAATATATGTTGCAGGGAGTCTGCTCCTTGGTTTCGGTTTGATTATGAGCTCATGGTGTCTATCGGTTCGTAGGATCTAGCTAGTCTACGAGATGTTCACTAGCACAGCATAGAAATATTACCTTCTTTTCCATGATAAACTATTGATGTGTTTTATTATAAAACCTGTGAACTCACCAACCCGTTTGGTTGACACTTGTTTTTAAATTTGGTATGTTTCTCAGGTAAGTAGCATGAGGATGGGAAAGAAAAACCGGTTCTTGAAAGCGAGCGTACATGGGATAATTATATTGGGACCGGTTATCGAAATGTTAAAAATAATGTTTTTGTAATAAGACGTGAACTTATGTTAACAATTATAGATGACTTTTATATATATTTATCCATGTTTTATTTAAATCGTTCGCTTAACTTATGCTTGTGTTATTTACTGTTGACACCAAGACTCTGTTAAGTCTTCCGCTGCGAGTCGGGGTGTGACAGTAAAAGTGGCATCAGAGCCTAGGTTATAGCGAACTAGTAAAATATTTTTATAAATCTAGACTATAACCAATCAAACATTATTTTTAGAACGGTTCCTTTCCCAATATGGTATTGCATGCGTACTTAGCCTGAGAAAATTGATATGTGTGGATGTGTTTTTATTAGTACATGACTAACCAATTTTTATGGATGTCCTTCTTTCTCTAGTGGTTGATCCTATGATTAACGTGCACGGCTCTAGTAGTGAGCTTGATTTACTGTATTACTCATATTTTGCTTTAGGCCTAGATCTATTGAGGCCTGATGATTGTGGAAGGCTATCTGCGTTAGATGACGAGATATTCCACCACTAACATTCCTTAGTCTCCATATACATATTGGTTCCATGTTATTGTCTTCACCTATAAGGGTGTTATACACATGTCGGAGGAGACGTGACCTCGGTAAGAGGCCACACACTGATAATGACGAAGCTCTTACTTACTCTAAGACCTATACTGGACAACATTTTAATTGCACCGAGGGCAGGTGCGAGTCAATTGGTTAGATTGGGGGACTGTGAGATTACATGGTGTGATCCCCAGTTTTGAGCAAGGGGACCCTCTACTACAGTGGTTGGGTATATGACTCAGGGAGAGTCGTTGGATTTGTTGATCGTTACTCCGACAGCGCGATAAGCTCAATATGAGAGCACTATTAAGAGGCCACATATCAGCTTATTGACATGCAAACTGTGGGATTAGACTCAGTACATCATAGTTGCTCACCATTTTATTTGATGACCCTCCCACAACATTTATGTAGTTGGTCTAAGAGATATGTTTAATTTGTTATAAGTGTTGTATTCATTTTGAGTTGTTAGTTCTAATATATCTTTAGTAGGACTAAGTGTTTCGTTGACCATATGTTTTTATAAAAATTCATTTATTTGAATAATACAAGAAATCACTCATGACTAATTCCCATGAAACAAGAGGGAAGATTGATTCAAATCATTTTCCCATAAGCGCCAAAGAATTATCACAGTTTATCTCGCGACATGTTGTAGTGGCTTTAGCTCAAAGAGACTCAAACAACGACAACGGGAAGTGTTAACCATGAGGTTGTACTTACAAAACTTTTCAAGTGTGTAACTCGCGTTTGTTTACCAGCACTGAGGGATATATATAATGCGCTGGATTGAAAGAATGGAGTCAGTTATATGATACTAGTGGTTGTACCTTAGACCAATAAATGAAGTATGTAGTTTGTTCGTTCCACGATGAAGCGTTGACATGGTGGAACACCTTGTTACAAGCAAAAAGGAGAAGCTGCTGCATACAACCTCTCTTGGGATGAGCTTAAAGAACTACTGTTGAGGGAATATTGCCCAATAAGTGAAGTGTAGAAGCTAGAGCTTAAGGTTTAGAATCATGTTATGATAGGTGACGAGATTTGAGACTAAGCAACTATATTTCATGAACTTGCGAGGTTAGTTCCAAGACTGATTAACCTAAGTAAGTAAGGATAGAGCGATATATCTGGGGCTTGGCACATCAGATTAGGCACATGGTTGTTGATCCCCCCACCAGTAGTGAACACATCTAATTCATATATTATATTGATTGAATTGATTGTGGAACTTTGAAATTGAATGGATGTTATTTATTGGTTAATTTGAACCGAAATCTTTGTCCTAAGTGTGAAATGAAAGAAATAAGAAAACAAACATATGATGAGTATACTACTATGCCTGGCCAACATATTAGTGCACCCATGATATGAGTGTGGTCTTACGGATATCATTTTATATTAAGGTCATTGAAAATAGGTAAGGTGTTAAGAATTTCCTTTGGTTTATACTTCTACCTTTGTATAAATGGGAACTCCAACGGGAGTTGGTAATCTAGACAAGAAAGTGATAGAATCAAGTAAGACACCTGCTAGTGTAGAGAAAACACCCTTTGAGGGAAAGTGGAAAATTTTTATAATCGTTTTGGTAATTAGAAAAGTAGGAAAGTAGGAATCAGGGTCTGGGAAAATTCTACACTGCAAACACATCTGGAGTGCCATGTTGAAGGTTGGTATGTGAACGATGTTGTAAGATAAGACACCAAATTCAAACATATAGAGTTAAGTTACATGTAGGGCCAAGTGAAGGAAATAGAAGTTGCAGCTAGACGATCATTCATTTAAACATTGATATCTTACCTGTAGAACTTGGTAGCTTCGATATTGTAGTCGGTATGGATTGCTTATCTAAGAATAGGGAGGAAGTTGTTTGTTTCGAAAAGGTGATTCGTCTTCCTCTTTCGAATGGTAAAGTCCTGATCATTCGTGGTGAATTGAAGAAACCTCTCTTGAATATGATCAATGTTATGAAGGCACAAAAGTTTCCATGCAAAGGATACTCTGCATTCTTAGCTAGTATTGTCGACACAAAAGCTGAGAAATCAAAGATCGAGGAGATACCTGTTGTTCGAGAATATTCAGAAGTTTTTTTTTCAGAAGACTTGCCGGGATTGTCTCCGTCAAGATAGATAGAGTTTAGAATCGACCTTGTGCCAGGAGAGGCACCTATGGCGAAGGCTCCATATCGGTTAACACCTTCTGAAATGCAAGAGTTGTCCAATCAATTAAGAGAATTGATGGACAAAATGATTCATTAGACAAAGTTTTTCTCCTTGGGGAGCAACGGTCTTATTCGTCTAAAAGAAAGATGGGTCAATGAGGATGTGCATTGACTATAGAGAATTGAATAAACTCACCATCAAGAATCGGTATCCCTTGCAGAGGATTGATGATTTGTTTGATCATTTGTGTGGTTCTAGTCTTTATTCAAAGATCGATTTACGTTTAGGATATCACCAATTGAAGATTGCGGAGGAAGATATTCCGAAGACTTCCTTCAGAACGCGCTATGGGCATTATGAGTTATTGGTCATGCCTTTCGGGTTAACGAATGCACCTGCGGCATTTATGGACCTAATGAATAGGGTTTGTAGACCTTATTTGGATAAGTTTGTAATTGTCTTTATCGATGATATACTTATCTATTCAAAGAGCAAGGAAGACCATGAACGTCATTTGAGGTTGGTTTGGGAATTTTTAAAGAATAAGAAACTTTATGCTAAGGTCTCCAAATGTCAGTTCTGGATTCGAGAAGTTCAATTTATGGGTCATGTCATAAACGAGAAAGGTATCCATGTGGATTCCATGAAAATTGAAGCAATCAAGAATTGGAGTACGCCTACATCTCCAACTGAAATACGTCAGTTTTTGGGGCTGGTTGGTTATTATAGAAGGTTCATTGAGAATTTTTTTAAGATTGCACAATCTTTAACTTTATTGACTCAGAAGGATCAGAAGTTTGACTGGGGCACCAAGCAAGATGAAGCTTTTCAACTTTTGAAGCATAAACTATGTACCGCACCTATTTTATCACTTCCTGATGGAAATGATGGGTTTGTGGTGTATTGCGATGCATCACGACAAGGTCTTGGATGTGTTTTAATGCAACGGGATAAGGTGATAGCATACGCTTCGCGACAATTTAAATTACATGAGAAAAATTACACCACCCATGATTTAGAATTGGGGATGGTTGTTTTTGCGCTCAAGATATGGAGACATTATCTGTATGAGACAAAGTGTACTATTTTCACAGATCACAAAAGTCTCAAACATATCTTCGATCAAAAAGATCTAAATATGAGACAACGTAGGTGGGTCGAACTGATCAATGATTATGATTGTGAAATTTGTTATCATCCTGGAAAGGCGAACGTGGTGGCAGATGCTTTGAGTAGAAAGGTTAGTGACAAAACTTTACGAGTGCGTACATTGGGTTTAACTATCCAAACGAGCATTACCGCTCAAATTCATGAGGCACAACTTGAGGCACTTAAAGTTGAAAATGTCAAAGCCGAAGGCCTACACCGAATGGTTAAAGAATTAATTCCAAAGTCCGATGAAATTTTATATTTCATGAATCGTATATGGGTACCTTGTTTTGGTAATCTTCGTGAGCTGGTTATGGAGGAAGCTCACAAGTCCTAATATTCAATCCATCCGGGATCGGACAAGATGTACAAAGATTTGAAAGAATTTTATTGGTGGCCTAATATGAAACGGGAAATTGCCGAATATGTCGGTAAATGTCTAACTTGCTCCAGGGTGAAGGCAGAACATCAAAAACCGTCCGGACTTTTGCAACAACCTGAGATCCCATAATGGAAGTGGGAATGTATTGCAATGGATTTTATAACGAAATTACCTCGAACGTCAAGTGGCTATGATACTATTTGGGTAATTGTCGATCGTTTAACTAAGTCAGCACACTTCCTTCCAATTAAAGAGGCTGATAAAACGGAGAAGTTAGCGAAATTATACTTGAAAGAAATTGTTTCTATACATGGCGTTCCTGTGTCAATCATATTTGACAGGGACAGTCGGTTTACATCAAGGTTTTGGCAATCTTTGCGAACAGCCTTGGGTACTCGTTTAGATATGAGTACTGCTTATCATCCATAGACAGACGGTCAGAGCGAAAGAACTATTCAGACACTGGAAGATATGCTTCGTGCATGCGTGCTTGATTTCGGTGGTAGCTGGGATGTTCATTTATCGATTAGCGGAATTTTCTTATAAAAATAGTTACCACTCGAGTATTAAAGCTGCACCATTCGAAGCCTTTATGGTAGAAAGTGTCACTCATCGTTATGTTGGGCAGAAGTTGGTGAAAAACAATTTACTGGAACTGAACTTATTCAAGAGACCATTAATAGGTCTTTTGAATAAATGATAGATTGAAAGTTGCCATGGACAGGTAGAATAATTATGCTGACAATAGACGGAAACCGTTAGAATTTCAGGTCGGAGATCGTGTTATGTTAAAAATCTCACATTGGAAAGGATTCTTGAGATTTGGCAATCAAGGGAACCTTATTCCTCGTTATGTTGGACCATTGTATATTTTGGCTCGAGTTGGCCCGGTTGCGTATCGACTGAACTTACCGTCGCAACTTAGTAATGCGCATGATGTATTTCATTTGTCTAACTTAAAAAAAAAAGTGTTTTTTTTTTCTGATGAAACGACTGTTGTACCAATCGAAGATATTCAAGTTGATGAAAGACTTCATTTTGTCGAAGAGCCAATTGAGATTTCGGATTAGGAAGTCCATAAGCTCAGACGTAGTCAAATCAAGTTAGTGAAAGTAAAATTGAATTCGAGAAGTGGCCCATAATTTATTTGAGAGCACGAGGATCAGATGAGAAAGAAGTATCCCCACCTGTTTTCTTTTGATAAGAAAAGATCGTGGTGGTTTATAATTTCGGGACGAAATTTCCTAAACCAGGGGAGACTGTGACATCCGGTATATTTACGAACGATGATCCGTAATGGTTAGCATACTAAACTTGATTTATTTAATGCGTTAATAATTTAATATTTATTATTAAATTAATGTTGATTAAAAGTCTAGCACAAAGTGTTGTTTAAATGCATGGATTTGCATTTGGTGAATTTTTGAGATTTCGGAACCGTTCGGCAGTGTTTTAACGAACGTTGGTGACGAATCAGTTAATGAATTTAGTAAATATGCTTGGTTTAGTATAAAATGATAAATCATAAACGAATAAATTAAGTTAACGATGAAAACCGTGAAGTTTGGTGTGAATTATTGATTTTACTGACAACCGATTTTACCTGTGTTTTTGCCGGATAAGATGGATTAAGTTATCCGAATAATATTTAAGGTGATTATTTTTGTCTAAAATTTGATCGTTTTAGTACGATTAAATATTCTATTAATTTTAGAATAAAAATCGGATTTTTATTAGATTTCCGGTACGAGATTTATACACCGTAGGACTCAGATTATACCCGTTTTTATCTGCTTTAAGCCTAAAATTGCACAAGATGGTGACATGTGGAATACACATGTCACATGTAGGCTACATCAAAATATTTTAAAATCCTTCAAATCTCACCAATTCCAACCTAATCATCTCATTTCACTACAACAAGCCAACCTTCTCATCCTCATTCTCTCTCTCTCGTCCACCCTATCTCTCTCTATATTCATACATTTCAAATTCCTTTTGTAACTTCAATCTTTACCATTTCTTGAGTTTTGATAATACTTGGAGCTTGGGAAGAGTTTTTGACCAAGAAATTATCTATTTTCAAGCATATCAAGGTAAACTTTTAATCACTTTTATGGGTTTTATTAAAAGTTGGTTCACCCAAATATTAAGTTTAAATATAAATGGGTTTTGATAGAAAATAATAATGTGTGTATGAATGTGTGTGTGTGTGTAACGTAAATACATACACACATATATGTATGTATGTATGTATGTATCGTAATATATATATATATATATATATATATATATATATATATATGGGTGTTTATGTTCTTTCAAAATATACATACATACATGGATGAGTTTGTTTGAATGGTGATTTTAATCACATGCATGTGTATATGATAAAAGTTGCATGCATGAACATATATGTATATATATGTGTGTTCGTATATATACATATGGATGTGTAGGTGAGATGGTTACATGCATGAACTCATATGTGTGTATAAATGGGTTTTGTTGACATGCATGTATATATATGTATGTGATCATGTATGTATGATTATATACATGGTACATTTATATAAGAGTGCATGCATGTTTTTATGTCATGTATGCATGTGTATGTATAAAAAAAAATATGATGTGTATGCATGATGAATTTGTATAGTTATGGAATTTTAAAAATAATAAAAATAATAAGGATAATTGATATTTTATAAAATATAGTAGATCTGATCTAAAAGCTTTAATATACATAAATAATATTAATATTTTTGTTATAAAATGAATAAGGAATGATTAGATAACTTGGCCATAATTTTATTACTTTAAAGTGGATGTATTGATAAGATAAAAACTACAAAAATAGAGTTTTTCTATAAAATAAATTTTAACAGATTTTTATCAGTAAATTATGGAAATTTATAACATATTTAAAGTATAAAATCAAGTGGTTTTAGAAATGTAATGATATAACGGTTATTGAGGACCGAAAATACGCGTTTTTCGACTATTTTAACGTATAAAAAGAGTCATTTTATGAATCTGATTTTGATCATAAATTTTATAAGTTTTTATGATAAAAATTTGTAAATTTTAATGTATAAGTGTTGTAAGAAAAGTATAAAATGAAATATTTGAAAACTATGTATAAAAATGACATAAAAATGTTGATTTAATGCAAAATTTAGACATAATTTTGTGGCTGATTTTAATCAGCAAATGTTGTGTAAAAATAAGTAAAATACACTTATTTTGAAGTATTGAAAATAACTTGGGACTTAGTGCATGTCGATTGCATGAAGTGGTGTGTGTTACGTTGTCGGTTTTGTCGGTAAAATACGAATAAATTGTCAAACTTGACAAATAATTACAAATAATTAAGTTTGGAGTTAAAATGGATTTTCAGCACAGATAACTTAATTACTTGGATATAATATGACTTAAAAACGTTAACTTATGTTTTATGATAAATAACTAAATTCGAGTCACCAACGGGTCGTTTGTGTGAAATCTGGTTCCTTAGTGGAATGTGTTTAAGTCTAGTTAAGTTGGGTGAACAACTTACATAGTAGACTTGTGTTTAGACTGTTAATGTGTCCCTTGGGTTTTAGGGCGCTAGTGAGAACAGTCTGGTTATTTGGAAATCTTTGTTGCTAGCAGGAACGCATTGAGGTGAGTTTCACGGCCCCCTTTAAACTGTTTTGTTTTTATAAATCGGGGGAGAAACTACCTATGTTTGGGAAAGAATATTTGTAATATTTATGCTTGTGTGGTATGTGATGGTTGATAGCTCTTGAGTAAGTGCAGTTGGGCCTGGTTCTCGTGGATTGTTCCCGAGTGGTTTTGCGCATTGATAATTTTTGTGCCCGCAGTCGTAATCATTAGTCTCGCGAGGGACCGCAGGATATATTGGTAGATCTATCGGGCTTGACAACCCACTCCCCGGCCAGGTGTCATGGTCCTTGAGTAACGGAAGAATATATGTTGCAGGGAGTCTGCTCCTTGGTTTCGGTTTGATTATGAGCTCATGGTGTCTATCGGTTCGTAGGACCTAGCTAGTCTACGAGATGTTCACTAGCACAGCATAGAAATATTACCTTCTTTTCCATGATAAACTGTTGATGTGTTTTATTATAAAACCTGTGAACTCACCAACCCGTTTGGTTGACACTTGTTTTTAAATTTGGTATGTTTCTCAGGTAAGTAGCATGAGGATGGGAAAGAAAAACCGATTCTTGAAAACGAGCGTACATGGGACAATTATATTGGGACCGGTTATCAAAATGTTAAAAATAATGTTTTTGTAATAAGACGTGAACTTATGTTAACAATTATAGATGACTTTTATATATATTTATCCATGTTTTATTTAAATCGTTCGCTTAACTTATGCTTGTGTTATTTACTGTTGACACCAAGACTCTGTTAAGTCTTCCGCTGCGAGTCGGGGTGTGACATGCCGGGTACCGAGTATCAAGTTTTGTCCAGAAGATGTCTATATTAGAAAGCGGGATAATCGTGTCTGTATGCAAATGAAAGGAAAATAATCAATTTACAACAAAAAAATGTAAAAAACAAACAAAGAGGAATTGATTACAGTATTTTGATACCTGTATTTTCGTTTGTTGAGATCCGACAGGCACATGGCAAGCCACAACTTGTCCACAACTGGTGGCCGCATGAGATACTACCTTGACGCAAAACCTTGATCTTATTTATTTCATCAAGTAGTAAATCAAGAGCTTTATGTGAAACTTTGTCACGTAAGTTATTAAACATGGGTATTTTATAATGACACATTATCTTTATTAAACTTGTTTCAAACCCATGTTTCATGTTTACCTCCTGCGATTCTACCATTTGATCAACAAAACCTACCAGCATCGAGAGCGAGTTATTAGTGGTTCTCATATATCTTTTTAAGTTTGAATGTTGACTCTCGACTCTGTTAGTTGTACGTTTACCAAAGTTAGGCGTTCTGTTAGTCCAGACTGTGACAAACATGTCTTTGAAGGGGTTTAACCAAGTCTGAGTCACATAATTCAAAACCCCTGAAATAAAAAAAAAACTATAACATACGAAAACGTAATTTTACCAAAAATAATGATAATGATATTTAATGACACTTACTTTGACGGTTATCTGCAACTAGTTGTTGGTACAGACGGTTGTAGTTGTAGTCGTAAATTTCTGGCAACGAAGAGTCACACAAATTCCCCCAACGACTCTTAAACTTTTTTCCAATCACCGTCTGAAAAACTCGCCTTGCAGTGTTTTGCGATATTTTCGCTTATGTGTCACCTGCATAAATACCTGGAAGCGTGCGGAAAGACCTTACGACATGCATTCATCAGAGCAAGGTCTCTGTCGATTATTATCACGCACGGCTCCATACACTTATCTAGCATATCTTTTACCCGTTCTAGAACCCAATAATAATTTTCCTCTTTTTTTTAACTCACGAACGCGTGTGTAATACAAAACGTATGGTGTGTTGAGGTAACACCAACTATATGTACAAAAGGAAGTTTGTACATGTTAGCCTTGTAAGTCGCGTCGATCATAAGAACATGTGGGAACGCACGCCACCAGTTGTATGATTTTTTATGACAAAAAAAAAAATCTCGTCCACGACATTCGTTTCGGAGTTTTCGCGAGTATAGTATACGTAATTTTTAGTATGTAGCAGGTTCTGTAAGACCTGCATTGGGGTTGATCCGACTTTTTGTTTATTTTTAAATTTTTGCTGCACATTGTATACGTCTCTACGGATGGAGACGTTGTCGGGATTCTGCTTCTTTAGGCTCGAAAGTATGTTGCGTGGCTCCATGTGTTGCTCAGTTAGATGATGCACCATGTTTTGTTTCTGCTCGGACATTCTATTAACAAACGGGTGCCCCTCAAGATTTTGAGCAGGTTCATGGTTGTGTTTGTCGTTTCTGACCTGAAGCTTCCAACCATAAGAATCAGTGTCGTATATTCCTATTAATTTAAAAGGACAGCCGATTTTTTTGCTACCGGTACGCCTTAAGATGGATGTACTATTGTGTTCACCACCACGATCACACACAAGCCAGATTTTGTTGACTTCATCGGTCCCCTTCTTTTTCTTAGATCGTCCGGTAACTACGACGTATCCATTATCAAGGGCTCTACTTTTCACCCATGCCATCAGCTCCTCCACAGAAATGAATATCTGAAAACAATGTTGTCATTAAACTAATGTCCATCTAACTAAAAACAAGTGAAAATATATTACCTCATTGGTATTCCAGTCCATATTTTGGTATACAATGTCAGCTTCTTCCTTTTTAACCGCCACTTGGGGTGGGTGTGATTGTTCACCACCGTAACATTCCCTGTTAACGTCTTCATCATCGCAAGGTTCTCGGTTCAAATCAAACTGCCAGTACGAAGTTTGACCCGCAACCTCTTCGTTAAGATCTGGTAATGCTGGTCTATTTGTGGCCTCAGACAATTGCACACCAGTCTCATCCTTAAAAACATTATGATTAGTTTGTCATTTGATTAACAATAAAAACAAGTAAATACAGTTTCGTACCTGATAAGTTTCAGCCACATGCGAAACGTCGGAATATTGACCGAAGAAAAAGTCTCCGTCCCACCAAGACATATTTCAAATAAAAAATATGGGTGTAGAGTGTAGATATTTAATAAATGAAACAAGAGAAACTCGATCAACTATACGTAAAGTGATTCGAGTGAACGTTTGATATTTTAACGCAATATGTGTGTGTATATGGACGATGAATTCGTAAGTTAGAAACTAATTGGCACGTTTTAAACATTAAACGCCTCGTAGTGGTCACTACCGGGCGTTTAGGGCTAACCCTAAACGTCCCGTAGTGACCACTACGTGGCGTTTGGGTCTAATCAACTGACATTGTCGGACCTTTTTCAGAACACCGTACTAATACGCCCCGTAATAGCCACTACGGGGCGTTTAGGTTTAATCAATGCCCCTGTCGTTTGACCAAGAAAGTGCAATCCGTACCAAAACGCCCCGTAGTGGCCACTACGGCACGTTTGAGAGGTGTGCAAACATTATTTTGAAGTGTAAGTTTAACACCACCCTTGTAAAAATAAGGTGCCACATGGCAATTGAAAGGATTAAAATAGGTCAAGTGGCAGTTATAAATTTTTGTTGAACGCTTCAAGAACCTGACCAAAGACTTTATTCTTGTTTTTTTATTCTTCTCTCCTGACGTGTTTTACATTAACTTTCTTTCTCCGCGTTAATGACGTTATTATATTATTATTTTTTGAACGACCCAGCTAATTAATTTCCGGGTACTCTATACACAGCCTTCAATAGCTAAAGAATGTCCAAGCTGGCCACTAGTCCAGACGAACGGAGCCCCTAGCCCACCAACCACTAATTCCTGGGGAAACCATACCCAAACACCCGCTCAAAGGCACGACGATAGAAGGCCGGTAAAACCGGGTAGGATCAAGATTCGAACCCAGGACATGAGTCTCCTATCACTTTCCTCATACCTCCATCTTACCACTAGGACAAGACATCATTGGTGACGTTATTATATTATAAAATAGGTTATATACCCATGTAATACACGAGTTTGCGAATAAAAAATAATGTGATTTTATAATTATTTTTTCATGAATTTATATAATTAAAATAATTTTATTATATCTTTTTAAATTTACATGATTATACTAATAATATTAGTTATACCTTTTTCATATAGAAAAACTTTAAAGATAAAAATTTATAAAAAAATTTCTTTAAACATATATATATATATAACATTAAACATAGATCACACATGTTAAATATTTGAATTTTAAAATTATTTGTTTAAAATAACATAATACATATTTTTCAAAAATGTTTTATAAAAAATTAACACATTGATTCATAATTTAATAATATTATTTACTAAGTTAAATAAAATCATTAATATTTAATAGGAGAGAGAAAAATAAAAAATTAAATTTAAAAAATAATGGCATAGAAAAATATTTATTATGAGAGAGCAGTGAGAAAAAAAATCTTTAAGTAGCCTTGAATGTTGACAAGTGGCATGTCAAAACCTTTATTTATTATATAGTATAGATATAGATATAGATATAAATTCAAGAATAACAACAAACAATAACAGCATACAAATCGCATTTTAACTTTTAAGGATATAATTCGAGAATCAACATAATAATTTAATAATATTCAACCATGAGATTGCAATTTTGACCCATTAATTTTGACTTCTTCCATAGCTGTTTCTTGAACAGGCAACCTGGACTTCTTTTCCATGCCATTTATCTGCAATATATAAGTTGTTTCCCGCTGATTTTTAAAAAATTGAAAGTGGGATCCATCCAAATCCAATTGGTTATATATTTATATGAACACATGCACAGATTAGCTTTCAGAAATATATATAATCGCAGCAGCAGCAGCATCATCATCGGTGGTCAAAGTCAGATCTTAAAATCATCAATCTACACGACGGTTTTTGATTCAATCGATACAAAGATTTGTTCATCATCTTCATCTGGTATTTCAGAAGGTACAATTAAGTTAATCGTCTTGTTATTTACGTGATTTGATATGAAAAGTTTGGCTATAAATGAACGAACGGATACAAATGAACCCTTATTCGTGTTCGTTCGTTTACATTTAATTTGTTAATGAATGGGTTATAAACACTTAGTGAACAGAAAATGTTGTTCGTGTTCGTTTAATAAGGAATTGGACTTGTTATCGAACAGTTTATGAACATAAACGAGTGCATGTTAATTTAAAAAGAAAAATTAGCATTTTGAAATTTGAATCTCAAATATTAGACATAATCATCTTTGAATTAAACAATTAATATAAAGATAAAAAAATTATTTTAACATGGCAAAATTAAAAAAATAATAATCATAATTAAAATTAATTAAAAGTAATATTTCAAATATATGAGTTTTAAATTATTATGTTTTTGATAAGATATAAATTGCAAATGGCTAGATATTTTCTTTTGAACGGCGTTGATTTTCAACGCGTGAACCACTTATTTCAGGCCATGTTACTAAAGTCTACTTATCATGACCTTCGTTGAGATCCCACCACCACCCCAGGAGGAAACCGCGCCGAAAACCCCCTGACCTCACAAGGACCCCTATTTTGCCTTGAGATGGATTTTAACCCACCTTCCATTTCGAAAGCCTTGGGGGTATCGTTAGGGCAAAGTCTCTTTGGTTAAATAACTAGATATTTAGTTAAATATTATGATATTAAACTAAATATAAAAAAAAAGAATTTAAACATATTTAACAAATAAACATAAACCTACATTAACGAACACCTTACCGAACATTCAAGAACACAAATGAATGAATGTGACCTTTGTTAATGTTCGTCCATTTAACTAAACGAACGAAATTTCTAGTTTGTGTTTGTTAATTTAGTTAAGGAATGAACAAAAACGAACTTCCCGCCAAACGGTGCACGAATTGTTCACTAAACGGTCGGTTCGTTTACGACCACAGTTTGGGTCGTTTTGTTGGATCACGTTGGCTCGTTTATCTTTGTAAATGTAGATATGATCTAATTGGTTAATCCCTTAAATAGAGATGGGCATAAAAACCAGTTCGGTTTTAAAAACCGGTTTCTAAACCGGTTCATGGAGCTTCTCAAACCGGCTTCCCTCAAACCGGTTTCCAAACCGGTCCGAACCGTAGGTTTGGGATAATTTTGGATTTTCGATCGTTGGAATAGGTTTGGAACCGAACCGAACTGAACCGGTTTCCCAAACCGGTTTTAACGGCTAGTCGAGAATATTACCGTTTTTTTTGGAAAAAATAGCCGTTGGGGGTGTTTTTGGACCTTTTTTTTTTGGTGTTTTTTGACATCTTAGACCCCATAAGTTTAGTATAAATAGGTAGTGGTTGTTTAGGTTCAATCACACAACTCTCAAACGCACAAAACACTCTCCAATATCTCAAAACGCAAACCCCCTCAAAAATGGCTTCATCAAGTGCTAACTCTTCGGTTGGTTGTGGTGCTTCAACAAACCTTGAAGTTGTTGAAGTTATTCCTACGAAGAGGAATCCCGAAATATGGAAAAACTACAATTTGTGTAAGATGTCGAGCGGTCCAAATAAAGTTTGGTGCAAGCTTTATGGTAGTTTTTTCAAACACGACGCGAATACTACTTTGAAAAACCATCACGAGTTCAAATATTGCAAAGCTTTGAAGAACGAAGCGGCACGAGGTCAACCGACGATGTCGAACGACAGGAGTATTTTCGCTTATAGTGTCGATGCGGTTCGGGAGCAAATGGCGCAATTCGTGATTCAACAAAGTTTGCCATTTAACCACTTCGACAACCCTCGTCTAACTCGACTTATGAACAAACTCTTCAACCTCGTTACACACACGTAAGTAGTTCTACCATTAGAAGAGATTGTTTAAATATGTGGAAAAAAGCTAAAAATGAACTTATTTTGGGTTTTGAAAACTTACAAACCGGCGTTAGTTTAACTTGTGATGTTTGGTCCGCTCCACATGGTTCACCCGACTCATACATTTGTGTTACCACTCATTGGGTACAACCCGATACATGACAATTAATGAAACGTACGGTCGCATTTGAATTATTTGACTATCCTCTCACGGGTGAGAATTTATTTTATGTTTTAGACAAAGTTATAAAAACTTTTAAATTGGAAACCAAAATATTTTCAATCTCATTTGGTAACGCGTCGAATAATACGCGTGCGGTCCAACAACTAATTTTAAAATATAAACCTATTTGCAAAGGTGTTTTTTCATAGTCGATGTGTTGCACACATCATTAATTTGGCGGTTTAAGACGGGATTAAAACTATTGAAGAAACAAAAGATAAATTTAAACAAATGTTACACGACATTTTTAGCTCAACCAAACGACATACTATGTATCGTCGTTTTTGTAAAGAATCATACCTAGGTCCAAATTGGGACGTAACAACTAGGTGAGATTCGACATGTAGCATGTTTGAGAAAGCTATACAACAAAAAGATAGTTTGATTGTTTACCATAATCTTTTAGCGCAAAAGAGTCGTGTTGAAGCATTTAATCCGCCGGGTTGGGAACTTATTGAACAAATAGCCAAAATGCTTCATGTTTTTAAAACCGCAACAACATTTTTATCCGGTGTTTATTATCCAACAAGTCCTTTGGTACTTAGCCAAATTTATTTAATGAGTTCAAAATTGAATGAATTGTCTTTTAGACCAAAACCTTTAAGTGATATGGTTTCACCAATGAAATCAAAACTTTTAAAATATTTCAAAGAAATGCCACCGGTTATTACTTGTGCCGCCGCTTTAAACCCTTGCGTAAATGTTGCGGGGGTTGAAACTTTACTTGAAAAAATTTGTTACGATTTAGATTTGCATGATGAAGATCCATTTTACGCGCAAACATTACAAATAACTTTTAATAAACAATTTTCAAATATGTTTGATGTTTATGTTCAAAAATATGGAACAACATCAACCATACACCAAATAATGAGAAACACGACATCAAGTTCTAGTAGTTCAGATTCACAAATCGCTTTTTATAATTTATTAATGAACGCGAATAGTAAAAGGAAAAGAGGCAATACTCCAAGTAGTGAACTTAGAAGATATATTGCCACCGATTTTTTGTCGGGCATGACTCCTCAAGAGTTTATGTCCTTTGATATCTTGGCTTGGTGGAAAGGTAAGGAAAAACAATTCCCGATCCTATTTGCTATGGTCCGAGATCTACTAAGCGTCCAAGCTTCTACAGTAGCTTCGGAATCGGCGTTTTCTGTTAGTGGCAGGGTCATTTCAGTAAGAAGAACAAGACTCACTCCTCTGGTGGTAGAGATGTCGATTTGCTTGAAGGATTACTTGGATGCGGCGGAAAGAGTTCAAGATAAGTCTCCACTTGAAGGCGAAATGGATTACGAGAGCGAGCTATTCCGATGTTTAAAACCGGTTTATAGCCCGAACCGGTTTGGCCTAGAACCGGTTTGCCCCATCTACTGTAGAAACCGATTCGGTTTAGAAACCGAACCGGTTTGGTGATAAAAACCAGTTTGAGCACCTCTACCCTTAGACAACGGTTTTGTAAAAATAATTGGTTTTTGGATGAAAGTTTTTGCTTTAACCAAATAGGTTTTGAACCGGTTTTTGATTGCCAGAAAGCTAACTAGTCAAACCGATTAGGTTATTGATTCAGACCGGTTAACCGGTTTTAAACTGTCTTTTTAATACAAATAATAAAATTTTGTATATAATTAATTAATATTGAACAATAAAAATACAAACGAATAAAAATTTAAACTTGATAAATACACTTTTATTTATTTATTTTTATTACATGTAGTAAATACTAAATAAAAAATATAAACCTCAAAAATTTAACGTTGTTGTATCTTTAAAAACTTCTACGAAGAATGTTTTATGGCGTAATGAAAATGATGGGTATTTTGAACTAATTGGGTATCTTATGCTATATTCAAAATTCACAAGATAATAAGCATCAAATTTCATTCTTTAAATTTAATTAGAATATATCCTTTATTTTATTATTTAATTTAATTTATTTTTTCCAATTTGTTCATCAGAATTAAGGTTTAAAGCTAGTGGTGCATTCCAAACAAGACTTGCAACGAATATAGCAATAATGAACATGGAAACTTCATCAAATGAGATTGTAAATGAAGTTGATATGCTTAATGCCTCTTATGATGCTTTTGAAGGAGTTATTATAAACATCGAAAACGACATGGATGAATATGTTTTTACCACTTTACTTCGAACATCGATATCTCAATGGAGACAGCAGGTAATCTATATGTTTTCAACTTCCATAGATCATAAGATCTATGTAGTCAAAAAGGTGATCACGTTGCCTCGCCTAAGACGCAAGGCACTTAAAAAAGGGTATTCAAGGCTGTTTTTAGCCTTTTTAGATGTTTCAGACAAGCTTTAGCTGTTTTAGACTGTTTTGTAGATTTTGACCATTTTTTTAAAGATTTTACGCGCGTTGTTAGATGCAAAGCAAAGCGTTTAGGCCCGCTTACCTGTCAGTTTATATAAATCTTTCACTATCTTGCAGGGAAAGAAGGGAGTGTGGCTTAAACTGTCTCTTGAACTTGTGAATCTTGTTAAGCCTGCAGTAAAGGTAAATAAGTTGTGCTTCATTTTATCAATTTCATGTTGACTTTTTATATCCAATGCAGAATGTTTGACTTTGATAATTTTGTTGACTCTTTCAGGAAGGATTTTGGTACCATCATGCGGAACCAACATATGTTATGCTCGTGTATTGGATTCCAGAAACTAATCATACTCTCCCGCCAAATGCTTCACATCGAGTCGGTGTTGCTTCTTTTGTTGTAAACAACAAAGGAGAGGTCAGTCTTCCGACCTCCAAACCCCCCCCCCCCCCCCCTAATTTGAATTATATAAATATTGTATAAAAGTTTGATTTTTATGTGAATTTGAAGTTAATATGGTGTTTTAGGTTCTTGTGGTTCAAGAGAAGAGTGGATCATTTAAAGGAACAGGGGTCTGGAAATTACCAACCGGTACTGTTGAAGAGGTAGGCACAATGTTGTTTTAGTTGATATTTATTTTATTTATTTATTTTTTTTTTCAATTGAGAATTAGAAACTTAAATTGCATTTAGGGGTGTGCAAAAATGGTTCTAATATGCATAACCAGTTAACCAAAGAACCAAAATGGCCTGGACCAGACTAGGACTATCTTGGTTCACAGTCTGGACACGAACCAGTTTGGATTAGTTATTTAGTTCAACATGACCAAATAAATACATGGGCCAAGGCCCTCATATTACAATCAGTTTGGTTTTGTCCCAAGTTCAAGATATTTCCTCTTGATGGTTACTTAGTTCTTTTTAAATTCTGTCTTCCATATGGGAATGGCTCGGTTTAAACCCGAGTTTGTATTCGGTTCATAGCTCTGTTTGGGACCAAAACCGGTGTTGTGTAGACTGGTTTGGCTTTCGGTTATGTTATATATCTGTTTCTTGGGTTGGATCATGCCGGATCCGGTCCAGTTCCAACTCATTGAACACTCCTATCTGAGCACTTACAATCACATTTCATTATAATTATTCTAATTACAGGGTGAAGATATAAGCCTAGCTGCCATCAGGGAAGTGAAAGAAGAGACTGGAGTATGTATCTAGACTGTTCAACATTTTATTAAAGTGAAATATAGTATTTTATAATAGATTTTTTTATCTTATAACCTTTTTTTATTTTTATTTTTTTATCTCCAGATTGAAACAGAATTCATGGAAGTCCTTGCATTCAGGTAAGAATTGCAGCAAACATTTTCTTATCAGTTATTATTAATTTTTTATTGAATTCTTTAATCTTAAATTGTATTACAGGCAAAGTCACAAATCATTCTTTAGCAAGTCAGATCTAATGTTTGTGTGCATGTTAAAACCAACATCTTTGGATATCCAAAAACAAGATTCTGAGATTGAAGCAGCAGAGGTAATTAGTTAACACCTGCTCTAGCTAAGTTAATCCATATATTAATTATTTTAATACATGCCAAAGCATTGCAACCTAATGACATCTTAGTGGTAGGATAAGGTTCAGGAACCATAAGGTCCTGGGTTCGAATCCCATAAGGGGCAAGGCCGGCCCTGGGGAGGGGCGAGGTGGGCGATCGCCCCGGGCCCGACATTTTACGGGGCCCAAAATTTTAATTTTTTTATATATTATATAAAAAATTATATAAATAATATATAAATAACCATCTAAAAACACATAATTTATAGGGTATAAAAAGTAATTTTCTTTAAAGTATAAGAAGTTATTTTCATTCCCTTTAAACTAGAGGTGTTCATCAGTTCAGTTAATGGTTTATTTGGTATATTTAATTGGTTTTCAATTTCTTTTCCTATCCAAAACCGAACCGAATTTTAGAAGTGGTTTAGCTCGGTTTCAGTTAAAAATGAACAAATCGAATAAACCGATTAAAAACCAAATAAACCGGTTAAAAATTGAATAAACTGATCTGAATAAAATGCATTCTGTAGAATAAACTGGTTAAAAACGAGAAAACCGAATTCAACCTTATATATTATTAATAAGATAATAAATTTAAACCCGACTTCGGTTTAATCGGTTAATCAAACAAACCGAATTCAAAAAAAAATTGTAACGAAAACAGAACCAAAAACCGAAATTCAGATACGGTTAGGAACCGAATTCGGATTTCGAATACAGTTAGAAACCAAACCGAATAAGGGGATTTCCTCAGGACCGCCCCTAAAAGGGCCCATTTTTTTCTCGCCCCAGGCCCCGGAATTTTTTTTCATTCTCGAGGCCGGCTCTGATAAGGGGATTTCCTCAAAATATTGAGTTTCCTTCTAAACTGGTGACTTGATGGTGGATATGATCGGGTGGTACCGTTGGTGACAAAAAGATACTCCAGTGATCCAAATTAGTCGTTAAAAAAAATATTTTTATACATAGTTATTTATTATGATTAAAATACATCATTTAATGAAATAATAATTTTTCTTTCTTGCAGTGGATGCCAGTTGAAGAATATGCAAACCAGCCCTTTATAAAGAATCACAAATCTTTTGACTCAATTGCTAAAATATGTATAGCAAAAAAAGATGACAAATATGTTGGATTTTCACCATTGCTTACAACAACTGCCACGTCAGCCAAAAAGAGCTATTTGTATTCCACTTATCAAGATCAATGATCCAATGCCATACCCAACAAGCCCCAACTCAATAAAAATAATTAATGTATAATAATAATAATAATAATAATAATAATAATCATATTTTGTATTATTTTATATTTATTTTCTTTAAAGGTATAGAAAACATACACAATAAAATCCTATTTTTTAATTAAGATATGTACTCAATATTCATTTATTTGTAAATTTTTATTATTAATTTGTTTATTACTACTGTATATACATTTATCAAATGGTGATTCATAGTTTTTAATTTTTTTTGATATAAAATTCTTATTGTATAACAAAGTCCACTTTTGCTATTTAGATAAGTTGGCAATTTGTGATGTGTGATAAGTCTCTTCCTCTCATTTATCCCGTACGAATTCGAAGCCATGCATCCTATTTTTTTTCACACATAAATAAATAATTAAACGCTAACAGTTATTATATTAAATAACGATATTATTTAGAAAATAACATTAGCAATTCTTAAATTAAATAATGATAGTAATTAAAAATAACGATTTTTTTGTGTGTTTTACTTTTATGATTTTTAACATTCTTTGCTTTTATTTGGGTTTGTATTCCTTACGATTGACACACCCATTGTTACGGTTAATTTATTGTTTTAGGATGAGTTAACAATGGATACGACCGGTTTTTCGTCTGCATTTTGATATTCGTAATATTGTAACTGTCGTTGTGATTGAATTCTCACATCGGCAGTAAGAGTTTTTAACATTGTACGCTTAGATTTGAGTTCGTATTTCTTGCAATTAACACTTGGTTTTTCAATGATTCAATCTATTGTTTCAGAATGGGCTAACACCCATTGGCTGGATTTTTGGTTCGCGTTTAGTAATTTAGTGATGTTGTTATTGCCGACATGATCGGATACTCATATTGACAGAGTGGTACGACTCAATATTTTTTTAGCATAATTTTAGTTGGGCAGGTATCAATTTTTTCCTGTTTAATACGTAGTTACCGCCGCAACATGCGGGGTGATACCCTAGTTGAGTTTAAAATTGAGTCAAGTGGTTGTGAGTTTGCAGATAGATGTGTGTTATCTTTAAAGTTTTGTAGTCTTGTGATGAAAATCATACATTTGGTTCAATATCTATAAATATTATCTTTGTCCTACAAAAATACAAAATTTTATACTAGAAAGAATTATAAGAATCAAGATATATGAAAAACAAACGCTAATAATTAAATATATTCCTCTTAGAAAGCTTATGTCTCATTACTCTTTCCCCTAGCAGCATCTAAAAATAAATCCATTGCTATCACAACAAATAATTAATATAGTTAAATGGGCTAACAATTCAAATCCATCAATGACACAAGCCTTCAAATTAACCGAACATTTTAACACCGTTGGCTTTTTTAGCCAATTACGTAGTGATCTGAAAAAAAGGCCATACACTAATCTTGAAAAAAAAAAATCATTCATAAAGATAAAGCTTGAAGACCATTTAAAGATATGAACTTGGCACTACTAGCAAAATGGTGGTAGAAATATAAGTCCTTACAATCACAACTATGGGCAAGGGCGATAAAAGGCAATACATGAAGGAAAAAAATGGTTCAAAACAATTCCATATAACAGGTCAGTCAATGGTGTGTGGAAAAACATAGGAGGCATTGAGATAGAGATGGAAAAAGCAAAAAACAAAAAGCAATGAGGCATTGCCTCAATGGTACCCCAAGATTCTTCCAAATAGGAGGTCTTGGGTTCAAATCCTTCCCGCAGCGAAAGAGGGGTCTGAGGGGGTTTCCCAGTAGGGTTTCCTCCTGGGCTGGTTGTGGTGGCTCATGGGAGGTCCAGGTAGGGGTGTTTAAAATATCCGAAACTCGAAAAAATTCGAAATCCGAATCGTATCCGAAACCCGAAAAAACCATATCCGAAATTTATTTCTGGTTTTTCGGGTCGGATAATATGATTTTAGATTCGGGTCGGGTCGGATTCAGATATGCAAAAACGGGTTTTTTCGAGTCGGATATCCGAAAAACCCGAAAAAAAACAGGGTTTTTCGGATGAACAAATTCGGGTTTTTCGGGTCGGATAATACATTTTGAATTTCGGGTCGGGTTGGGTTTCGGGTAGACCAAAAAAATTTTCCAACCCGAAAAACTCGTTATCCAACCCGATGAACACCCCTAGGTCCAGGTAACTAGACCTTGGTAACATGACCTGGAAACAGTGGGTTCACACGATTGAGACCTTCGCCATTCAAAAAAAAAATTAAGACTTTCACGATGTTACATTAATCACATGGCGCGGGCATGTTAGGAGGCTAAAAGTATGTCCATAGTTGCTCGTGACCATTTCTCCTTCAACATTTCGATACGCAAACAACATTATTTTCGGAAACACTTTCTTAGTGCAACTGAGCTAATTCCTTAGCATAAAACACACCACCAATATCTATTCTTTATATGATCAGACGCAGAAACATTTAACCAAATTAAATTGAATCAAAGTAATAAATTTTGTTTCTGGTTTTACCTTTATGTCACTGTTAACACAACAATGACCATAAAAAAGCTTCTTTCTTTCAAATTAACTCTTCATGACAGCCATTTGTTTCTCCCGTGTAACAATCCCTTTATAAAAGTGGACAAATCAAGCATTCATTTTCCTGATATGATTTCAACACTTTAAATCCTTGTCCTCACTGAGTACTGAACCGAGTTAGTTTCTATCTCTAGAAACACTGAAGCACCGGCAATTCCCCAAATCAATCTCATGTCGGTTCAAAGTCCTAACTTTACAAAAAAAAAAAAAGAAAAAAAAGCTGTCTCATTAACCCAAAATCTCAAAAGAATCTGAATGTAGGAATTATGAAGATGGAGAATTGATGCAATGGATGAAAACATATGATAAAGATAGGAGAAGTGAATTAATTGATTAAATTGATGAATTCATGATGCAATTTTTGGAAGCATAAGTTACAAAATGTTGGGAGGAAAAACCCTAGAAACAGTGTTCTTATCAATTCACACGTGTACTATTATTAGCTATTCTTTTATTATGTTAAGATAGGATTACATAACCAAAATATTTTGCAAAAGAATTAATTGGATGATTTCTCTAATTTTTTAACTTCTCTTCATGAACTTGAATGAACTGATTAATAAGTATGAGTTTTAATTACCTTAAACAACCCTGGGCCCAAGCTTTTTTATTAAATCGAGATGGCTCGAGTTAGCTTACAAGCCTAAACAAGTTTACGAGTCTTTCTTTTTATATAATTTTTGTTTAATAGATTAAATATATATTTACAAAATAATAATTATTATTAAAAACATAACATATAAAAGTTAAATTATTTAATATATAATAATCAAGCTGAGTTCAAGCTATATAGATAAAATTTGAAATGAAATTGCCACAAGCTTTAGCTTTTTATATATTAAAAGAGACAAGCTTAAGCTTTGATGTGTATGTACTTGACTTAGCTTGTTTTCACCTTTACTTCTCTCTCTCTCTCTCTCTCTCTCTCTCTCTCTCTTATTACAAAAATAACTTCTAAGATTGTTGTTTTGTAACATTAAGTTAATGAGTTCAAGAGTTGGAGATAGTCTTTTGTATAAATATGTATGATAAACCTTATAAATCAATCTGGCCCCTCTCTACACCTACGTAAAACGGGAGTTAAGTTAAGCATCAGACATGCCCTTTTATATCACAAAATGTATACATCTTTCTACTCTAATAAAAGAATATTTATAGGAAACACATGCCATCTCCTAATTAAATATAAAAAAAGTTTTCCTGCCTATCTCTCCTAAAAGTATTAATAATTTTTATTAATTAAATTATACAACTAAAATTAAAAAGAGTATTTTTGTGAGATACATGTCACATTATAATGAAATTTAAAAAAAAATTCCCGCCTCTCTCCTAAAAAATATTAATAATTATAAATCTTCTTATTACAAAAATTTACTAATTAGTTAATTAAAATAATAAAATTCTAATTATATCTTGTATGTATAATTTAAAAATTATTAAATATATATTATTAGTTGTTATTTACAATTTTTAAATATTCATATTTTTTATTTAATCAGAGTTGATAAATGTAACATATTAATTTAACATATAAATGTTTATACAAACATTGTTTATAATTATTATGTTTATTCAATCCATGTAATACATGTGTTTCTAGGCTAGTAATATAATATATGATTATATAGGCAATATGAGTTTAAAAATATTTAGATAACACTATTGTATATTATATATATTATACACCATAAATATAGTCTAGATTGCTTTTTGCGAGTTATCATAGATTCATAGTATTTATTTATAATGAAAAGAACCCTTCATAAAATGCATACTTATTTATAGCTTATATATCTATACACACTCATTGTTTCTTTTTATTTTCTTAAGGTAATCTATAAAGAGAAACCATACATGATTTGGTCTTTAAGGCAACTTATAATGGTCTTGTTGGCATGTTCTTACTATTGGTTGCTTTCTTATTCTGATTTAACCTCTGGAAACCTCAAATAGGTTGTAATGATAATGGTGCATCCATATCACCAACAGCTGTTGTATGTGAAAACTGCAACAGCTGTTCATATCCATGCACATCTTAACCACCACCACCGCATAGAGAAAGCTCAATATATGCAGCTACACCACCTCCTTTTTAATATTTTGTTTTCCAAAACTTGGGGGTTCTGTTACAATTTCAATATGTTTCATTATTTCAATTACAATGGTATACTTATACGGTTTCATTACCCCTTTTCCAATATTTGGATTTCTAAAAATTGGGATTTGTATTACAATTACATTATGTTTACATATTTCAATTACAATGATATGCTTGCATGTTAATCGTGTATTCCAACTCTTGTCTGATGATTACATGAAAATGGATACTACTATTGTAAAAGCCCTTGCATTACAATTGTAACTGTAGAAAATCAGTGACCCAAGGAGAGGCTGATTTAACCAGGAACTAGAGCTTTAGATAATTAGTCAAAGCTTTTGGTATAAGCTCCCTCTAGGGTTTTGCCCTTAAGTTATTTTTAGTGTTTAGTTTTCTTGTTTTTAAAGAAAAGAGAGAACAGAAAACAGTAAGGCAACACAAAGAAGATTCAGAAAAGTGTTATATTATACAGTTGATGTTGGGGTATAAATAGCCCCGACATTTAATGTTTCAGGACAAATACAAGAGAAGGACAAACAGATAAGACTGAAGACACTTTTACAAACACTGTAGCATCAGAATAGTACAAGTGCAAAGTCAACTTAGGATCTTCAAAGATCTTGAAGTCTTCCGAGGGTCAGACATTTGTATTGATGCTAAGGAGTTATTCTTTCGGAAGTTCTTCATAGGAAACTGTTTAAGGGAATCAGCTATCCTATCGGAAGCTGAAGAAGGAAGCATTTATTCTTTCATCGGAAGCTGATGTAAATACATAAGTCTTCCGAAGTTAGCGTTTTTCTTCCGAAGCAGATATCTTCCGAAGTAATTGTCTTTTATTCTTCGGAAGCAATTGTTTTCTTCCGGTAGTGTCTTCTGAGGTTTGTCTTTCGATAGAGTCTTCCGAAGCATCTTCTGAAGATTTTTCTTCGGAAGCAATTGACTTTTATTCAGTGTCTTCCAAAGCATCTTTTAAAGTTTTGTCTTCGGAAGTTAGTGTCCTACAACATTTATTCAAATTGATTATTTGAAAGGTGGTTTTGCTTCGTCAGTCCTTATTTTCCAACAATCTCCCTCTGGACTGATGAAGCCAAAACCATTTTGTTATAGAGCCAGACCAATTTCTAGAACATCAAACTCAGTGGGGAAAGTACTTGAGAATGGTTCAAATGGGGTCTCAGTACAGCAAAGAAAGTACAACAAATGCTTCTTTGTTTACAGCAAATGCTTCTTTGTTTATTTAAGCTTCAGCCCCTTTTTGAGAGGGGTTTATGTATTCTCCCTCTTTTTGGCTTTATCAGCCGGGAGGCAAGGCAGGGAAGGGAGATAGGCAGAAAGAAGTGAGCTAAATGCTCCTTAAAGGCAGTGGAAGAAAGGTGGTAGTAGTGATGGTGGTTGAAGAGTTTGGGAGACCTTCAAATGAAGGTGCCTGCATTGGGTGGGATTTGGCTTGCAGGACTTTGGATATTCAATATTGTTGTGACTCAACACAATGAATGTGGTCAGAGCAATCTGAATGTGAAAAGTGGAATCCGTCAATTCCTTAATGTTACGAACTGATCCGTCCATCAATGTACAGATGTCATCCGAATCCCTGACTTTGAGAGACAATTTTATCATGACCTGAGTCCATCTCAGAAATGTCATGAACCCCTTTTTCTTGGTTCTGGGGATTTCCAGCCTTAGTTTAAAAGAAAACTTCATTGGCTGTTGCCATACCAGGAGTCTTATTGCCTAATCCATTCAGATGAGAATTCATTGGATTTTCATGTGAAATGGATGCTCCTGATATATGAACAAGAAGTCTAGATGGACTTGACATCCGGATCTCATCATCTTTTCATGGGTAAGAGATTTGTCAAGAGAGAGTGGGGGGGCTTTTAGAAATAACAGAGATTTCCTTGGGAGAGAGGACGACCATCTGAGTGTCAAATGACATTTCAGTTGTTAGTGTGGGTTCCCTTAGGAATACAACATCATCCTGTTAAGAGGATTGATGAGGAGCTGGATGGGAAGAGATTCTTGATTCATCTGTGAGGATGAAACAGATGTATCCATGTGTTCAGTAGGAACACTGTCATGTTCAGGGATCTCATCTTCCTGAGCAGACATTTTGGGGTTATTAGGCTTAAAAGGTTTTTTTTTTTTTGAGAAAAATTATTTTATGGCCGGTACCTGTTATAGGTGTGGACGGTGGATGTGGGTTCACTGAAGATGGGTGTTTCTTCAGTGTCATCCATTAGTGTTCATACTTGTGAACATTAGTTTGTCAAATCCTTCATAGTACTATGAGTATCAATGAGACAAACTAAAAGCACGGCAGGGACTAGGGATATGTCTGGTAATGTACCAGATGATCAAGGATATGCTAATATACCGCATGTTATTGAAATGATTTTCCCTAAAATTGTAGAGACATGTGATATATAGAGCAGAAGAAGTGTTTATGCACAATCAGGTTTTTCAGGTTAACCTTATAATAAACATGAATGAGTCGAAAGCTTCATGATTATTTTTGAGAAGAAAAGAAAATTTGATACTTACATATCATGACAGGAAGGCATGTTAATGCACATCGTGAAGTACAGACGAAGCTTTGTGAGGAATGAAGCCTGGTCCGAAGCCGTTACACCATTATCACAAGCTTAAAGCTTAGACAAAGTTTGTGTAAGTGCTCCGTGCCAGGCGACATGCCTGACAAGTGATCATCCGTAGCCATGAGCATTACTTAGAATTTTAAAAATGATGAAGGGTTTCTTGGTAATCAGAGGAGCAAGAAGGTTTAAATAGATTAATGGTGAGAGAGATGAGAAATGAAAGAGATGATTATTGAATTAAATAAGATTATTGGTTATTAAGATGACGGTAAATATCTTCTCGAGCCGTGGGAGTCAGCATTGAGAATCGGATCTTGCAGAGAGATTGACAACTGTCACATCAGGTGCAAAGCTCAAAAATTTTATTTTCAGATCGGAAGAATCTTATCGGAAGCAAGTTAATTGATCATGTGATGATTTTCGGAAGGAAAAGAGATCATCGGAAGGAGAAGAAACCAAAGTGGTTATAGAATGTAACAATGGAAGGTTTAAACATAGGATAGATATGAAGTAGTGACAATATTATCACTGATCCTATCCATGTGTTGAGATAATCACTGAAAGAAACCAAGATTTCTTTAACAGTGATTTATCAAATATCCATTGTTAGGACAATTTATAAAAATTATCCTTTTATATGTATGTGTATAAAGGTTAATAAACATAATCTTAACTATGTTTATCAACTCATATTTATCATTCCCAATTTTGCCACAAACTTAGAGAAAGTTGAGGAGTCTAAGGGCTTGGTAAATATGTCAGCTATTTGGTCACTTGTAGAGACATTTTCTGGAACAATTAGTCCTTTTTCAAAACAGTCTCTAATGAAGTGATGCCTTATTTCAATGTGTTTGGTTTTAGAATGATAGACAGGATTCTTTATTATGTTTTTGGCAGCTTCGCTATCTATTAGGAGAGGTGTCTTTAGTTCAGTTATTCCAAAATCTAGCAGTTGATATTGTAACCAAAGAATTTGGGCAGTGCAATGGGCTACTGCAATGTATTCGGCTTCAGCAGTTGAGTTTGACACTGATGTTTGCTTCTTGCTTTGCCAAGACACTAAGCAACCTGCAAAGAACTGACAACCTCCTGAAGTAGATTTTCTGGTGAGCGAGCAGCCAGCATAATCACTATCTGAAAAACCAACAAGCTTGCAAATTTGATTTGCAGGATACCAAATACCTAACTCAGGAGTACCTTTGAGATATCTGAGTATCCTCTTCACAAATGAAAGATGAGATTGTTTGGGAGCAGATTGGTATCTTGCACAGACACATGTTGCATACATGATGTCTGGCCTTGATGCAGTGAGATACATCAGAGAACCAATCATGCACCTGTAGAGAGTTTGATCTACAGGTTCACCATTGTCGTCTGGACATATGCCAGGACTTGTTGCCATGGGAGTAGAAATTATTTTGAAATCATTCATATCAAATTTATTTAGAAGATCTTTTACATATTTAGATTGATGAATGAAAGTCCCATTTGGGGTTTGTTTGACTTGAAGTCCTAAAAATGTTTTTAGTTCACTTAAAGCACTCATTTCAAACTTAGAAGACATTAATTTAGAGAATTGTTCACACATAGAAGGTTTTGTTGATCCAAAAATGATGTCATCAACATAGATTTGGACAAGCAGAAGTTCCCTTTCTACCCTTTTAATGAACAAAGTCTTATCAATGGTTCCCCGAGAAAATTTATTAGATAGGAGAAACTGAGAGAGAGTATCATACCATGCTCTGGGTGCTTGTTTCAGACCATAAAGTGCCTTGTCTAGTTTGTACACCCAATCAGGATGATGAACATCATCAAATCCTGGTGGTTGACACACATAGACTTCCTCTTTTATTGTCCCATACAGGAATGCACTTTTTATGTCCATTTGATATACCTTTATATTATGGGAGATGGCAAATGCTAGGAAGAGTCTGATGGCTTCCAATCTTGCTACAGGAGCAAAGGTTTCATCATAGTCAATACCTTCCTTTTGACAATAACCTTGTACCACTAATCTGGCCTTATTTTTAATTACAATGTCTCTGTCATCTGTTTTGTTTCTGAACACCCATCTGGTTCCGATGGGATATTTTCCAGCTGGCAATGGACATAGAGTCCAAACATTTTGCCTCTTGAACTGTAAGAGTTCGTCTTGCATAGCCTCTACCCAATTATTGTCTTTGAGAGCCTCCTGATATTTAAAGGGCTGAATTTGGGATAAGAAGGCGGCATGAAGGCAAAAGTTTGAAATTTGACTCCTAGTTTGAACTCCTTTACTTAAATCACCTAAGATTTGTTCTAGAGGATGATTTTTGTTGAAAGGAATAACGTCTAAACAATTATTTGAGGAGGCAGCTTCGGAAGTAGATGAGTTTTCAATAAGGCTCATAGAGTTTTCTGGAGGAGAGACATGAGTATTTTCATGAATGTCTGCGGGTAGATTATCCAAGACAGGGGATGAAGGAGTAGATATTTGATTATCTTGGTTTTGAGAGTTTGTTTCTTGAGAATTTATTTGATAAGAAGGAAAGGAAGTGAAGAATTTAGAAGCAGAACATTCATCTAGAGAGGGGGAGAAGGGAGGAATGAAGGAGAAGGGAGGAATGAAGGAGAAGCTTTCAAGATCAAAGAGATCATCTGGAGTGGAAGGGAATGATGAGGTTGATGCTAATTCATTGAATTCAACATCAATGGATTCCTCAATGATTTTGGTCCTAAGATTGAAAGCTCGGTATGCCTTAGAGGTCTGAGAGTATCCAACAAAATATCCAGAATCAACTTTAGCAGCAAATTTGGACAAGGAATCTTTTGTGTTTAATATAAAACACGGACATACAAAGACTTTGAAGAAAGAAATAAGAGGCTTTATGTTATACAAGATTTCATAGGCAGTTTTGTTATGTCTTTTTACAATGTGAACTCTGTTTAAGACATTACACGCAGTGTTTACTGCCTCAGCCCAGAATGATAAAGGTAATCCTGAGTCTGCAAGCATGGTTCTTGCAGCTTCAATTAGTGTCCTGTTCTTTCTTTCTACAACTCCATTTTGAGCAGGAGTTCTAGGAGCACTATATTGTCTAAGAATTCCTTTAGAGATACAGAATTTATCAAGAACTTGATTCTTGAACTCTGTGCCATTGTCACTTCTTATTATTTTAACAGGGAGACTAAATTGTCTCTCAAGATTAGTGATAAGAGCAATTATTTTATCAGAAGTCTCGTCTTTGCTGAAAAGAAAGAAGGTCCAGCAAAATCTTGAGTAATCATCCACAACAACTAAACAATATCTTTTTCTTGCCAAACTGGCTACCTGGACCAAACAGATCCATATGAAGCAGATTAAGACAGTTAGTTGTTTTGGATTCCTCAATGGACTTATGCGAAGTTTTATGTTGCTTTCCCTTTAAGCATGATTCACATTGACCTTCAAAGTGAAATTCTTTAGAAGGCAATCCTCTTACTAAAGAAAGGGTTGAAAGCTTATGAAGAGTTTGGTGATTAAGGTGACTGAGTCTCCTGTGCCAAAGAGTAGTTTCAGAAGATGATGCTTTGGCTATCAAACATGTAGGAGAAGATGTTTGAGAGTCAGTAGTCATATCTACAACATAGACATTTCCACTTCTTCTAGCTGTTAGCAGAGTGTGTTGATCAATCAAGACCTTTATTTTTGAGTTTATTTATGGAGAAAGAATTTTGCAACTGTCTTTAGTGAAAAATGAAATAAAATTCTTGTCAGCTAGTTGAGAAACACTCAAGAGATTAAACTTGAGATTCTCAACTAAGCTAACATCTTTAAATTTCAAATTTCCACTTAAGACAGAACCAGACTCCACTATCCAACCTTTTGCATTTTTTCCGAAGGAAACATATCCTCCATTTTTTGGAATGAAGTCATTTAGAATGGATCTGCATCCTGTCATGTGCCTAGATCCTCCACTATCCACATACCAAAGATGATTTTGGTTTAAAGAGGGTTTCTGCACATGAGGATTAAGTACAAAAGATTAGACATGGGATATTTTATTTTATTTTATTTTATTTATTTGGTTTATTTTGTTTTGTATCATTCATCAATTTCTGCATCATTAACAACAGTTGTTGCTGATTCTGTTGGAGAAGATTGATTTGAGAATCCATGGGAGAAGTGTTAGCAACATTATGAGAGTAAGAAACTGGGTTCACCTTAGAGTAAGGAGGTGGTGTTCCCAAAATAGAAGGTCTATAGTTTGCAGTCAAGGAAAAGGGTAAGATGAACGAAGAATGGGGGTGTGGTCCAGCAGATTGGTTACTTGCTGTTCTTAATTTCTTCATCTTATTAGGGAGATTCCCTCTAGATGAAGAGGCATGATCAGCTTTCAACTTATTAGCCTTCAATCTAGCTTTCTCCAAAGGCGTTTTTGTTCTGCAGTTTTCAGTAGCATGGTTGTACTTAAAACATTTTAAGCAGGCTGGAGAAAGAGATGAATAGTTTGGGATGAAAGGTCTGTTTACTTTCATTGTGGGGTAAGGAGGATGAGGATGAGAAGGAGGAAACTGGATATTAACCATAGGTCCTTTTCCTTTTTCAAGATTTGACTTGATGCTAGAAGAGAGACCCGATTTTGTTGTTTCTTCTGAACTATGAGTAGAGCTCATATCAGGAGCAATCTCATTTTGTTCTGAAGAGTTATTGTGTTGAACTGAGTTCAACTGAGGTTTTTCTATTCTTGTCAAATTTGTATTAGTGGGGTATACAAACTTAGAAGAATAGTTTGGCTATACACCAATGGAGGTGTATCTATTATTGGAGGAATTTCATCAGGAAGAAAGGTTGGTGAGATAGGTTCAGGAGTGGTTTCTTCCTTATTGTTATCGATTGGGGTGTAATCCTCTGGTTGAGCAGTGTGATTATACCCAATCCCAAATCTTGCTTTGCTGTGAACTTGCTTTTGTAAAAGCATTTTGAATCCTTTGCAAGACTCAACCCACTTTTCACAGCTCACTTGAGTTTGAGATAATTCATATTTACAAGCATAATATTTTTCTCTTTGTAGGTCAAATGATGCTTGTAAGTTGATTTTCTCAGTTTTTAAAGCTGAGATCTCATTATCTTTTATTTTTATTAATTTTTCCACTTCAGAAATTTTATTGTCAAGGAGTTGTTCCAACTCCTGATTTTGCTTTTGAAGCAACATATTGGCTTTCTTTATTTTTGCAAAAGCCTCTATGCAAGCATTGGAACATAGTTTTTCTAAGGTAGAAGAAGATACCTGAGCATCAAAAATATCTGCTTCAGGTTGAACAGAAGAACAGGAGTCTTCACCAACAGCCATAAGAGCAAATTCTGTTGGTTCAGAAGTGATGAGGGCATAGCCAACATCTTCAGGCAAGCTGCTCCAGTCTATGTACTCTTGAGAGAAAAGAGCCTGTTGACTAGATGATGAAGACTGGACAGCAAGGCCTGGTACATTTATTTGTGAAGAAGGAGCTGCAACAACTTGAAGTGAAGCAGGAGTGAGTTGGTACATGTTACCATTTGCAGCTTGTACATATTGCACATTGGTGGAAGAAGAGTTTTGTGCAATGTGTGCTGATTCTTGAGGGTTATTGGACCTTTTGAAATAGGAGGAGGAAGAGGTGGATGAATATGGTGTTGAAGAAGTGTGTGAAGGTATGTTTGGAAAGGTCACATAAGAAGAAGGGTTAGAGTTTGGAGCATTAGAGCATTCCCTGGCAAAATGTCCAGTGCCATGACACCTATAGCATTGGACATTAGCCTTATTTAGACCAATCCTGGTTTTTCCATGGATACCAGGAAATTTTCTTCCTGTCCTCTTGTAGAACTTGTTAGTTCTTATGCTCAAGAGAGCCAGTTGATGGAGAATGTCCATCTCTTCCAAGTCATCACTTGGAACTTGATGAAGATCGTCCATGATAAAACACAGATGGTCAGAGGGGAGAGAGTGGTCATCATAAGAAGAGAATGAAGAGGTGATGCCAGTAGTTATGTCAATGTGTTCATCATAACCCTGATCAATTATCACAGAGTTATGACTAAGAAGAGCTGTATTCCCTTGAACATACTCTTCAGTTGATTTACCAGATTTTATTAGTTTTCTTTTCTGGTCAATCTCTCGCTCAAAGGTGAGCAACATACCATGAAGTTGGGTAAGTGAGAGTTTGCCAAAGTCTGGTGAAGATCTCATGACTATAGAATAGGTTTCCCATTTTTCAGGAAGAGATCTTAAAAATCGATTAAGAACTGAGACAGGAGGGTACACTTGACCAGCTAATTTTAGTTCACTTAAGAGAGAAGTGAACCTTTCAAATTGCTGAGTCAGTGACTCATTATTTAGTTGGCAGAAAGTCTCATATTGTTGAGCCAATATTTCCCTAGTGTTGGCTACAACATCATCAATACCACCGAATTGCTCTTTTAGAGCATCCCATAAGTCCTTAGCAGACTCATGGTGAAGAAGACCCGAATAAATTTCATTCGGAAGGGCCATAGCCAGCTGAGCATGTGCCTTGGCATCAAGCTCCAATTTCTGAAAGTCTTGTTCAGTGTAGTTCCGAGGGTCCTTAGGGACATCATCTCCAGTCTCTGTGTCCAGGACCATTAGTTTATGAGGTCCGAACATGACAGACTTCCAACATCTTGTATGATTATTTGATAGGAAATGTAACATCCGTCTCTGCCAAATATTGTATTGATGCCTAACCAAAATTGGTGGCTTTGTGGCAGAACCGGTGTTATGGGGATCTAAGGGGAATTTTTCTGCCATGTGTTCAAACAGTTATGAGTAAATCAACAAGTAATGAGTACTCAAAGTAGTTTGGTTGAATGATTCTTGAACACTTTAGAGTTTCAAAAATCAATCTTCAGCAGATTATGAAAAGAAGATGAGCACAGAAAACTAAACACAAGATATCAAAGTGAGCTTTGAATTTTAGACTTGATTGTTAAACCAAGACTAATGAACATAGCTCTGATACCAATTGTAGAAAATCAGTGACCCAAGGAGAGGCTGATTTAACCAGGAACTAGAGCTTTAGATAATTAGTCAAAGCTTTTGGTATAAGCTCCCTCTAGGGTTTTGCCCTTAAGTTATTTTTAGTGTTTAGTTTTCTTGTTTTTAAAGAAAAGAGAGAACAGAAAACAGTAAGGCAACACAAAGAAGATTTAGAAAAGTGTTATATTATACAGTTGATGTTGGGGTATAAATAGCCCCGACATTTAATGTTTCAGGACAAATACAAGAGAAGGACAAACAGATAAGACTGAAGACACTTTTACAGACACTGTAGCATCAGAATAGTACAAGTGCAAAGTCAACTTAGGATCTTCAAAGATCTTGAAGTCTTCCGAGGGTCAGACATTTGTACTGATGCTAAGGAGTTATTCTTTCGGAAGTTCTTCATAGGAAACTGTTTAAGGGAATCAGCTATCCTATCGGAAGCTGAAGAAGGAAGCATTTATTCTTTCATCGGAAGCTGATGTAAATACATAAGTCTTCCGAAGTTAGCGTTTTTCTTCCGAAGCAGATATCTTCCGAAGTAATTGTCTTTTATTCTTCGGAAGCAATTGTTTTCTTCCGGTAGTGTCTTCTGAGGTTTGTCTTTCGATAGAGTCTTCCGAAGCATCTTCTGAAGTTTTGTCTTCGGAAGCAATTGACTTTTATTCAGTGTCTTCCGAAGCATCTTTTAAAGTTTTGTCTTCGGAAGTTAGTGTCCTGCAACATTTATTCAAATTGATTATTTGAAAGGTGGTTTTGCTTCGTCAGTCCTTATTTTCCAACAGTAACCAATAAACTCATGGATGAGCCGGATGATAACAATGATAGTACTATCGGGCAGACAATCCCATTCATGAGAAGATAACGTCTACCTTATGTTAATGTCTGTTACCATTTATTACATTACAATGTTATAGCTTAATGCAACGATAGACGTTAAGAGTGAGGCTAAGGTTTTACCTTCGGGTATTGCCGCCAATTACAATACAGTCATATAGGCTTTGGTTATGGGTTTTCATGGTGAATCATATTCATAAAGTTGTATATGCATGTATACTTATCATATCATATCACATCAAGTATATATTACGACTACGAACTCACCACCATCCTTGTTGGTCTTTTAAATTACAAAAACCAATTTTTGGTAGAATGTAACATTCATGAAGGTGAGGATACACGATCAAGAAATATGTTTAGAAACTCTTTAAACTAGTTTGAGATTGTACTGAAAATGTTTTAACTTAATATGTAATACTCCAGTTTGCAATTTAATATATATGGTGCATTGTTTGCCATGGATGTATGATATAATTACGATCATTAGTCACACCCCATCTTGGAGACTTCACCACCAAGCTTCCGCAACACGTTACATCAGCTATTGACTTCATACATAATTTAGTGTTTATAGCAGGTGATATGAGAGATGGGGGTGTAACAGGTTGGTATCAGAGCCATTGTTATAGGGAATTAGATTAATTAAAGACATTGTCTATAACCTTAGGATCATATATATACACCTGGTTCCATGAGATACATACATTACTTACATACATACCTCATGAGATCATGATTGTTATTGATATTACTTGCGAACAATAAGGTTTGATACGGTTCCAAAAATTTATTGCAGCTATGCCGAAACCATTAAAAGAATACATAGTAGAAGTAATACCGAGGGTGATACTAGATTACACCCCATCTGGATCAAGCTCTTCAGACGATGATTCAAATTCCAATAACCACACACTGGTAGCATCTCAAGTTGGCACATCTAGAGTTTCTCCATATGCACCTTCCCATTCTCCTACGAGGACCCTACCAGTCCCTGAGGATTTTGGTGTGCAAAAATATCAACCTAAAGAGTTTTTAGTTCCTTAGACTCCCCCTACCTCTGAGGTTAGTTGTTGAAGAGGGGACAAACACAAATAAGGATAGGATTCCTCCCGAGAGGACAATTAGCACCCTGAGACCTACCTTCTCCTAACTTTGAACATGGAGAGTCATCAGCTCAAGCCGAAATGCGTGCACAACTTCAGAGGGTTACTGCAAAGTTACTGGATACACGAGAACAACTAATGGAGACTCGTAGACGGTTGGATGGAGCGTATGATACAATCCAACAGACCCGTTTTTCTTTGGAACAAGCTAACACTAGGCCGGTGTGGCTCGAGGATGGCCGAGAATGGCCGGCGCACCCTTGGTCGCGATCTGCAGATGCCCGGGAACAAGGCCACGCATGGGCCGCGCTGGGGCCGCGCCCGGGCCGCTGTGGCCAGCTATGAGCCATTCAAAGTTTTTGTGAGCCAAATTCGATTTTGTTGTACTTTTACCGGGCCAAAATCTCCAGATCTTAGTTTTTAACATATATCTAGGGTTTTGTGAAGAAAAATCTCAATTTTGACAACTTTGAAAAATCCACTTTTTGGACCAAAATGCCCTTTTTATGGGTTTTCAAGATCTGATGATTTTCAAACTTCACCAATCATTCAAACATGTTTGTTTAAGTCATATGAAGCTATTAGAACCAAGAATTGAGTTTCAAACTTACTTGGTGAATGATTTGCTTGAAAAATCACCAAAAACCCAACTTTTAAAGCTTGATTCTTTGTTACACTTGATCTTGGACTTGAGTACCTCTTGGATCTGCTTAGAAATGATGTTTGAGATGTGTTTGAAGTTCCAGAAAGGTGTGGATATGGCCTGGTCGAATTTGAGGGGTTGGGGAAGAAGAAAAGTGTAGAAAATGTTGACCAAAGTCAAGGTTTTGGCCTTATATGGCTTTTTGATTTGTGTTCTAAGTTTGTCCACCTATTTCCTTCATAAATATCTGATTTTAATCAGATAGGATGGGATAGACATGGAGAAATAGGATAGACATGGACTTAAATCAAGGGTTTGCTTGATTTTTCCGTTTTCGCAATCGTTTGTTCGACTTTTCGCGTATAATTTCAGGAATTGCTAATAATGATCAATTATCATTGTCATGATTCCAGTTACATCCCATTATGATTATAATGTGATTAGGAAGTTTGGGTTGTCATGAATTTGTCAATTACGCATGCCGAATTGCCTTTTCGCAAAAATTTGCGATTTGACTTGCCAAAACCTATGGATTTCCCCATTGGGATTTGTTATTGATATTCATTGTTTTAATTTGTTTTATAAGTCATATTAACTTGATTATGACTTTTGGATTTGGTTTTGGTTCCTGAATCCTCATAGTTTTGACATTATTATCGCAATTTCGCGTAATTTGGCAATTCTGCGTAATGCCTTTTGTAATTGGTTCCTTCTTGTAATTCCCTTACATATATACACACATTCACATGTATATACATATTTAATCATAATTTGGTTAATTAAAATGTTAATTCATGAATTTAGGAAATTACTCGCAGTAAAGAACGAAATGTCACATTCTCCCCCCGTTAGAGAAATTTCGTCCCGAAATTTTTGTAAGACTCATTTGGAATCAACTTTGTGTGAAATTAGGTAGGGATATTTTTCTATCATATGATCCCCGCATTCACAAGTAAACTCAGGCCCGCTTAGAGTTCTATCTGCCCTTCACAATTGGTATACAACTTCGTCCAAGATTCTTGACTACGCAATCTATAATCTCTATAGATTCTTCGGTGAACTAAAGTTTTTCATTGATTTGAACTTCTTCAGGAGGTCTGGTCAATGATTTGTCAAGAAAATATTCCTTGAGATTTGATACATGAAATATATCATGAATATTGCTAAGTTCGAGAAGCAATTCAAGCCTATATGCCATTGACCCTTATCCTCTCTAGGATCTTAAAGGATCCTACATATCATGGTGCAAGTTTACCTTGTTTACCGAATCTAACCATACCCTTTCAAAAGGAGACCTTCAACATTGCCTTGCCACTCACTTGAAATCCTAGGAGTTTTCTATGATTATCGGCATAACCCTTTTGTCTATCCTGTGCCATTTTATTTGATTTCGAACGCGTATAATCTTGTCCTAGATTGCCAACATAAGGAACTCATACTCGGTTTGTGAAGTAAAGTAGGTTACCAGCTTGAATTGACTACTGCACTTCCCACCTAATCAACACTGACTCTTTCTTGTTATGTTGACATCAGCTTGTATACAGGGCTCACGTTGCCGCTGCCCACCACCTATTCAACACACAAGATCAAGTCCTTGCTAACATCAACACTTTCATTTCGACCACACTGACTGAGACATACCGATTTGGATTGGATTTGAACACTAAGCCCACTAGCACTGATCATGTACCTTTTGACAAAAGTAGATAAAAGTTGGGTGAGTCATAGGGCCTATTCCATCCCTTGACAAGTTAAGTAAGTCACAGGGCCTATTTCATCCCTTGACAAGCTAAGTTTCTCCTGTATTCTCATTAGTTAAACGTACGCTGCTCATCCTAGGCGTAGTGTACATCCGAGAAATTATACTAATTACCAATGCAAAATATAAACAACATAATGCAACGTTGAAATATTCCATAGATAATTAGCAAGGTTACACATGTTACTGTTTTTGTCATAATATAATTACTCTACGTTCATCACTGGAAGATTCCAGCAGCCTTCCCTAGTATGGTTCTTTCCTCAGCTCATTACTTCATTTAGAGACAGTCCTTAACTAGATGGCCAATGCGTTTACATCCATAACATGGTTTCGTCCTAGGTTGCAGTTGTGGGGTTTGAACTACCATTGCTGCATGTCTATTGCAATACCTTGTATAATATCCTCCTTCTTCGTAGTACTCGAGTACGGGGCAGTTGCTGGTTCGATGGTATGAACACCAGTCGCGCTTGCGTGCCCACCCCGAATAAGGCTTCTTGTGTTGAGAGGCGGATTCCTTATCTCTTTGGTTCAGATCCTCACCATCTCGCTTCCTTTTTCCTCGCTGATCTGCCCCTACAACTTGACTTATGTTCCAAGGGTTATAGAGCACAATAGCTTTGGAAGCGTCATCTGGGGCAGGTACGACATTGGTGTCGTTGCTGAACCGAATCTCATCATCTAGCACTCCATAATTCTGAGCTTGCGCAGTAATATTGATGAGCATAATCGCAACCTGTTCTTGAACCATCTTGGTTATGACTGCTTCAGTGACAGGGGGTTTGACTGAGTTGGGGGAGGAGTTGCCTCTTAGGGTAGAGAAAATTGCCTTCATTGTTTGTTTTCCATGTTCGTGTAGTCTCTTGATTTGATCAACCACCTCGTCAGTTTGTTTGGATTGGATCTTCGAGGGGTTATGAGTGAAGGCTGAGGCTCTTAGTGTCAATCCCTCTGATTGGGAGGATTCACCAACAGAGTGCGACTAACCTTTTGAGCCTTGGTTAGTTCCACCCCAAGTGTTGGCACCCTCCTCGTCATGAATCCTAGTAGGAACTGGGCTATGGGTCTGGTTGATAGTGCTACCAGACTTAGGAAAGCAAGGTTTTGTCGCTGGTGCTGGAAAAACGGAATCAGTAATTACAGTAGGTAGTGATGGTGATAGTTGCTCCATGGGACATTTCCCTTTGCCAAGAGATAGCTCCATCAGAGACATAAGTTGGGTCATACACTGCGTCATTTCGTTTGCCACTACTGCACCAAGTTTGAGTTACGTATGAGATATGAGTATTAGTATATAAAAATACTAATCGATTGAGTTTAGTAATACGACACTCAATGTGCACTCTGTGTTACTATTTGAGCCTAGAGGTTATAGTCTAAGTCACTAATTTAACTTAATTCTCTATAACCATTGGCTCTGATACCAACTTGTCACACCCCCAACTCTCCTATCACCTGATGTAATCACTGTATGATATATGAAATTGGTAACTGACATAACGTGTCGCGGAAGCTTGGTGGTAAAGTCTCCGAGATAGGTGTGACTTTCGATGTGGTTGTATCAAAACACGTACATGGCATTCTAAACATAAGTTATGTTACATGATATGTTAAAACTTCAACATTTGTATTACGTTCCTCCATAGACAAAGGTTTCCTAACTTGTGATCTTGTTGTGTATCCTCACCTTCGTTTCTTTTGTTATTCACTATTCCCCTGAAATTGGTTTTTGTAATGTAAAAGATTAGCAAGGATGCTGGTGAGTTCATAGATGTAATAAAATTGATATGATATGATTTAATATAACATAATATGATATGATAAGTATGCAAGCATACACAACTTTATGAATATGATTCACCATGAAAACCCATAACCAAAGCCTATGTGACTGTAATGTAATTGGCAGCAATACCCGAAGGTAAAACCTTAGCCTCACTCTTAATGCCTATCGTTGCATTAATTTGTTATCTTGTAATGTAATAAATGGTAACAGGCATTCACACAAGGGTAGACGCTATCTACCCGTGAATGGGGTTGTCAGCCCGATAGTACTATCGTTGTTATCATCCGGCTCATCCATGAGTTTATTGGTTACAGTTGTTATGTGAGGACTTTTACGATAGCATGGCACAATTTTCATGTAATCATCAGACAAGAGTTGAAATGCACATGCAACATGCAAGCATATCAGTGTAATTGAAATATGTAACCATCATGTAATTGTAATGCAAACCCCAAGTTTTAGAAATCAGAAGATTTGAAAAAGGGTAATGAAATCATGTAGGTATACCATTGTAATTAAAATATGTTACCATATTGTCATTGTAATGTAATCACATTGTAATTGTATTGACATCCCCGATTTTTGGAAAACAAAACATTAAAAGGGGAGCTATGAAACTCACTTGAGCATATCATTGTAATGTAACCACATTGTAATTGAAAGGGGGGTCTATGAAACTCGCCTGTGTTATTGGAGCACTTGTATCATGTGAATGAAATATCACACAAGACCTGAAGTGAATTCTGCAATTTATTAATGTTCTATGAGTTCTTTGTACTTGATTTGGATTATCAGAACACTCCTTGATATTTAATATCAAGGATAATGTAAACCGAATCATCGAGCTGATTCTGAATTACGAGCTCGTTCAGAATCCAGGTGATATGCTTATTAGTTAACTTGTAATGTCAAAATCGTTGATTTTGATTAATAATTGACTTCTGAATGAATTCTTATATTCATTTGATTGTAAACCGATGTTCATTGCATTCCGTTGTTAAAACCAGAATCTTAATCGATTTTAGATCAAAAATCGGGTTTCCGGGTTACGAAATCGATTGCAAAATCGAGTTCGGAATGCGAAATCGATTGAGAATATGTTTTCATATTGAATTTCAATGATTAAATTAAGTTCTGTATTAAAACCGGAGTTTTAATCAGAAACCAGATAAAAATTAGGTCATCGGATTGCAAAACGGTTCACGAAATCGAGTCCGGAACGCAAAATCGATTAAGAGTATGTTCTCGCATTGAAAATCAATGCTTAAATTAAGTCTTGTATTGAAACCAGAGTGTTAATCAGAAATCAGATAAAAATCGGGTCACCGGATTGCAAAATGGTTCGCGAAATCGAGTCCGGAACGCGAAATCGATCCAAAATATGTCCTTTTTTATTGAAAACGGATCATCGGATTGCGAACCGGAGCGCGAAACGCAGTTCAGAACGCAAAACGGATAAATTTAGGGTTCTGCCGGAATATTTCGACGGAATATTCCTTTTGGCGGAATATTCGCCGGAAAATTCTACCAGCGGCGACTCTCGCCGGAATTTTGGCCGGAAGTTGGCCGGAGACCTGCGGCGGCGGCGACTGGTGGTAGGAGGCGGTGGCTCGGTGGGGTTGAGGTGGTGGCTCAATGGCCTAGCCGGGGGCCTTGGCTTTGGCCTTTGGCCTTTGGCCTTGGCCTTGGCCTAGGCCGGTGTGGCTCGAGGATGGCCGAGAATGGCCGGCGCCCCCTTGGTCGAAATCTGCAGAAGCCCGGGAACAAAGCCACGCATGGGCCGCGCTGGGGCCGCATTGGGGCCGCGCCCGGGCCGCTGTTGCCAGCTATGAGCCATTCAAAGTTTTTGTGAGCCAAATTCGATTTTGTTGTACTTTTACCGGGCCAAAATCTCCAGATCTTAGTTTTTAACATATATCTAGTGTTTTGTGAAGAAAAATCTCAATTTTGACAACTTTGAAAAATCCACTTTTTGGACCAAAATGCCCTTTTTATGGGCTTTCAAGATCTGATGATTTTCAAACTTCACCAATCATTCAAACATGTTTGTTTAAGTCATATGAAGTTATTAGAACCAAGAATTGAGTTTCAAACTTACTTGGTGAATGATTTGCTTGAAAAATCACCAAAAACCCAACTTTTAAAGCTTGATTCTTTGTTCCACTTGATCTTGGACTTGAGTACCTCTTGGATCTGCTTAGAAATGATGTTTGAGATGTGTTTGAATTTCCAGAAAGGTGTGGAGATGGCCTGGTCTAATTTGAGGGGTTGGGGAAGAAGAAAAGTGTAGAAAATGTTGACCAAAGTCAAGGTTTTGGCCTTATATGGCTTTTTGATTTGTGTTCTAAGTTTGTCCACCTATTTCCTTCATAAATATCTGCTTATAATCAGATAGAATGGGATAGACATGGAGAAATAGGATAGACATGGACTTAAATCAAGGGTTTGCTTGATTTTGCCGTTTTCGCAATCGTTTGTTCGGCTTTTCGCGTATAATTTCAGGAATTTCTAATAATGATCAATTATCATTCTCATGCTTCCAATTACATCCCATTATGATTATAATGTGATTAGGAAGTTCGGGTTGTCATGAATTTGTCAATTACGCATGCCGAATTGCCTTTTCGCAAAAATTTGCGATTTGACTTGTCAAAACCTATGGATTTCCCCATTGGGATTTGTTATTGATATTCAATGTTTTAATTTGTTGTATAAGTCATATTAACTTGATTATGACTTTTGGATTTGGTTTTGGTTCCTGAATCCTCATAGTTTTGACATTATTATCGCAATTTCGCGTAATTTGGCAATTCTGCGTAATGCCTTTTGTAATTGGTTCCTTCTTGTAATTCCCTTACATATATACACACATTCACATGTATATACATATTTAATCATAATTTGATTAATTATAATGTTAATTCATGAATTTAGGAAATTACTCGCAGTAAAGAACAAAATGTCACATTATCCCCCCGTTAGAGAAATTTCGTCCCGAAATTTTTGTAAGACTCATTTGGAATCAACTTTGTGTGAAATTAGGTAGGGATATTTTTCAATCATATGATCCCCGCGTTCTCAAGTAAACTCAGGCCCGCTTAGAGTTCTATCTGCCCTTCACAATTGGTATACAACTTCGTCCAAGATTCTTGACTACGCAATCTATAATCTCTTTGAGATTTGATACATGAAATATATCATGAATATTGCTAAGTTCGAGAGGCAATTCAAGCCTATATGCCATTGACCCTTATCCTCTCTAGGATCTTAAAGGATCCTACATATCATGGTGCAAGTTTACCTTGTTTACCGAATCTAGCCATACCCTTTCAAAAGGAGACCTTCAACATTGCTTTGCCACTCACTTGAAATCCTAGGAGTTTTCTATGATTATCGGCATAACCCTTTTGTCTATCCTGTGCCATTTTATTTGATTTCGAACGCGTATAATCTTGTCCTAGATTGCCAACATAAGGAACTCGTACTCGGTTTTTGAAGTAAAGTAGGTTACTAGCTTGAACTTTGAATGGTTTACCAAATCATTGCAATGCTTCATCCGTCTGGTTTGGTTCCTATAAAGCTTGTTGTTAGACTTCCCTCAACCAGAACCCGCATTTGGAGATTTGTTTCAATTGTTGTGTAAATTCCTGTTGGTTTCGGGAGTAATTGAGAATATTATCAACGAATATAATTACGAACTTATTTAAATAAGGTTCTCATACTCAATTTGTTAGATCCATAAAGACAGCTGATGCATTTTTACCCCAAATGGCACTACTAGAACTCGTAGTAGATAACGATTCTTGATTACTAGTTTGTTGAGTTTCCTATAGCCGATGCACATTCTGAATATACCATCCTTCTCTTTCTCAAAGAGAATCGGTGTTCCCCAGGGTGAGAAACTAGTACTAATAAAATCCTTGTTTAGAAATTCTTGCAGTTGGCCTGAAAGTGCTCACATTTCCGACCGCGCAAGATGATAAGAGGATTTAGATACAGGTGTTACACCTGGAACAAGGTTGATACGAAATTTAACTTATTTTTCCAGGGACAATCCAGACATGTCATCAGGAGAGACTTCGGGTAATCTCTGACTACAGGGATATTCTCGATACGTTTTTGTTTGAGATTCCTTTCTGTCGCTTAGGCGAGGAAGGTTTAATAACCTTTCCTAAAACATTTCCAAGCTTGCATACGCTATATGATTCCAAGTTTCTTGCCAGTTTGTTCACCTTGCACTACAAGTATGTCACCGTTAGATAATGGTACACGGATCATCTTATTTTGAGCATCTTACTTCCATCTTATCTTTAGAAAGTCAATTCATGCTAAACATGACTTCAAAACTCCCAAGTTCCATAGGAAGAAAATCAATATTAAAAGATGATCATTCGGGTTCAAGGAACATCCTTGACTAACGATACAGTGATCGCTACAGTATCTTGCACAATAACTCAGGTACACATTACGTGAAACTATGTTTATGCTATTGATACATAATGCTTAACACGAAACTATTATGCGATTGTCTGAAATCTGATTAAAACCTTATGGTTTAACAGTCAGAATCATTTCAGACAACACAGGATTGAAACACAGATACTTGATTTGATGCTATTGTGTATATACGTATGTGAGGTTAAACAAAAAAAAAATCATAACGGTTGTTGTTACGGAATGCTAAACCGACGAATGATTCGTATAGGTGACGATCTGTACGAATGATTCTGAGAGTTTACGTTCTGAAATAATGACTGAAAAGTAGAAAACAAAAGTTGGAAAGCCAAACCATCGTCGTGTTCGTTCGAATGACGATTCAAACGAATACGCGCGATGGCGACGCGATCTGACAAAACGAAAACGAAAATGATACGAACGATCATAAAATTAAGAAAATATAATATTTTCTAGTTTTACCATTTTGAAACTCATCAGAAATAAATTTAAAAAGATACTATCTTAAAGTAAAAACGTACATTCGCAAAACAATTAATGAAACGCGTAAAAATAACATAATTCTATAAATAATTAAAGAAAACGATATTTAAAATAATTTCTAATAATAACCACTTTCCAAATGTTTAAAATAAAGTCCTTTTAGTTAGTTTAAGAGAAACGCGCGTAATAATCCGGAAACACGACGAAAACACGAACCGAGCAACCGAAACTAACCCGAACACCCACGAAGTATAAAAGGCGTAAATGAGGTGATTTCCCTCATTTATCACACACACTCTCTCTGTCTAGCCTCTCAATTCCGTTCTCTCTCTCTCTCTCTCTCTCTAAGTTTACACCTTCAATCCTCCATAACTTGATCATTTCTTGATGAAATCGCATGTTTTTGGTGTTCACGCATAGCTAGCAACGAGTTGTACAAGGAAGTACAACGGATCAGAGGGAAACCCAGCCGATTTTGAGGTATGAAGCTTGGAATGTTGCGAAAACTTAGGGTTTTCATGTGTTTTGATCGACCTAAACCCATAACTGTTGTATAACTCTTATATATACACACTACACCTTTCACATGGCTGAGATTAACACTCCGACACCCTTACAACACACACGTCGCAAAGCAGAGATGAGGATGACGATGAGATGCAGGCTTCGTGGAGGTATAACTGCGGCCGAACCTGTGTGGTTACAGCTCTCACACAGCCGAACCTTCCATCTCATGGCCGAACCTTTATGGGCCAACGAACCCATATCATCAACCTCTAGGCGAACCTATGACCGTCATGGGAGGAGCGAACCTCTCATTCAGAGGCGAACCTTCACCCATGCCCAAACCCAGGGACGAACCTTCATCACATGCCGAACCGGGTGTAAGTCACGAACCTGTTGCAAGCCACAAGCACCGAACCTTCTGAGCCTCGCCGAACCTATGTGGAAATCCTTGGCCGAACCTTTATCAACCACCCGAACCCTGGTGAGCTTCGCGAACCTCCTTATCATGACCGAACCTCTCCAGGTGAACGAACCCATACTGCGGATGCCGAACCATGGACACCCGAACCCTACTAGACGAACCCCCATGCAAAAGTTAGCCGAACCTAGTCACCATTCACCATAAGGTTCGCTGACTACATGGTTGATCTATTGGATTTTCAAGCCCAAGTATAAAGTCGGCCCAACTCATTCTTGAACGAGCCCAAATCGTTGACCCATTTATCCTAGGCGGCCCAATAACCACAAATTGATCATCTCTTAATTGGGCCTACTTGTATAATATAATCGGCCCAAGGCCCACTCTAGGCCTAATTAGGACTTAACCAATGGACCTTTCGGCCCATGAAATAATGATGATCCATGACATTCAACCACTAGTTGCCCATAACTCATAAGGCCTAACATCCTATTCGGCCCACATTAATTGTACTTGGCCCAACGACAATATTAGATCAATCCAATAATAATTGGTTCGGCCCACGACATGGTTTCACTTGGGACCGACACATGAACTTAAATCACAAGGACTAACATATAATGTATTGATAATAAATTAATACAAAAGTAACAATGAGTTGTTTTTACAAACACTATATCCATACAAGCTATTGATATGACATGGTGTGATTGAAATTCCGAGAATGAAGTTAAATACAAGGAAGCATTGAAATCTAAATCTTAGGTTGAGAATTATAACAACACATAAACGGGGCCGAACAACGACCGTGACTCACAAGTGTTAGCCAACTTGAGGGCTAACACTAACACTCATATGTGCAAAGAATTAGTACAAACATACACTCATAAGTTACAAACATTATGAAATCAATACAGGATCGTGAAATTCACAACAAGTACAAACAAAGAGCGCGTGCATTCTTATTTGCTTAGTCAACCAGTACGGACACAAGGTGAGTTCATTTGTCCCTTTTCAAACTTATTTGTTTTACTTCGGGACTGAGAAGCATGTTAAACATTTTAAGAAATTATTGAAATGTTATTTAATGCTTTTAAACATAACCATGATGCTTACACTAAAGCTTATGCTTGGAAACTAATATATTTGAGAAGCTATATACTTGATGATTAAACTTGAGGTTTGAATGCTTATGCTGCAAACTAAAAGCTTGAGACTTGATGCTTGATTGCTTACACTACAAACTAGAAGCTTGAAACTATATGCTTAGTACTTATGCTATGAACAAGATGCTTATACTTGATGCTTGAATGCTTATACTTAATGCTTGATGCTTATACTACAAGCTTGATGCTTAAACTAGAGACTTGATGCTTATGCTACGAACTTGATGCTTAAACTATATGCTAATGCTTGAACTATATGCTTGAAACTATGATTGTGTGCGAAATGCTAAGCTTGTATCTAATCATGGGCTACGTGATTGATAAACGACTGCTAGAGCAGGGCTTGTACCCATGTATTGAGATACGTGAAAGCTAAACTATTACGATGCTAAGCTGTTATCTATATAAGAGACACGTAATTGCTAAACTTCTGCTAGAGCAGGGCTAGTGTCTGCTTCTATGAGATATGTAAATGCTAAACTACTTGTGTATGCATGGCTTGTGTCTATGTATGAGATACGTAATTGCTAAACTTCTGCTAGAGCAGGGCTTGTATCTTGTATAGGAGACACGTAATTGCTAGAGTATTCGGATACTAAGCTTAACTAATTCATGAGATACGTAATGGCTAAACTTCTGCTAGAGCAGGGCTTGTATCTAGCCGTGGGCTACGTGATTTCTAAACGACTGCTAGAGCAGGGCTTGTACCCATGCATGAGATTAGTGAAAGCTAAACTATGATGTGTGAAACTACGGTGCTTATTAAACTTACATTGAAGCTAATACATATGAATGCTATAGACTTGTAAACTTTGAAACAGTAAACTAAAGTTATGATGAAGATTGGATTGAATGGTAGGTAAAATGCTTAATTATTATTAACAACAGTGTCATATGCGGGTTAGTATGTGGTGGGACGGCGTCTGGGCGGGTTGTAGGCTCAACTCAGGGGTATGCCCTATATATAAGCATACCGATTTGGATATTACATGTGGAGTTAATGAGGTTAAGGTTTTACCGAACGAGTTTTGCTAAAGCTATTTTTAAACTTATAAACTATATGAACTCACCAACCATTGTGTTGACTTTGTTTTCTTACATGCGTTCTCAGGTGATGCACAGGTTTAGGCTAAGGCTTTTGGATTGCATTGCTAGGCTGCTCAGATAGTGGACCTAGTTGATTTTGGAAGCACATATTTTGTTGTTCATATGAATCTCTTTTGGATGTCTTGTACAGTTACAAGATAGAAAACATTTTATTCTTTTAATAGGTTTACCGGGTTAAATTACTGAACATTGCTATTGTAATTTAACTTTGTAATCCTAGTTTAATGCTTTATTGTGCTTTAGTTATTCTTAACATTGATGCTATGTAAACAATCTGATCATCACGATTATCACTCACGATATCGCGCCCCAAGAACCTTCCGCCCGGCGGGGAAGTCGATCCGTCCCGCCGGCTCGGGGTGTGACAGTTACAGAGTTTAAATAAAATTATACCCAATCTAAAACATTGTTTTATAAAGTTGGGGGTATATTTAGTGAATTTTGAAACTTATAATGAAAGACACAACTCCAGGGGGCATTACTGCCGTATTTCCAAAGATTCCACCATCTTCACTCATGATTCCCCCTAACCCGCTCCACGACCCATCTCCAACCCGATTACGATCTCCAGCTCAATCCTCGCAATTAACAGCTCTATCTCCTCTGTTAGGCAAGTTTTAAACCGCGTGAAATGATTTCAATCACAATAATGTCAATTAACAGCTAATTGACGAGTTAATCCCTTCCAAAATTGAGAACAAAGACCCCGGATTCAAAATACATGCTAACGAGTATAAAAACTAGATTAAAACTACCAAAATGATCCACTACACGGTGCGAAGCATTCTGTGCAACCAGAATCTACCCCAAACCAAACACGTTCGGTTGTTCCTCTCTCGAGTTCTCAAACAAAAAAAACGAATCATCAAACTCAAGTAGTGTTTAACATCCTATCTTAATCGTTTTTTTGGTAACTAACAAAAGCCATATTGTTTTGTTTCCAATCGGAAACTTAAACGATCGAATTTGATGAGATTGGGAACTAGGGTTTTGGTTTCTTAAGAACTGAATTGGGGGAAGGGTTTTGGTTTATATTAAAACCATTTCGAATGGAGATTCCTTGCGGCTAAGTGCCTAGTTCAGCTGGTAAACGTGTATGATTTCAGGGTTTAGGCCGTGAGTTCGAGTCCTTGTTAGGGCGATTTTTTAACGAGATTCTATTATTATTTATAACTGTTAATCTGTAAATTTTCTTATAAATATGTTTTTACCATAAATTTTTATAAATATATAATAATATATAAGTTTAGTAAAATATATATATATATATATAATCATTATGTCATAAATATAAAACTATATATACTAAATATGTTTTACTGGTAATCGTGCCTAGTTCAGCTGGTAAACTTGTATGGTTTCAGGGTATAGGTCGTGAGTTCGAGCCCTTGCTAGGGCGTTTTTTTAACCAGATTCAATTATTATTTATAACTTTTAATCTGTAAATTTTTTTATATATAATGTTTTTACCATAAATTTTTATTAATAATAATCTATAAGTTTAGTAATATATATATATATATATATACATAATCATTATGTCATAAATATAAAACTATATATACTAAATATGTTTTACTTAATATTTTTAATCATTATATATGATTAAATTTATTTATTTATTTTTTACAACTTAACATTACACATGAATCTTTATATATGATTCAGCTTTTAATATTTTTTATAAATGTTTAAATAATAAAAATTCTAACTTTTGTTTTAACTATAATTCACATATTTTTGAATTATATGTTCTAACAACTTATGATAACATATATATATTTATAGTTCGTTACAAATAATAAGCAATTAAGAAAAACATTAAAAAAAATCATATTTTTGTTTATAACTTAAACAAATGATTTTACATTTCCAAAATGTTTTATATTTAAATAAAAACATTTTTTTAAACTTTTGTTTCAACTTATACAACTTACAAACATTTAAACTTTTATTTTTGAAAACAATATTATTAAACTTATTTACAAGGGATTATACAAAATAAATCTTTTAAATATTAGTTAATTTGTACATTGTAGAACTATTTATAACTTATTTAATAACTTACATTTCTTATAATATTAAAAACATTTAAATGGTTTAAATTTTAAATATTTCAACTTTGGAAATTTATTCTAAAAATTTACATTAAAACTTTTACAATAAAAACCAAATTTATTTTGAACAAAGCAATTGTTGAACATTTAACAATGTCTCAAACAAAACCAAACACTATGACCTATTTAGATTTTAAAACAACATATAAGTCATAGCTACATAAGAACATGCATTTATGCATCATGAACTATCTAGGTTGATATTGAACTTGTTGGACAACTTGAGCTACTAATTGATTATCTATTGCAAAGTTATCAAACTTATCAAAAAGTGAGTTTTCGTAGTCCCTCTTTTACTGTTTTATTTTTTGGGTGAAACATGCAACTTATCTATTACCATTTTTCATGTGAACTTAGTTTAATGGTCTTATAGTTTGTGAACTTTAACTAAGAACATGCATTGATCACCCTTAATGACTATGATAGATCTATTGGATCGACCATCACACTCTTAGTTGAGTTGACTCCGATCCTTCTAGGTGATAGTTTACTACTTCAGCATTGTTAGGAATGCTAGAATGTGGTTAGATAATCATTCATTAATATCAGTTGATCTACTTTACTTGTTAGTTCATTTTGAATATGTTCATTGTGCTTTGAGTTCACATAAGACATTATTAATAAAATCTTTATAAACATGTTAGCTGCATTTTTAATCACATTTTATCATGATTCTTGCATTTATTTTAACACATATTATGCATTTATCATGGGCATATGTGTTTATTTTGGTAAATACTTGTTTTGGTGGAATGGAGTCTACTTTGGATTGTTTTTGTTATATTTGTAGTGTGAAGCGGGTGCTAGAATCAACACAATATAGGAGAGCTGCAAGAAAAAAAGCTTTATTTTTTAGATTGAAGGAATTTTTTTGACATAAACCAGAAACGGCCGTACCAAAGTTATGCATACAAGTTGACTTAACCGTGTTGAGGTTATGTAAACAGTAGAGGAAGAATCCTAAAATCTAGGATTTTTAGTTTATTTTCTTTTTCTTATAATCCTATTATGAAAGGATAGACTTGAAAAAAAAAATAAAAAGAAAATAAAATAAATGAAAAGAAACCAAGAAAAGTGGAGGAAGTTGGAAGAGGGTTGGAAAGGATCAAAAGGCTCGACGGCAGCAATTTTGGGAAGCAGCAAGTTTTTTTTTTAGTTTTTTTTGAGAAGTCTTCGACGGAGGAGCGGGTTTTTGGTGGTTGGATTTTTCATATTCTTGTTTTAATTTTCAATCATTCGTATTAATAATCATGTCTGGCTAAACAATTATAAATTCTGACACTAGGGTTTTATTGGTTTGATTTGAATCTCATGTGAAACGTTTATGTGATTTTATATTTGAATGATTTGGTTGTGTTATTCTTGATCTCAAATCTGGAATTTGTTTCCAGATGCTTTTAGTTTGTTAATAAAATTGGCCACTTTATTGATTTAACTAATATAGTTCATCAAGTTTTAAACCCTAAAAAGTTTTAATTTGATAAAAAGGAACAAGTAACGTTTTGTGTTTGTCAATGAGCTCAATTTCGTTATAGAACCACATGATATAGTTAGACATTCCGAACGGCGTGAGTGTTTAAGTATATTCAGTACTTCTATCATTGCAACCCGCACGCTAAAATCCGATACAAATCTTTCAATTAAAGAATCATTGCACCATATTTGTTAATGATCATAAGCCGAATCAAATCGATAAAATAACCTTAGTGTTGGAATTGCTTCTTAATTTCAGAATTTTCCCAAATTAAATTTTTTGTCAAAGTTTTAAAACCAAAAATATTCTAATCTTTTAAATAGTTAGTGTTTTGATTTACTTCAAGTTGTTTTGTGCCAACCCCCTCATATTTAATTGTTTTGTTAAAAAATCATTCCTGCACGTGAAAAGTTTTGGTATAATAAGTTAATCCGTACCCTGAGGACACGAACCCTACTTCCATTCATACTAGTTTTTGTGTGTTAAAGTAAGGTTTACTTTTATTATCATTTATTTGCTGGATTCGACACCCAACAAAACATTTTGGTGTGAGTGTTCAAACCTATGAAACTCACCAACAATTCATAGTTGACACTTGATTTTAACATGTTTCAGGTGGAAATGACAGTTAGCTATATTATCGAGCTTGGATTAGTTTTCATTTAATTTATTTTGGTTGTATTAGCATTGAAATGATGTAATAGTTAGGGTTTTGATCATTTTGAGCAGTGTAAAAAATGTTTGGTGTGAGTGTCCGCCCCGATGTTTCCGCCATCGGTCGGGGTGTTACAGACAAGCGCTATAGCATGGCATAGGATATTTGAGGATCGTGTTCATGGTTTAGTGATGCAATGGGTTTGGAATTGATTCTAACTTGATTAATTGGATGTTTTTATGTGGTTTGACTTGTTTATTTATTCAGAATAGAAGCTACTGGTTGTCCTTGTGTGTTTGTAGGTTGGATGAGGCAAGAAAGCGTTTTTAGGAGGAAACCGAGCAAAGAGGAGCAAGGGCGAGCACATCCGAACATCCAAATATGCGAAATGGAAGCCATAAACTTTGAAGAGGAATATCTTGGGCTAGGAGAGGAGTTACGGGACGTATAATATATGAAAACTGAGTTTCTCGACAAGACGAAGCTAATAGTGATATCAGAGCAGGCGTAAGTTACGCCTAAGGGGCCGTAACTTACGCCGGGATGCTGTTTCGTAACTAGAACCGTAAGACAGAGCTTCTAGGGCGTAAGGTGCATGCATGTAGGCGTAAGTTACGCCTAGGGGGGCGTAACTTACGCCAGGGGTCGACGGAAAACATCAAATATCGCGTTTTTTTGGGTATTTAAGGCCCGAATCAACCCTAGTCGACTATCACACCTTTAGGGCAAGTTCTTGGACGATTTTGGAGTATTTTGGAGCGTTCAAAAGCCCCGATTCATCAATCCGAACAACAATATCAAGATTCCAACATGCAATTTAACATGAAGATTGAAGATTCAAGTGTTGCTATGTCTGGCTAAGTCTCTCGTGATTGTCTCCGGATGGATGGTTAGGTTTAGTAGTTAAAGTTTACTTTGGATTGTTAAACATTGGTATTAGATTAGTTTTTCATTGATTACTTCTCTAGTATTGCTTGATTGTGAAACCCTAACTATTGTTTTATTACTTTGCAATTTCAAGTTCAAGTCGTTTACTTTTTATTCATTCATAGTTTGAATGGATTGGTGATTGATGAATTTGAGTTTTCAAAGCTTTTATGATCAATTGGTTTTGTGAAATTAATAATCAACCGAATCAACAACATCGGTCTAGTTACCGGTTGTCAATAAGGTCATTAATTGATTTCCAAATTCTAGGTGTAGATCAATTCAAGCATAAGCTATGTCTATGCAGTTTCCAATTGACAATTCAAAGCATCTTTAATTACTTGATTAACTTGAAATCCGGAGTGATCACCTTTTCATTTTATTGATTACAAATCTTTTGTTTTAATTAGTTTGTTTTTAGTGCAAGTTAATTGTTTTCCAATTTAAACCTAAAATCAACAATTTCAAGTTTAAATTTTTATTGCAAGTAGTTAATTAGTTTGTGTTGAAAGTGATTTCCATTTGACTCTTCGTGGATCGATACCCGACTTCCCTAACTAAATTGGGTTGTAGGACTTGAGTTTTAACTCGTATTTTTGGTTGGTACTTCGACACCAATCATGTAGCAAGCACGATAGAGAGGTACCATGAGGATTCGTTGACTCAGTTGACATGTTTGAATCAACTATTAATAGGAGTGGTGATGATCGTGGCTTTTGTCTACATTATCTCATTCCTACCATTCCTTGGTATGAGGTAGAGGTAATCGTGTCACACCCCAGGCCGGCGGGAACGGATCAGGTTTTCCCGTCTGGCGGAAGGTTCCCGGGGCGCGATATCTTGAATGATAATCAAATGATCAGATTGTTTACATTGCACATGATAAGTAATGAGAAATGCTAACATGACATATAATATAGAATTACAAAGTTAAATTACACAGTATGTGTTCATAATTTAACTAAGTAAATCTACTCCAAAAGAATCGTGTAGTTTCTATCTTGTAACTGTACAAGATATGCAAAATAGATTCACAATGTCATCAAAATATGTGCATCCAAAAGTAAGCTAGGTCTTCTAAAAGTCCTTTAGCTTAAACACTGATGCTTGTTAATTAGACCTGTCCGTCACCTGAGAAAACATGCATTTAAACAAAGTCAACACTAGGTTGGTGAGTTCATAAGTTTAGTAATTGAAAACCATTGAAATCATGTCAATCATGTTCACAGCGTTTCACACAAATTGTATTGTTAATTGAATCCCATGTTTCACACAATGTCCTCTCCATGGTTGTATGCACAGATAATGTCTCATCCAGTCAAGCATGCTTATATATAGGGGCATACGAAAGGGTCAAGCCCAGACGCCACCCCACCACATGCTTAACTGCATACGACACTACCTGTAATACAACGATGGATACCCATTTCTTTTCACACATGATTTCCCGGTATGTTTATCCCAACACTGAAAGAGGGAGAGACATAGTTATCTCTGTTAACCATTCCTGATGGAATGGCCGGCATGCTAAATGACCCAATGAATAAAGTAAGAGATGTAAACATCTCTGTTAACTAATCCTTACGGATTAGCCAGCATGTAAAATAAACCAATAATTGAATATAGAGACATAATATCTCTGTTAGCTATTCCTTACGGATTAGCCCGGCATGTAATATAACCCAAATGAACAAGTAAGAAACGAAATTGTTTCTGTTAGCTATTCCTTACGGATTAGCCCGGCATGTAAGATATCATACTCGATATCTAGAGCGAAACTTAATAGTTTCTGTAACTAATCATTATTGATCAGTCCGGCGTGTAGAATACCCAAACAATTGAATAAAGAAACATAATAGTCTCTGTTAGCTATTCCTTATGAATTAGCCCGGCATGTAAGATATCATACTCGATATCTAGAGCGAAACTTAATAGTTTCTGTGACTGTCAGTACTAACCAGTCCGGTGTGCAAGATATCATACTCGATACCTAGGTAGGGACATAATAGTCCCAGTAGCTGTCACCCGAAGTGTACAAAGTTTCGGGCCGGTTGAGGTCGTTGGGCTGATTCAAACGTATTGGGCCTAAGCCATGGGTTTAGGCCGGTTGGGCCACTATGTTGGGCTAAAGAAAATGGTTGATTTGGGCCTAATCGAAACAGCATGTTGGGCCAAGGTTAATAATCTGCTGATCCAAAAGAGAAACTATTGGGCTGATTTCAATTTGGTTTACTTGGGCCTGTCAATAAGTAATTGGGCTGCTCAAAGTATTGGGCCACAAGATGGAACGAACTAATAGATGTGGTTCGAAGGGACTCAGACATAGCTGCCCCATGCACACTGATAAACTCGTGGAACCCAGCGAGCCTATTGTTCCCATGCTTGAAGGTTCGGCTACTTCAGTTATCATGTAGGGTTCGCGAGTAGAAGTTTAGTCATGTAGGGTTCGGCTGCATTTGGTCCAGCAAGGTTCGCTGCAACTGGAAGGGTTCGGCAATGGTGGAGGTTCGTCCCTGCAGTTTGGTTCGTGCACAAAGGTTCGTCTCAAGTGGGGCTAGGTTCGCTTGGTGGTTTACCGAAAAAGGTTCGGCCGAAGTAAATTAGGGTTCGGGACCTGACCATGGGAACCGGCAGGGTTCGGCCAGCAAAGCCTTTCTCGAACCTGCGTGTGTTCATCCTCACCATCAAGTTCGAACCTTGGGTTTAGCTACTTCCATGGTGTTGCTACTTGTAGGTATGTTCTTGACAGAGTTAGGTTCGAAGGGGTAGTATATGACCGGCTAGATGGCTGGATCGAACAAGATGTAAGAAACCCTAAGTTTTCGAACTTTCCAAGCTCATTACCTCGATTTTCAGTGGCTGGCTTCCCCGATCTGCTGTACTTCCTTGTAGAGCTTGATGAGAGCTACGCGTGGACACCAAGAACGCCCAAATCCGTCCACAAACGAGTGAGATATGAAGGATTTAAGGTGGAAAATGGTGGTGGAAGTTCTTGGCCGGGTTTTAGAAGAAGAGAGAGGTTGAAGATGATTAAATGAGTGAAATGGTTTCATTTTAGGGTTTTTATACCCCGTGGGGTGTCCGGGTCCGTTTCGGTTGCTCGGTTCGTAATTTAGTCGCGTAACCGGATTTTTACACGTAATTTAAATGAACTAAATAAAAGAATGTTAAATAAATTATTTTGATGAGTTTCAAAATTGTAAAATGTTTATTATTTTATTTTATTAAATTTATTATCGTTCGTTTCGCGTTTCGTTTTCGTTTCGTCAGATCGCGTCACTTACGCGCGTCTTCGTACAGGGCGCTAACTGTACGAACACGATCGTACGTTTCACTTTCTGATTTGGTTTTCTAATTATCCGTTATCGTTCAGAACGTTAAACTCACAGATATGTTTGTGTGAATCGTCACCCACGCAAATACGCTGTCAGTTTATTATTCTGAAACGACACTGCAAATCTGATTTGAACTGTGTTTCCTCACTGTCGGACTCAACTGAACCTCCTGTTATCACATTGTTTTCACATTGAATCGCCGGTCATCTGATTCCTGTCATCTATGGATATCAGATCGCAACCGATTTGTTATTGAAATTCGTTTGAACACTGTTGTTTCTCTTGAGTTGTTGTAATTACTGTATTTAAGTTTTCACTTAAACACATACAATTGTGATTTGTTTTCCGAGTTCTGTTGTCACACAACTGTTTACGTACTGTATTTACACACAGTAAATGGTGAAAGAACACACACCGTACGGACTTACCGGACGGTTTGGTACTAGTTGTCACAAATCAGGAAATGAGTTTCCCAAATTTTGCTATACCCATGTGATGGGTAACAGATAGGTTGACTTGGGATGTGGTGAGTGTAGGTATGAAGGGAGGTGAGTGTGAAGGAAGGTGTAAATGTAGGGACTAGTAATGAATAAGACTGATCGAGTGATTTTCTATGTATATACAAATACTCGATGTACTTTATGCGGATATAAATTATGAGTGAAGTATTATATATTTCTTTCTTTACATTTCAAATTATTTAATCGCATATATAGAATAATAATAATTAACATGAGGCGAGTTAAAATGATCAGGGATATAATTTGCAAATATGGCTGGCCAGCATAATTGGAAATTACAACCATGGGCTAACTAACGAACGTAAAAAAGTAGGGTTGGAATGAAATAAAACCAAAACAAGTTAAGCTAAATAAACAATTATAAATCAATTACAAATATATAAATTTTAAATAACATAATACATATTAAGTATGTGAAATTACAATACATACCAATAATGGATTACAGGTATGTCAATTTCAAGCAACCAGAGCTATACATATTATGTATGGTTAGATGTACATTTATTTCAACTACTCAATACTTACAATGTGAAGTAATAGAGCAAGGACACGATCGTGGTATATCGAAGGGGTTGTGGGTTGGTGGTAGACAGGGCATGATGTTACATAATACGTATCAGAAACACTCATGTTTCACACAAGATGGTGGGACAAACCTTATTGAGAAAGATGAGTCCCTGAGAGGGGATGTATGTAACATCATAGGCTAATCTCATATCGACCATGAACATGAGAGATTCATGTCTGATAAGTAACGATCCGCCTCTTATATCATCAACGCATTTTGGGCTTAGCTGGCTTGTAGCACATGAAAACTCTACAGTTAAGCGTGCTCTATTTGCAACAATACAGGGATGGGTGACTTCCTTAAGACGTTTTCACTTGGGCAACCAAAGCAAAACTGTAAGCTTCGAGTGGGCAAAACGGACAAGATTGGTGGTAGACGGGGCCGAATGTTACAAAACAGGTTCCATCCAAACCGGTAACCGGTCCGAACCGCTGATTTGATACCGGTTTGAGATTTTACCGTTAAAACCAATTCTTAAACCTACCCAAACCGGTTTCAAACCCCTTCGAATCGGTTTCAACCCCTTCAAACTGGTTCCTATAAGTTTGGCGTTCCCTTCTCTCAAACCAGTTTCACCCCAAACCGGTTTAGGACCATTGACTAAGCCGAACCGGTTCCTAACCTGAATCAGTTTGGCTAAAAAAAACCGTTTGTGTACCACTAATTTTTATTAGAAGACTCAAATCATTAACTTCAAACGGAGCAGCATCTTGAAAAAAATTATGACTTTACTAATTGAACTTTTAATCATACTATTTTTATATCAACTTTATTAAACACACAAAGCATTAGAAAATATAAATTCTTCGAATTCGACCCTTTTAAATTATTATTATTGATTTGCAATTAAAATCAAAGTCTGCTCGTAAGACAAAAAGAAATTGAATATTGTAAACAAAAGAATATGATTTACCAGAATTTGAAAAGAAGAGTGACGTGTTTAAGATTTTTTTCTTATCAAATACATATTTAAAATCGATTTTTTTTAACGGCATTGGATCTCAACGTGTGAGCCACTAATTTTCAGGCCACGTCACCAAGGTCTAGTTACCATGACTTCCGTTGAGACCCCACCACCACCTCTTTGGTACGTATTTAAAATAGATGTTATTTCAACTTAACAACAAACTATAGACAAGTAGATAACGATCATTTTAGTTGTATTTAATATGGTAGAATCATATTAAGTTAATAAATAAATTAATAAAAAACTATAATGAAATTATTGAGGAAAAAATAAATAGATACAATAAGTTAATTGGATAAAAATAACCAAAAAACACTACTAGAAAACACGCGTTTTTCCGACAGATTTTTGTCGGAAATTTGTCTGAAAACACTATTTCCGACCAAATTCCAACAAAATATATTAGTCGGAAAAAACCTGGTTGGAAAAATATTTCCGACAAATTTCCGTGGAAATTTTGCGACAACTTTCCGACGACACTATTTCCAACCATCTTCCGAGAACTTTTCTGACCAAAAAAATGTAAGATTAAGTTTTAGTTTTTGTCTATTCCAACTTGTTTCCGACAAAACTTATTTTTAAAACTTTTTATTTTCTGACTAATTTCCGATCAAATATTTTATTTATTTATTATGTTTCCAACAAATTTCCGACCACCAACTTTATTTATTTATTCATGTCTTTGTTGTATTTCCAACAAAATTCCGACAAACACTTTCAATTTTTTCTTATTTGTTCCTACCAGTTTCCGACAAAAAAAAATTCAAAAAAAAAAAACTGCGATAAACCCAATTTTTTTCTGCGTTAAATGCATAACATTAATAATTGCAAAAAGCCACAAACATAAAAATAAAAAATAAATTTTGAGCAAATTTGAACTTGACTTGTTTGTAACTTTTTTTTATTTGACCCATTAATGGTCAAAACTACAAGATGAAGGGAAAAGTTGTATATGGAGCAAGTTGGATCAAACTCTCAAGCATTCGAACAGTGGTTCTTGCTGCATGAGGAAAAGTGATTAGATATGAGGTTAAGAAAGAAGAAAACAAAAAGATCACAAGGCATGGGTAAAACATGCATTTTCGGTTGCAGATCTTCTTTATAGTGATAATATTTAGAAATTATATTTTTTGCCTCTTTGGTTAGAGTTGGCCTAAAACATCCTTACAAAGTGGATATACCAGCAAACATAATCACACTATTAACACCATTATTTCTTATTAAGTTAAGAATTATATAGATAAAGGGTTGTTCAATATAAACCAATTTTAAATAAAGAACTGTGAGAACCACATAAATACATGTGATACATATTACATAAGATGGTTATGTATACATAACCACCTCTTTTTCTTTCACTATACATGAAAAGCACACCATACTATTGGTTTTCTACTTAAAATTAGTTTTGTATTAAACAAGTCCCTACACACATATGTACACACACACACATGAAATTGCACCTTCTGAGAAAGGAGAGAGGCCACTTCTTATTGATATCTTCATAAAGTTTGTCATTTTCTGGTTCTACCTGAGAATAGAGACAACTACCAAGAATTAGCCACAATGATAAATGGAGCAAGGGGAACATACAGTAAGCTAATTGGTACCTGATCAAGAATATGATTTGAGACAACCTTATCCCAGTCTGGATTTTTTGTTTCCAAAAGAACCAGAACTATGTCAATTTTACTAATTAAAGGTCTAGATAATGTGTGTTGACAAATAAAGCTGAACTTTGTTAAGAAATACAATAAACAATTCATATTAAGTATCATAAAACAATAAAATATAAAAATTCCAAAAAATGATTGATACATTGATCAGGTACTTATGATTTCTGTCATAGTTTTCAAGAGTCGTTAAGCAATGATTTTAGTTTAGTTGTTTCAATAAAAGAAATGAAGATTGGCAGAAATCATTGCCCTCTCTATCTCATTATCACCCAATATATATCGTTTACAATAATTACAAATTGATCTTATCCAAATATAAACAAGATTTCCACAATAAAATATATATGCTAATATACCCCCGCAGTCGAAACGGGAGGTTCTCGTGTGTTGAGACTGGATCGGAAATCATCGAAGAGAATCTTAGGTAAACCTTTGGTGAAGATGTCGGCTATTTGATGAGTAGAAGGAACATGAAGCACACGGACTTGACCCCTAGCAACCTTTTCCCGAACGAAATGAATATCCATTTCATTGTGCTTCGTACGTTGGTGTTGAACCGGATTGCCGGTGAGATAGATGGCACTCACATTGTCACAATAAACAATAGAGGCTTTGAAAGGTGGTTGATGTAGTTCAAGAAGGAGATTATTTAACCAACATAATTCTGAAATAACATTAGCAACTCCCCGGTATTCGGCCTCGGAACAGATCGGGATAGGGTGGGTTGTCTTTTGGAAGACCATGATAGTAGATTATCGCCAAGATATACGCAATAACCCGAAGTAGAGCGTCGAGTATCTGGACAGCCGCCCCAATCAGCATCTGTATATGCGACCAATGACTGAGAGACCGAGGGCGTGATGAGGAGGCCATGAGATATTGTCCCTTTTATGTAGCGTAGAATACGTTTTTGAGCATGCATATGTATCGTTGTAGGAGCATGCATGTGAATGCATACTTGTTGAACTACATAGGTAATGTCGGGCCGCGTGAAAGTCAAATATTGTAAAGCACCGGCTAAACGTCTATACTATGTGACATCGGATAAGGGACTCCCGTTAGTAGCACTTAGTTTGGATTGAGTATCAACCGGAGTGGCAGCCGGGTTACAAGAGGATAATCCCGTTCGTTCTAAAACTTCAGTGGCATATTTTTCTTGGGAAAGAAATAAGTTGTTCGAATGACAGGTTACCGCGATTCCAAGGAAGTAGCTAAGAGGGCCAAGATCAGTCATTGCAAATTCGGTAGATAGTAAGCACATAATCTGTTGTCGAAGAGCATCTGATTATGTGATAAGTAAAATATCATCCACATATAGTAAAATAAAGGCTGTATGGTTTCCACTTTTGTAGATAAACAGAGAATGATCACATTAGCTATGTCGAAAACCTAAGGTAGAAACGTACTCAGCAAAACGTTGATACCATGCCCGAGGGGCTTGTTTTAAACCATAGAGAGACTTTTTCAACAAGCAAACATAATCGGGAAATCGAGAGTTTTGAAAACCATAAGGTTGATGCATATAGACTGTCTCGTTCAAATTGCCATGAAGAAAAGCATTCTTAACGTCCAATTGATGAATAGGCCAGGAGCGGGAAAAAGCGATGCTCAAAACAGTACGATTAGTTGCCGGTTTAACAACTGGACTAAAGGTTTCCCCACAATCGACACCAACCTGTTGGGAGCGACCATCACAAACTAGCCGAGGATTGTAACGTTCAAGTGTACCATCGGCATTTTTCTTGTGTCTAAAAATCCACATACTATGAACAATGTTCATCCCGGGTGTTTTAGGTACATGATCCCAAGTCTTATTAGAGATGAGAGCCAGAAACTCGTCGAGCATGGCGCTATTCCACTCGGGGTTAGTAATGGCTTCATGGGGAGTTTTAGGTATCGGTGAAATAGAAACAGAAGTGTGTAGGTTAAGAGGTTTTATGGGTTTGTGGATGCCATGCATGTTACGGGTAGTCATAGACTGAACAGGTGGGGGAGGGGGTGGAACGGGAATAGAAGATGGAGTGGCATGCACGGTATGTGTGGGTGGTGGTGTGGGAAGAGAAGAGGGTGCATGCGATTGAGAAGGTAAGTGCATGTGTGGGGAGGATGGAAGGGAGACGATTACAATTGGTGTATCGGTTAGAGGTGGTGTGGATGGATCCCATATTAAAGGATGTGTGTCATCAGTAAAGCATTTGTAAGTAGGAGGAGAAGAGATGATATTAGAGAAAGGGAAGGTAGTCTCATCAAACTGAACATGACGAGAGATAAATATTTGAGATGTTTTGAGATCAAAGCATTTATATCCTCTATGGTTAGATGGGTAACCGAGGAAAACAAAAGGAGTGGACCTATGATCAAGTTTATGAATAGATGAAGAGGGAAGAAGAGGGTAACATAGACATCCAAACACACGAAAATGAGAGTATGAAGGTTGTTGGTGATAAAGTGCAGAAGTGGGATTAGAGTTGTTAAGAACCTTGGTAGGAAGAATATTAAGTAGATATGTGGCATGGGCCAAGGCATGGTGCCAAAAATGAAGTGGAACCGAAGAATGAGCGAGAATGGTACGAATTATGTTATTGATAGAGCGTATTTTTCTTTCCGCTTTGCCATTTTGAGGGGATGTATACGGGCAAGAAAAACGAAAAACCATGCCATTTGAGTTGCAAAATTTATGAAATAAAGTATTATTATATTCTTTCCCGTTATCGCATTGGAAACATTTTATGGAACGATTGAATTGACTTTTGATTAAGGTATAAAATTGTAAGAAAGTTGAGAACAATTGGGATTTATTTGTTAACGGGTAAGTCCACAAAAAATTAGTTTTATCATCTAAAAATAAAACATAATAGCGATAACCGGTTGAAGATAAAACCGGTGATGTCCACAAATGTAACATCTGTGCCGGAATCGTTACCGGAACAGTAAGTTGCACTGTAGATTGCACAGTAACTCAGGTACACATGACGAGAGACTATGTTTATGCTATTGACACATAATGCTTAACACTAAACTAATATGCAATTGTCTGAAATCTGACTAAAACCTTAGGGTTTAACAGTCAGAAACACATCAGACAACACAGAACTGTCACACGAATGCTTGTTTTGATGCTATTAGGTATAAACGTATGTGAGGTTAAACAAAACAAAATCCTAACGGTTGTTGTTATGGAATGCTAAACCGACGAATTATTCATATAGGTGACGATCTGTACGAATGATTCTGAGAGTTTAATGTTCTGAAATAATGACTGGAAAGTAGAAAACAAGAATCAGAAAGCCAAACCATCGTAGTGTTCGTTCGAATGACGAACGAATACGCGCGATGGCGACGCGTTCTGACGAAACGAAAACGAACACGAAAACAACACGAACGATAATAAATTTAAGGAAATATAACATTTCCTATTTTACAATTTTGAAACTCATCATAAATGAATTTAAACGAGACTATTATAATAATTCGCAAACAAATAAACGAAAGGCGTAAAATATTAAATTTCGATAAATAATTTAAAGAATACGATATTTAAAATAATTTCTAATAATAATTATATTCTAAACATCTTAAAATAAACTCTTTTTATTTAATGTACGAAATACGCTCGTAAAGTGCCGGAAACGCGACGAAAATACGAACCGAGCAACCGAAACGAACCCGAATACCCTCGGAGTATTTAAACGCTCAATGAAGTATTTATTTCATTTTTATGGTCTCTCTCTCTCTCTAAAAACACTCCCACCGTCATATCTCTCTCTCTCTAGATTCCATACTTTGAATCATCATAACTTCTTCAAATCTTGATGAAATTCGATGATTCTTGAGCCTAAACGTCAATCTTGAAGCCCTCTACAAGGAAGTACAACGGATCTGCAAATTTACCCAACCATTTTCGAGGTATCTGGCTTTAAAGTTGCTGAAAAATAGGGTTTTCTTGGTTTTGAGTTCGACTCACACGTATTGACCGGCCCTAGCACCATTTCCTCGACCACTATGCATTCGAGAATCACCCATGGTATGCAACCATGGTGAAAACAACCTTCGAATCAACTAAAATGGTGATGATGAGCTGCTGGTTGAAACCGCGAGACAACCGAACCCTCGAGCTGCTGAGCCACACGCGAACCTGTTAGCCACATATGGGCCGAATCCTAGGACTTCCGACGAACCTATGAGTGCTGAAAGGCACGAACCATCACCAGCCGAACCCTGCACTTTTGGCCGAACCTTGCGATGCTACGAACCCTCCTGCGAACCATGCTGCTCCTGTACCGAACCTCCTTGATGGCTACGAACCTTGCATGTGCTACGAACCCATTCATCCATGCAGGTTCAAGAGCCGAACCCTCAACATACCGAACTATTTCATCTGACGAACCAGAAGCACAGCCGAACCTTGATGCTAAAATAAGGACCGAACCTTTATGAACTTTGCAGCCGAACCTAGCCGACAACAAATCCCATGTTCGCTGGGTGGAACGGCCCACATCTCTGGACAGGTCCAACAGTTTATTTTGTTGGCCCAACACTTTAATTCGGCCCAGAATCTATTCCATCCGGCCAAAGGGGGTTATCGGCCCAATCCCACTTTATGACCATCCTGAAAACCGTAGCCCATTCTAAACGGCCCAACGACATTGACCCGGAACACTTATAAGGCCCATATGATTTTAACTTGGCCCATATAACATTCGGCCCAACACTAGCCCACCCACGAATCCATTTGACCCAAGACTATGAACTCGGCCCAACTATTTAAAACGCGGCCCAACAGTTGTAAATACAATTTAGTTTGGGAATTTAATGGGTTAAATTAAGGAGTGTTAATTTCTCACTTAAAACTTAAGTCTTATACTTAATATCTTTTTGTCATACATTTAAACAAAAGGATATAAATAGGTTAACAAGGATATTTGCCCTACATGGATTAGGCTAAGGGCTAATAAAACTTTATGTAAACAAGTTGGGCCGAACGAAGATCACGAGTCACAAGTGTTAGCCAATTCTAGGACTAACACATACACGCACACGAATTATTACAAACTTATACTTATAAACTACAACACTATGAAATCAATACAGGAGCGTGAACATCAAAACAAGTGCAAACAAAGAGCGCGTGCATTCTTATTCTACTTAGTAAATCACTACGGACACAAGGTGAGTTCATTTGTCTCTTTTCTAACTATTTTGATTTTACTTCGGGACTGAGAAGCATGTTATACATTTTAAACAAATGACTTATAAAATTCTTTTAAACTTATTCTTGATGCTTATGCTACAGACTTGATGCTTAAACTAGATGCTTAATGCTTATGCTATAAACTCTATGCTTAAACCACATGCTTAATGCTTATGCTATAAACTCTATGCTTAAACCACATGCTTGATGCTTATGCTATAAACTATATGCTTAAACCACATACTCGATGCTAAAGCTTGAACACTTATACCAAATGCTAATGCTACATGCTAACACTAGATGCTAATGCCATATGCTAACAGTAGATGCTAATGCTACATGCAAATACTAAATGCTAATGTTACATGCTAACACCATATGATAAAGCTACAACTTGATGCTACAAGCTTATGATTCTATAATGATGCTACATACATACATACATACATACAAATTGCTTAAAACTACGGATGCTTTAAACACTTATATGCTTATATGCTTTGAATGCTAAAACAACGGTTGGGTCTCTCAGTGCTTGCCTTACCGGTTGTGAAACTATTTGAATGCTAAAACTATCAACTATGGTAGAACATACCAAATTGGCCTCTCAGTGCTTGCCATGGGGTGTTCTTCATAGTTGAGACTTGAAGGAACAGACCACTGGCCTCTCAGTGCTTGCCATAGGGTGACCTTCATAGTCATGACTTGAGGAGTAAACTGATGGCCTCTCAGTGCTTGCCATACAGTGATTCCTCAATGTTCACTCATGCTACAAACTTAAACATAATTCTAAAGCTATTGGCTATTTAGAATAGACCAACTGGCCTCTCAGTGCTTGCCAGGGGGTGTTCTTGTAGCTATGACTATTGTAGATCATGCCGTTTGGCCTCTCAGTGCTTGCTAAACGGGTGTTCTACATAGTCGGGATTCTGAGGAGTAGACTGATGGCCTCTCAGTGCTTGCCATACAGTGATTCCTCATTTTTCACTCATGTTGTAAACTTAATGAAATGCTAAATCTATAAACGAAAGGGATGGTAGGTAAGACGCTTAATTATCATTAACAGCAATGTCCTATGTGACTTAGTATGTGGTGGGACGGCGTCTGGGCGGGTCGTAGGCTCGACTCAGGGGTATGCCCTATATATAAGCATACCGAGTTGGATGATACAGGTGGTGTTAATAAGATTAAGGTTGTTACCGAGGGGACGCATGAATGCTTTTGGGTCAATATCATAAACTTTTAAACACGATGCTTGTTAAACTTATATTGAAGCTAATACATACGAATGCTATAGACTTGTAAACTTTGAAACAGTAAACTAAAGCTATGATGAAGAATGAATCGAATGGTAGGTAAAATGCTTAATTATCATTAATAGCAATGTCCTATGCGACTTAGTATGTGGTGGGACGGCGTCTGGGCGGGTCGTAGGCTCGACTCAGGGGTATGCCCTATATATAAGCATACCGAGTTGGATGATACAGGTGTTGTTAATGAGGTTAAGGTTTTACCGAAGAGGTTTGCAAAAGCTATTTTACAAATACTAAAACTATATGAACTCACCAACCATTGTGTTGACTTTGTTTTCTTACATGCTTTCTCAGGTGATGCACAAGAATAGGCTCAGACTTCAGGAATGCATACTAGGATACTCAGATAGAGGACCTAGTAGACTTTTGAAATGCACAGATTTTGTTACAGAAGCAAATCACTTTTGATATCTTGTACAGATACAAGATAGATACATTTGATTCTTTTGATAGGTTTATTTAGTTAAATTACTGAATATTCTCAAATGTAATTTAACTTTGTAATCCTAGTTTGATGTTATTGTGCTTTAGTTATTCTTAACATTGATGCTATGTAAACAATCTGATCATCACGATTATCACTCACGATATCGCGCCTCGAGAACCTTCCGCCCGACGGGGACCTCGATTTAACCCCGCCGGCTCGGGGTGTGACAGATTGGTATCAGAGCTCAAGGTTATAGAGAATAATAGGTCATTTACTTAAACGGTTTGGCCTAGACTATAACTTAGGGACCCTCATGCAGAGAACTTAGGATTTATGTTTGCATTGTGTCTTCTGCATTCGATCACTGCACTAACCAATATCTTTTGGTTATGATCAGAATGCCGACTAGAAAACAACCGACTCCGATACCTACTACTCAGACTTCTGCACCACACTCTTCGATATCAAATTTTTAACAAGATTTGGAGCAAAATGAATGTTGCTAAGTTTAAAAGGGGGGAAGGGGTTGGGTAATGTATAGTTACCAGTGGCATATATTGGAATAGTATCACCATTCCCGACAATTATGTTTCGAAGGGGACCCGTATCCAAATAAGACTTGAGATTACCTTGATTGTTTGTCATGTGTGAGGTGGCACCGGTGTCAAGATACCACTGTTGGTCCGGGGGATTAAGCGACATAGTGTTGAAGGCTTGATCTAATTCCGTAGGTGTGTATCGCTCTTCAGAAGAGGCATAAGCCTGAGAAGGCCTGGGCCCAAGAATAGCCGCAGAAGGTGATTGTGGGGCAGGACGTTCGTTTGTTGGGAAGGGACACGGAGGAGGCCACTGTTGAGATGCCCAGGTTTGAAACAAAGATTGTAAATTGGGTGGAGTAGTCCACTATTGACCACGGGTGTGATTTTGATGCCAAGCATTGTTGGTATTCCAGTTGTGGCCAATTGAAGGAGCCGGTGTGAAGGAGCTACCACCACGGCCTCCACCGCGACCACTTCTACCCCAGCCTCGACCCCGTCCACGAGTCCGGTTAGATGGTGGGTGGGAATCATGAGTAATGGGTGTTTGATGAGTAATGTTTAAAGCGGTGGCGGGGGCGGTTGAGGAGGCCAGATCTGCCTTACGGATATCTTCAAGAATGAGCTTTGATCTTGCTTCATAGAATGACGGGAGGGGATTAGACTGCTGAATATGAGTGGCAATATTTTCATAGGCCTCATTTAAAGCTGAAACAAGTTGTAAAACTAGGCGATGCTACGGAACCGGCGCACCGACATTAGCATGTTGATCGGAAACAACCTTTAGTTCTTTACAGTAGGCGGAGATATTTGAAAAATTGTAAAGCTTGGTGGTAAAGAATTTTCTTTCCAAGTAAACCGCACGAGTATGTTGATTATCATGAAACAAATTCTTCAAAGAAGTCCATGCATAATGAGCGGTAGAATCGGTTTTCAGAATGGTGTGTAGTAGATCGTTAGAGATGGTGCCATAGATCTATTGAAGGACGATAGCATCCAACCAAGACCAAACAAGTTCCGTATCAACCGTTTCCTTTTCTTTGTCTGTGGCCGCAGAAGCGGAAGAAGATGCAAGAGCCTTAGGAGAAAGGTGATCAATCACAAGAAACGCACGACAATGGATCTTAAACAATTCAGCCCAAGAAGAATATTGGCCGTTTTCCATCTCCAATGTGATCGGAATGAAATTCTTTATGTTAGTCATGGTTATGGCTGGGTGAAATCTAGGGTCCATTGGAGTAGGAGGTGATTGTCGTGAAGTGAACAGAGGGTGCGGCCGGTTGCTAGGGTTGGAAGGGAAGGGCCAAGGATCTCACTGATACCATGAAGATTGGCAGAAATCATTGCCCTATCTATCTCATTATCACCCAATATATATTGTTTACAATAATTACAAATTGATCTTATCCAAATATAAACAAGATTTCCACAATAAAATATATATACTAATAAGAAATAAAAACATTAAAATAAAAATGTTATATTAAAACTACCTTTGTGACACTTATAGTCTGCTGCTCCATCGCCTCATGTACTATTATCAACTACTTACCTATCAAACTCATCAATGCAGCAAAGTCCAACATCAACTAAAACAAGAGCTCCAGCTTCTAACATCCACTCACCTGCAGCTCCAAACTAATACTTTTTTTTATTATGTTTTTAACAAATATATTGAAGAGTAATTTCACTCAAGTGACCGGTCCAAAATAATATCTTGACTTATTTTAAGCAATTTATCTGTTGTAAATGAGGTACAGAAAAAGTGGAACACTTGTAAAAAAAAAGGAGTGAGTCTCACCTTCTTTTAACTGTTGTTACTATCAAGACGACACTAGTGCTTCCCAACCCAGTAGTAATAACAGATCTTTGGCTCAACTTGGCAGCAAATTTCAAGAACGGAGACTTTCCTGTACCTAAAAACTTAAATAATTGAAAAGTCAATGAATCTGAGTTGGAATATATGATATCCAAGCATCAAGATGTCTAACTTCATCATGAGTCAGCATTCTTGATTATAAAACCTTCTGATTGAATTTTCTAAAAATGATTAGGCTATTTAGGATGTTTAGTGTAATACTTGCCATTGAGCATACTAATGTATCTATCTTCACTCAATTTCTGAATAATCATTTTACATGGGACTACTCTTGTAACACCTCGACCGATGGCGGAAACGTTGGGATGCCACGAGGGATGTGTAGATTGTTCATAAGCTCGTGGGCATCTAATCAATTCATCACATATCAATTAATCAACCAAATTAATTACATCAAAAATCATGTTCAGCATGAATTAGTTACATCAAATTCACAAAAGATTTAGCTAAACTAACTAAACTCTAGTCTCCAGAATTTTAGTTATTTTAGCTAAATCTTTTGTGAATTTGATGTAACTAATTCATGTTGAACATGATTTTTGATGTAATTAATTTGGTTGATTAATTGATATGTGATGAATTGATTAGATGCCCACGAGCTTATGAACAATCTACACATCCCTCGTGGCATCCCGACGTTTCCGCCATCGGTCAGGGTGTTACAGATTGGTATCAGATATTGGGTTATAGGGAATTAAGTTACTAGAAATGGCTGACCTAGTCTATAACCGTAGGATACCTTAGTATGAAACTGTTTCATACAATAGTTATTATATTCAGGACTTTATGCTTATGTGTTTATTACATGTTAATTGAACTCCTAATTATATATCTGAACTGCATATGTTACTTGCTGATTATATGATTGATTGCGCCCTGATGACTCGATAAGGACATACTCGTGATGCATTCTAAAGGTGGTGGGACGGTGGTTTGGGAGGTTGCGACCTACCCTTATCATATGCCCTATACATATACCATTTACAGTACATCGGGGGGATGTCAGTATTGAGAAATAAGGGAACTACCTGTTTGGGAAATTAATTGCTTAGGAAATTAACTGCTTAGGAACCTATTTGTTTAGGAACTTCTTGTTTGATCTTTGATCTCCAGACAAGGACACACTCGTGGTATACTACAAAGGTGGTGGGACGGTGATTTGGGAGGTTGCGACCTACCCTTACATATGCCCTATACATATACCATTTGTAGTATATTGGGGGTCTGTCAGTGTCAGGAATTTAGGATACTGCTAGGAAAGGTTGTAGAGTTATGTTTGATGGACTGTTGATTGAAATTGGTTTGAATTGGGTTTGGATTGACATATTGGATAACCATATTTGATGAATGCATATATAATCACTTATGAACACATTTATTGGACACGTGGGGTGAATGGGATCAACGAACGATACGAACACTTAGTGATAAACTGAAAACTCGGGTGATGATATAGACACTTAGTGAAAATATGAACGCATAGTGATGATACTAACACTTGGTGATAGTATGAACACTTGATGAGTATGAATTATAGGGAGGATATGAACACTTAGTGACAATAAGAGCACTCAGTGATGATATGAACCCTCATTGATAATTCTGGATATTTGGAAGTAGTATGGATTTTTAAGTGAACTTAGACACCAGGGGAACTTTAATGTCAGGTGAACTTAGACATTAGGTGAACTTAGTAATAGGCAAACCTACATGTCAGGTGAACTTAGACATTAAGCGAACCTAATTGTCCAAGGGAACTTGAGACCACTTCACTCAAAATTATCCTACTTAGGATAAGGTTTGTGAAGTGAGATAATTGGAAGATACATGGTACACCCTAAATTCTAACAAGGGCATAATCGTGGTGCAATGCAACGGTGGTGGGACGGCGTATGAGGTGACTGCGGTCAAATCTATGTATGCCCTATATATAAGCTTGTTGCACTGCATCGGGAGGTTGTCAGTGTTGGTATAGGGTGGAAAATGTTGAAACTTAGGATTAGTTAGTTTATATTAGATATGACCAACTAGGATGCGTTAGTGTAATACTAGGAAATTACGGCTTCGTTATTAGTTTAATGACAGATAGGAGAAAAATATAGTTCCTATATGTAATCCTAACTGTTGAAATGAACTCATTTGACATAGTTTGTATGACTTATGTTGTAAACGGTAGTAACATGTTTCTAACCTTCTTAGAAACATGCCGCCGCGCCGTCACAACGAGGATGATACAAACACGAACAATGGGGATGCTAACAACAGTAATGCCAACTCAGGCATGCAAGAGTTCGCAACACTCATTTCTGGATTGGTGAATCAACTAACTCAAGCCAATCAAACTCTCAATCAGAACAGAGGTGGTGCAAACCCACCAGTCTGCACGTTCAAGCACTTCAGCTCCTGTAACACACTGAAGTTTACAGGTTCTGAGACAGCCACTGGTCTGCTGCAGTGGTTTGAGAGTATGGAAAACACCTTCATCAACAGTGACTGCCCTAACAATTTGAAGGTGCGCTATGCCACTAGTGTTTTCCAAAAGAGAGCACTGACTTGGTGGAATGGCGAAAAGCGAACTAGGGGAGTTGATGCTGCCCTAGCACTGACGTGGATTGAGGTCAAGAATTTCATGACCACTAGAGTTCTGGGAGCTCAAACAGGATAGCGGGGAGAATGTAATTTACAATACTCGCTTCCATGAGTATAGTCTTTTGGTACCTCATCTGGTGACACCGTTGGAGAGAGCTATCGACAAGTACATAGGCGGTCTGCCTATGCAGATCCAGAACACAGTCTACAGTAGCAACCCTAAAACACTGGAGGCTGCGATCCGCTTATCAGCAACTTTAACTGATAATCACGTGAAGGCTGGAACACTCACAAGGAAGGGATCCAAGAAAGTTGATACAAAGTCAGCTGCAAAAAAGGTTTCCACTGAAGTCAAGATTGAACAAGGCAGTTCATCCAAAAGCAGCAACAAGAAACGAAAGACCAGAAATTTCGTTGTTACTACTCCTGTTGCTAAGTCTGCTCAACAATCATCAAACAACTCAACTGCCAGAAATTATGTTGGGGAAACTCCTCAATGTAACACCTGCAGATATCATCACATGCCTAACTTGCCTTGTCGCGTTTGCAACAACTGTGGCAAGTATGGCCATTTTGCTAATGTTTGTCGGAGTGCACCGCAAGCTCAACCAATTCAAGCTGTACCCGTTCGCCAGGTACCTGTACAGGCAAGAGCCTGTTACGAGTGTGGTGAAGTGGGTCATTTCAGAAACCAGTGCCCGAGACTGAAGGGAAACAATCAAAGGGTGGCAAGAGGCAGAGCATTTCAACTAAATGCTCCAGCTGCTCAAGCCAACCAGGATGTGGTCAACGGTACATTTCTGATCAACAACTCTTATGCATCTGTCTTATTTGATTCTGGTGCTGATAGGAGTTTCGTTTCATATGATTTTGAATGCATGCTTGGTAGAACACGTACACACTTAGATAAACCGTTTAACGTGGAAGTGGCTGACGGAAACACTATTGATATTGACACTGTTATTATTGGATGAACTGTGAACTTAAATGATCACGTTTTCCCAATTGATCTTATACCTATGCATCTTGGTAGCTTTGATGTTATCATAGGCATGGATTGGTTAGCCACCCACAAAGCGTAAATTGTCAGTCATGAGAAATATATCCGTATTCCCTTACCTTCGGGTGAAACTTTAAGAGTTTTTGGGGAAACTTCTAGTAAAGGTCTTAAGCTGATGTCATGCACTAAAGCACACAAGTACCTTAAGAAGAAATGTATAGCATTTTTAGCACACATTGTGGAGAAAAAGGAGAAGGGAAAGAGCATTGAAGACCTTCCTGTGATAAGAGATTTTCCTGAAGTATTTCCAGACGATTTGACGGGTCTTCCACCAGAACGACAAGTAGAATTTCGGATTGACTTAGTACCTCGTGCAAACCCAGTCGCCAAAGCTCCTTACAGACTTGCGCCTTCGGAGTTACAAGAATTGGCGAGCCAACTACAAGAAGTGACTGATAAGGGATTCATTCGCCCGAGCCATTCGCCATGGGGTGCACCGGTCCTGTTTGTCAAGAAGAAGGACGGGTCATTCCGAATGTGCATCGACTACCGCGAGTTGAACAAGCTGACTATCAAGAATCGATATCCTCTGCCGTGCATCGATGATCTTTTCGATCAACTTCAAGGCTCGGCATGGTTCTCGAAGATCGATCTTAGGTCTGGGTATCATCAGCTTCGTGTACATGATGATGATATTCCTAAGACAGCTTTTAGAACAAGATATGGCCATTATGAATTTCTGGTGATGCCTATCGGCCTTACCAATGCACCAGAGGTTTTCATGGACCTCATGAACCGTGTTTGCAGGCCATACTTGGACAAGTTTGTGATTGTATTCATTGATGATATTTTGATATACTCCAAGAGCAAAGAAGAACACGAGCAACACCTTAAGTTGGTTTTGGAGATCCTAAGAGAGGAGCGACTGTATGCCAAATTCTCCAAGTGTGGATTTTGGCTCAAGGAAGTTCAATTCTTGGGACACGTAGTCAATGAAAAGGGTGTTCACGTGGATCCTGCGAAGATTGATGCGGTGAAGAATTGTAGTACACCGACAACATCAACGGAGATTCGATCGTTTCTTGGACTTGCCGATTACTATCGACGGTTTATATCGAATTTCTCCAGGATTGATGTTCCTCTTACTTCTTTAAATCAAAAGGATAAACCTTGTGAGTGGGGACCAAAGCAAGAAGAGGCATTTCAGACTTTGAAGCATAAACTTTGTGATGCTCCTGTCTTGACACTGCCTGATGGAAACGATGATTTTGTAGTTTACTGTGATGCATCCAACCTGGGTCTCGGCTGTGTCCTCATGCAGCGGGGAAAGCTTGTGGCATATGCATCAAGACAGCTGAAAATTCATAAGAAAAACTACACTACACACGACTTGGAACTTGGAACTGTTGAACGATTATGACTGTGAAATTCGCTACCATCCTGGAAAAGCGAATGTAGTAGCAGATGCGCTTAGCCGCAAGAGTCATGCTCAAATCCATAGTGTCCGAGTGCACACTAATCTCCATAATGATGTTCTCACAGCCCAACAACACTCAGTGGCTCAAGATAGCCTGAAAAATGAGATGTCTTGTGGGGCCGAGTTATTATTGGAAACTAAGGATGATGGTTTGATGTATAATTTGAATCGGTTGTGGATACCGAACCGGGATGATCTTAGGATGATGATTTTTGATGCATCTCATAAGTCTCGTTACTCAATCCATCCGGGTGCTGATAAGATGTATCAAGACCTTAGGGTTTTGTACTAGTGGCCTGGAATGAAAAAGCATATCGCTGAGTATGTGTCCAAGTGCCTTAACTGTGCTAAAGTCAAGGCAGAACACCAGCGACCTTCAGGATTGTTAATATAACCAGAAATACCCCTGTGTAAGTGGGAGAATATCTCTATGGATTTCATTACTAAACTCACACGAACCGCAAACGGTAAGGATAGTATCTGGGTGATAATTGATAGATTAACCAAGTCGGCTCATTTCTTACCGATACGCGAGACGTACCCTGTGCGGAAATTAGCTCGTATCTATGTTGATGAGATCGTTAGCCAACATGGAATTCCCTTAAGCATAATATCGGATCGTGATGCTCGTTTCACGGCATGATTTTGGGAATCACTTCATAAGCTTTTGGAACAAGATTGGATCTTAGCACCGCTTATCATCCGCAAACGGATGGACAGACGGAGCGAACGATTCAGACATTGGAAGATATGTTGAGACCTTGTGTCATCGATTTCGGTGGCAACTGGGATAGCCATTTACCATTAGTCGAGTTCTCATATAACAACAGTTATCATGCGAGCATTGGTATGGCGCCGTTTGAAGCTCTTTATGGCAGAAAATGTCGGTAACCTATTTGTTGGACCGAGGTCGGCGAATCGCAGATCACTGGTCACGAGATTATTCAAGAAACGACTAACAAGATTCACCAAATCCATGACAATCTGTTAGCTGAACGCAGTCGGCAGAAAAGCTACACGGACAAACGACGAAAACCTTTAGAGTTTGAAGTTGATGATATGGTATTACTTAAAGTATCGCCCTGGAAAGGAGTGGTACAATTCGGGAAGAAGGGTTAGCTTGCTCCACGATATGTTGGCCCTTTTAAGATTCTTGAACGGATCGGGAAGGTTGCCTACAAGTTGGAACTTCCTCCTGAACTTAGCAATGTACACCCAACGTTTCACGTGTCCAATTTAAGAAAGTGCTTAGCTGATCAAGATCTTCATGTACCACTCGATGACATCCGATTCGATGATACCATGCACTTTGTTGAAAAACCAGTCGAGATAATGGATCGTGAGGTTGAAAAGCTCAAACGCAGTAGAATTCCAATTGTCAAAGTACGTTGGGAGTCAAAGCGTGGTCCAGAATTCACCTGGGAACGGAAAGATCAGATGAAGCTTAAGTACCCACATTTATTTTCTACTGTCACTCCAAGTTGAATTTCGGGACGAAATTTCCTTAACTAGGGGAGACTGTAACATCACTGTATTTCAGGTTGTCGGTACATGTACGACTGTACTGTTACGACCTGATATGATAATTATTAATGATAATGAATTATTGGATGTTATTACTGATATTGGTATACATATTGAGAACATATTATTATATACATAAACCATGGGAAGTTTAGTTGAAACACAACTAAATAGAACCAGAGAGTTTATCGCAATTGAATTCACAGATATGAATTATTGGTTTGGAATGGAAAGAAATTAGGAGTTGGTTAGTGTTTGGTTACTAAACATAGTCAAGGAAACATGGTCATGGTTTATCGAAATAGTGGTGGGACGGTGTTGGGGAGGTTGCGACCTACCCCTACATATGCCCTATACATATGCATATTTCGGTCTATCATTGATGTGTCAGTGATATGGTTTAGCGGGATTTGGATTGGGAATTTATAATATTAAAGATAATAAAATAATGAAAACGATATTGAAAATTAATACGCGATGGTGAGGTTACAAACACAAATGAAACGCGAATATCATTTCAGAAATATTAACTTAATAATGTATTCGCGTGGGTGACGATTCACACGAATATAATTATTAAGAATAATATCCTGAAACGATATTCCACAAATCGTAAATTGAATCGAAATACGATACGAGCGTTGGATTCGGAAAGGTGACGATCTTTACGAATACGTACGTGAGTAACGCGTTTCGACGAGATAACGAAATAATATCGAATGATATTAAATTAATAAATTGAAATTTAAAACGTTTATTAGGAAGTACAACCTAAAACGAAAACGAAAGGATTATTTTATTTAAATAAATAATTTAATGAAAGTGGTCGAAAGCATTTTATTTAAACAACTTTATTTAAAATCATCTTTATTAAAACGAAAGATGATTACTCAAACGTTTTGTGTTTTAAATGTATTTTTACGATCGGAACCGATTATTTTATGAGTTTATCGCGAAATAAACGAGACCGAGCACACGAGAAAGACGCGGGGTATAAATGGTGTCACCTACTTCATTTCCTTCATTCTTCCACCCTCCACTCTCTCTCTAGAAAGCAAAAACGCCACATCTCTCTCTAACTTCTCTCTAGCAAATCTCTCTCGTTTATTGACGGAATCGCGAGATCTTGGTGTCCAAACGACCGCATGATCGAGGAGAACAAGATTCCACGAAGAAATCCTACATTTGACCGAAAAATCGAGCTAGATCTGGGCTTTAATTTTCGGGTTTTACTAAAGAACTCCATGTGTTCATGGCTACCAACTTTTAAAACGAATTTTTGGGTTTTGTACTTGTTAATCGGGTTAGTCTTTATCTGTGGGAGCCTTAGACGAACATGTAATCACTTAGGAGCTGATGATGTTGAGGATGAACAGCAAGGTTCGTTCCAGGTGCTGCTCGAAACATGGGTTCGCCGAGATTAGGGTTACCGAACCTAAAGGGTTCGCCTAACCTAGTTGTGGTCGAACTGCTGGAGTCCCGAACCTTCTTCCTCCTCTCTAGCCATGAACCTTCGATAAACCCCACGAACCTCAGAAGGGTGCGAACCCTCTTGCATGCTAGCCGAACCCATGAACATGCGAACCTCTTTGGTCAGGCGAACCTGGGCCATGAAGCCATAGCAGCCGAATCATCTAATGTCCCGAACCTAGGGGCAGCGAACCTGAAGGGAGCTGCGAACCTTAGCTGTACAAAAACTTTATCCACGAACCCATTGCAGCGAACCCTATTTGGTTAACACACAACAGCCGAACCTTTCCTCCATGTGGCCGAACCTAAGGCAATCAAGCCCAAGGTTCGCTGCATCCAAGGCTAGAAAAACCTAAGTGTCGAATTTAGGGATAAATGGAGGAATAAGACCACATGTAAATACATATATGCATGCATGCATGCATGAGAAATCCTATTTACCACCTTTTCTATAATAATAACAAGGTTTAAACTTAATAATTTACGAAATTTGAGAAGTTGTGAAAAGAACCTAAGATTTGATTTTTTTAAACTTAATTAAATTTTACAACTTAAGTTGTAATGGTTAACTAATAAGATATTCATGCATGCACTCCATAAGTATATACATGTGCATAAGGTTAATGCCTTTACAACATGTATGACTTCTAAACTTTCATTAAACATTATGATGTTGTACTTGAATGAACTATCTAGCAGTAAACTTATCCTATACAATGGGAATCAGACATCTTTATGAGCATCACTTTAACTTAGGTAATAAACCTAAGAAATTCATGCACTTAACAATTGAAGGGCAAACGAAATAAAACAAACTTAATGAGGATACATATGAATACTTATGAATATGAACATATTATAATTACAGATTTTGAGTTGCCTTTGAGTTTATATACGAGAGCGCGCATATTACGACAACACTGAATCTAAGGACTCAAGTGAGTTCTCATAACCTCCTTTTAAATCATTTTGTTTTAAACTCGGAGGTGAAACATGTATACCAGTTTATGAATTATTTTGATTACACATGGATAACACTTGATTATTGTTATGATATTCACATTATCGGGTTATCATAATTCCATGGGTCATTGTTGTTGACTTTGGTTATCTACAATGATTGCATGTATTGTCACTATTCCATGGGTCGTTGTTGTTGACTTCGGTCAGCTACAATGATTTCATCTATTGTCACTATTCCGTGGGTCGTTGTTGTTGACTTCGGTCATCTACAATGATTGCATGTATTGTCACGTGGATTGCCACAACTCCGTGTGTCGTTGTCATTGACCTTGGTCATTTACAATGATGCATGTATTGTCACTTATACTAATTGAAGATATTGATGACTGAGATTGGTTGAATGTATATGTGATTGATTATCTATGATTATTTGAAATATGTGATTGTGTGTTTGTGATTGTGTGTTGGGTTATGTGTTGGATTATCTCGCAAATGTTCATGTGGATTTTCTCAGAAAGCTATAACTTTTATAATTATTTTGTAAAACACTTTTAAATATAAAAACTTATGATTACTCACCAACTACTTAGTGGTTGACACTTGATTTTTCTACATGTTTCAGGGAACGAGGAGAAGTAGGTAGAGCAGGACAGCTCTACATCTTTTGGACATCATCACATAGGATTCTTGGACTTAGCTAAAATAACTAAAATTCTGGAGACTAGAGTTTAGTTACATTAGCTAAATCTTTTGTGAATTTGATGTAACTAATTCATGCTGAACATGATTTTGATGTAATTAATTTGGTTGATTAATTGATATGTGATAAATTGATTAGATGCCCACGAGCTTATGAACAATCTACACATCCCTCGTGGCATCCCGACGTTTCCACCATCGATCGGGGTGTTACAACTCTGAACTTTTGTCCTAGAAGCATCAACCATTGAGCATACTAATGTATCTATTTTCACTCAATTTCTGAATAATCATTTTACATGGATCACCAACTAGAAGAAGATGGGACTACTCTGAACTTTTGTCCTAGAAGCATCAACATGTTGTACTCCTCTAGTAATTGTCAAAGCAACTAGAATGAACATTAATTGTGCTCATTGACTAATCTTAAATGAATCAAAATAACCATTTTCCTACTTAAACTATTCATTTTTTGTTTTTCAAGTTTTAGACATCGTTTTTTTTCGCTTTATCTTTTCTAAGCATTCATTATACATCATAAAAACTTAGTGTGAACAAATTTTATGTGTTATACACATCCGCATATTTACGTATGCGTACATTATTATGTCACACCCCCAAATTCCCACATGTGGTGTCAGTCCACGTGGGTGTGACGTGACCAGAATCACAGCTCAAGGTCATATAGAACAACTCTATATGCGTTTTCAAAATATAATGTTTGACATTAATGTAACAAAATGATTGCAGCGGAAATACAATATTATAATAGCGGAAATAATAAGTTTAACAGATGCAGCGGAAATAACAAATGTCAGACACTACATAATGTTTTGCAACAAAAATTGTTTGTTCAAAAGACATAACATGAAATGCACGTGATCCTAAGCTCAGTCCTTAAGAGTGCATCCTGTTCCGTACGCAGCTAGTTACCTGAGAATACAAGTTTAAGAAAAAGTGTCAACACAATAGTTGGTGAGTTCACAGGTTTTGATATACATAATAGTAAGAAAACATGTGTCATGTTGTTTATCATAATGTTGATACCGAGCCCTAGGCTCCAAGTGTCAGTGCATCACTACCGAACTAGACTTGTTAGTCCTTGCCTCCCTATGTCTCGTAATAACATAGCAAGATAGGTCGAGATTTCGCGTGTCCTGACCTCCAGTCAGTATTGTGTCACGCGGGGTTCGTCACACCCAAACGGATCCATTCAAACTCACCTCGTTGTTTGCACATTAACAGTAAGACTTTGTGAGGGCTTGTTACGATTACAACACTTAATGTTTGTCTAATAAACCAGCATACACAAATAATGTTTGTACAGTAGTAGTAAGCGTTTGACTCGATTCAACAAGTATTCTCCCCCTATTTGAAAAGTTTGTAAAAGAGTAAAGAGGGGCCGTAAACTCACCTTAGTGAAATGAATAACGCAAGCGTAAGCTCCTGCTTGAATGGTGTGTCGGTCACCAGCTACCTATATCGTATACCATATGTGAGTTCGTGTAAGTGACCGTGTCCGTGTTTGTGTTAGTGCTCGTGTTTGTGCTCAACAACCCTCGTTTGTTCATGTTTGTCCGTGTTGGTCCACATTGACCATGTTTTCTCATGTTGGTCCACATTGACCGTGTTTGACCGTGTTTAACCGTGTTTGACCGGTTCAAGTCAACGACCCGTTGGTGAACCATGTGTCGGTTGTGATTTGTGTAACGTTCATGTTGGTGCTCGTCGTGTTCAAAACGCGCAAGTCGCGTCCATGGACAACTTCCTATTTATAGAAAGTTTCCATTTATAGCAAGTTTCCATTTATGGCAAGTTCCACATCACATATTATTTTAAAGTTCTAGCATGCTCGTTAGTCCTACGTGATCATGTTATCACTTAGCAGGTTGTCATACGACCTCAAATAAGCATCTAAATCACATTCGCATACAAAAGTTTCCTAAAAAGGAAAGTTCCTAGTTTTAGCAAGATTATCATTGGAAACCATCTAATTTAGCATGCAATCATCATATCAAAGCATATTAAGTCACTTAGCAAGCTCAAAACATACAAAACGTTTCTAAATCGATTGTTCATAAAATAAAGTTACTAAAAATACTAACTATGACATAAATCATACAAATGGTTATCCTAAGCATTTCTAATCCATTTTTACATCACATAACATCATAATATGCCATTTAACATCATCAAATCGTGTCAAGCTAGATCAATTCATCAACTATCAAGATTTAGGCCACAAAAGTTACTATAATTAGTAACCATGCTAAATATGACCATAATCAAGTCACAATTCATTTCTTGCACATAATATCATCATATTATTATGTTAATAACAAATCTACATACATGCATGATTACAAACTCATCTATTTCATCTTCTTGTAACTTAAAAGTTACTAATAATAGAAAGTTCACAAATAACCATGTTTTATCCATTTTGACCATACTAAATCATGTAACATATCACCAATAACATCAATAATCATCAAAAACTTACCTAACAATCTTAGATCATACATGCATTTGTGTTTTTCACCCATTCATGACCAAATCAAGCATTTTATACTTACACATCACCATGGATCATCATGAAACATCATCACATCACCATGGATCATCAATATCAGTGGAAATAACCATAAACCCATATTCAAACATCAAGAAATTTGTGCATGTGATGGTGTAGTGCTTGCATGTGAGTTTCAAGACTTGCATGTGGGTTTCTAAGTGTTGAAAGTGTGTGTAGGCTTGTAGAAACTACCTCACAAGCTCTAGATCACCAAGATTATGTTGTAGCAGCCTCAAAGACCTCTGAATAGCTCGTGCTTAGCAGAAACGAGATGGTGTTGGTGGTGGTTTGGGCTCCAACTCTCTTCTCAAGCCTCCAACTCTCTTCAAGAATGATGTTAATGGAGTGTTCCAGAGGTGTTTGTAGGGTATTTGGGGCAGATAAACTCGTGGTGTGGCGTCTGAACTCGATTAAAATGATGATGGTAGAGATAATCATGATTTTGTGGCAACCAAGAAGATTTTGGCGATTTCATGTTGTCAAAAGCATTGCCTGACGCGGCGTACCGGCTGCAGGCGTAGCGCGCGGATGCTCCTCATCTGGCGCCCTCCTTTCCTTCTCGCGCGCATCGCCAAGGGGGGCAGGGGTTGGGTCTGGCGTAACGCCTAGGCCTCCAAATGAGCCCAATAAGCCCAATTTCCTAGTTTGAGTCCGTTTTCACCCGTTTCTCGACTGTAACGCGTCGTGTTAGCATCGTTTGAACTCAAATTGACAATTATTAACCATAATGGAATTGTGAAGTGTTCGTGCGCCCAAATGTTGTGACGTTCACCAACGTTCGTGAGTTTTGACATGTGAGTGCGGTTTCTCGATAATTCCTCGAATTACCCTGTTGTGTGTCGTTGTTCGTACTGTCGTGCCACGTGTCACACTAAATTAAACTAATTCTAGTGCCACGTGTACAAATATCAATTAAATAAATATTTAATTAAATCAAAAGCTGACCTAGAAATTACGGGGTGTCACATCGAACACAAGAAAAAATTTTCAAGGACAAGTATATATGTATTTGTTTGTTTACACAACCGAGACACAAACATATAATTTGTTAAATTATATTGTTTATAACTAATGTTTTTGTGTATAATCAAGGTGTAAAAAACAAGATGCGAGAAAACGATGTTAAGAACTTGAAAAATAAAAAAGAAAACCTTTGGTAGGAAAATAGTCGGAAACTTCCGACAACTTTCCAACGAATTATTCATTTTGGTCGGAAAAATGTCGGAAACTTCCGACCATTTTCCTACTTAAACTATTCATTTTTTGTTTTTCAAGTTTTAGACATCGTTTTTTTTACTTTATCTTTTCTAAACATTCATTATACATCATAAAAACTTAGTGTGAACAAATTATATGTGCTATACACATCAGCATATTTATGTGTACGTACATTATTAGAACAAAAGAAAAAATTTTCAGTGTACAAGTATATATGTATTTGTTTGTTTACACAACCGAGACACAAACATATAATTTGTTAAATTGTATTGTTTATAACTAATGTTTTTGGATATAATCAAGGTGTAAAAAACATGATGCGAGAAAACGATGTTAAGAACTTGAAAAATAAAAAAGAAAACCTTTGGTAGGAAAATAGTCGCAAACTTCCGACAAATTTCCAACGAATTATTCATTTTCGTCGGAAAAATATCGGAAACTTCTGACCATTTTCCTACTTAGACTATTTTGATAAATATTTTATTTTGTTTATTATATTTTTAATTTTTTGGTCGGAATTCCGTCGGTATCTACGGAGAACTTTCCGACCACTGCATTTGTTGCCGATAACTTGTCGGAATTTTACCACTAAAAATAAAGGTTTTTTTTGTCATAATTTTGTCGGAAAACAGTTGGAAATTTCCGACCATATTTTTTTGTCGGAAAATTTCGTTGGAAATTCCAGTTTTCTAGTAGTGAAATAATTATAGATCAGTTAAAAAGAAAAAAAACTAAAAACACTGATTTTGTGTAACTTCGAATAATCAATTTTGATAATTAATTTTTTCACTATAATCTTTTTAGAAAAGGATAATAATAAATAAAAAAACTCTTAATTTCTAAAAAATAAAACCAAAAACCTTAATATCAACACATTAGGACAACCGGTTTAAAGATTGACCATTTAGTTCTTTGAGCTTTGAGGGACCAAACGGCAAAAGTACAAAAATGCTCAAAAGCATTATATATATATAGGGAATGGTTACATCAGATAGTGTAACTCAAAATTACAATTGTTTTAAATTCTAAACGGTGATGAATTAGCAAAAATACAAAAAGAAAACTCACTATTTATGTATAATAAAGGCCATGAAAAAAAATTCAAAGATTCGGGCGTTTTTTGCCAAAGTTAACATGTTAACGCTATAAGGGAGGGTTAACATTTGATCCTCTCCCTATATAGGGGATGGTTCCTTTGTTAACCCTCCCTTATAGCGTTAACCCGTTAACTTTGACAAAAAATGGCCGAATCTTTGATTTTTTTTCATGGCCTTTATTATACATAAATATGGGGTTTCTTTTTTGTGTTTTTGCTAATTCATCTCCCTATATATATATATATATGAAAGGGTTATTTTGAAAACCTAGTTGAGTTGTGAAAACTTTAAAAACAATGAAAAAAAACCATCAAAAAAATTTTTTTTTCATTTTTTTACAGTTAGGTTACATCATTAGGGTCATTTTTATAAAAAAATACAAAAAGCGCCGATTAGTTTTTTTTTTAAATTAATAAAAAACCAATGTAACACAGACGTAACATCGCTGCACAGCACTGAAAAAAAAGGGTTACGTCGGTGTTACATTTTTCGTTTTATTAATTTTTTTAAAAAAAATAGGTCGGCGTTTTTTTTTTTATATTTTTTCATAAAAATGACCCTAATAATGTTACAAAGCGATAAGAAAATTTTCAAAAAAAAAAACTTTTGTTACATAGGGTTTTTTAAAGTTTTCTCAACTCAAGTTAGTTTTCATTATATATATATACATATATAGGAGAATGATCAAATACATGTGCTTCTTAACGTACTAAACGTATGATGGCTTCTAAACCCTTTGATCAAAATAATCAATGGGTAAGATCTAGTGGTCCCCACTTTATACCACTTTCTCCACAAAACAAGCGTAAAATATAACTGGAAGGTCAAAAGAGGAACAACCACATTTTATATCTTAAAATAAGTTTCACTCGTTTTTTTTAAATTTAAATAACTTTTAAATGTTTTATTAATTTTCTTAAAAATTACACCATAAAATTGAGAATTTTATTATCTTTAATTTTAGTATATTATTGTTATAGTTTTTCTAAAAAAAATGACTTGGTCCGTGATTTTTATGCTTGGTACGTGATTATTGGTACGTGATTATGCAGTTGGTCATTTGGTCATGCATGTTAAACGACGGTATGTGTTAAAATACGGTATGTGATTGTTATATAATGTGGTCTTTAATTATTGGACTGTGATTATCCCGGTGGTCCTTGATTATGAGGGTTAAATGTCAGTCTGTAATTATACAAATCACAATCTGTAATTTTATATGGAGAATAATGCCCTTACCCTGATGACACATGTCACGTTCCTATTGTTTCCTACGTTAAATTCATATGTACGTTAACCGTCCCCTATATATATATATATATATATATATATATATATATATATATATATACAGGGCATGGAATTTTACATAACCCACTAAATGTGTACTAACCCAAATAACTTTGGCTAGATGAAACCAAATCTTGGATTTTTTTTTAACATCATTGTAACACATTTAGAACACTATGTTCTTTTACGAGTTTGTGTAATTCACCACCGTTTTAGAGATAACATCGTTGTAAGTTTTTGACTTACAATATTGTAAATGTTTTTTGCCCAAAACTTACAACGATGTAATCTCTTAAACGGTGGTGAATTTACACAAACTCCTAAAAGAACATAGTGTTCTAAATGTGTTACAATGATGTTCAAAAAAAATCCAAGATTTGTCTTTATCTTGCCAAAATTATTTGGGTTATTACACATTTAGTGGGTTATATTTTTAATATTCCCCTATATATATATATATATATATATATATATATATATATATATATAGTGGATGGTTATTTTGGAAATCACTCTTAATTGAGTAAACCTTGAAAAAAACAATGTAAACAAAGCTAATTTTTTTATGTTTTTTTACAGCTTTGTAACATAATTAGAGTGAATTTTATAAAAAAAATGAAAAAAACGCCGATAAAATTTTTTTAAAAAAAAATTGTAAACGATGTAACACAGACTTTACAGGTCTGTACAGCTGTGTTACGTCTGTGTTACATTGTTTACAAATTATTATTTTTTTTAAAAATTTGTCGGCTTTTTTTTTATAAAATTAACCCTGATGATGTTACAAAGCTTTCTCAACTAAGGGTGTTTTTCAATTTACATTGTTTTTTTCAAGGTTTCTAAAGTTTTCTCAACTAAAAGTGGTTTTCAATTTATACTTCCCCTATATATATAAATCTCCTTTTAAATTTGAAAACTCACATGTTTCCTCATATTATATGTTATAAATGTGTAATGTATATATGTATGATTTAAATATATATATATATATATATATAATTATAAAAGTTTAAAGTAAAATATATGAAATTGCAAATAATGTCTCATTTACAGTACACACATATAAAAATATATGTATGGGCTATCAAAGGGCAAAAGGTGAAATTGAACTAATTTTAGTTTACTTATTTTGGGAACATAACGTTAAAAACATTGAGATGATTAACTTCAAACGATAACTTTCAGCCGGTGACTCCGAAAAGCAGCGTCTTTTTCCCAACTGTGATAGGGTAAGGTTTGTCTTCATGTTTACCCTCAGACACTACTGAATAGTGAGAATATACTAGATAAATTATTAAATGACATAATTTTAATTTCAAATTTTAAGTATATTCATATTTCGTTTTTGTAATTATTAAATTTAAGAGTAAATTGCTGATTGTGTTCTTTAAAAATGTAGCAATTTGCTGGTTTTGTCCTTTAAATTCAAAAATTAATAGGGGTGTGCCTATTTTGAAAATGTTGCACTGATGTTGTCCTTTGTCACTAACCCCGTTGAATTATTCTGTTTAAAATCCCATGCCCCATACACATGAGGGGTAAAATCGTCAAATCCTCACCATCATCTTCCCCACTCCACCTAGGGTTTTCAGATGCACGGAGTGATCTGATTTCATTTGAATCTACTAAATAAACATCAATTTGTCACGGATTTGGGGTCCAACCGGAATATCTGAAAGGAATTTGTTCGTGCCTCATGTTGCTAATTTTTCAAAAGTTTCAATTGTCTTTGTCTCCTTGTATCTTGATTTGATAATTTTGGTATTCAAGTTTCCATCTTTGACTGAAATTGCAGTTGGGTTTTCTAACCATGGTGGAGGCAAATTTGGGGCGAATTAACCTTTAGGTATAAACTTTTTCCAAGCTTTTTACACATGGGTCGCCTTTAGGTACTGCTAGTTCTTCTACCCTCCTTCGATCTCAAGCTTCGATGAGTTTGCAGATTCCGGTTTTCAAATCATGGTTGTGATAGTTGTGGTGATGGGTTGCGGTGGTGAGATGGGTACTAGGCCACCAGATATGGTGGTGGTTGCTGATGGACATGGGATGGTGGTGGTTGGAAGCTAGTGGTCATGGACGTATGTGGTGGTTGGGTGATTTGAAAACCCCAGCTTTTGAAGAAGGGTATGATTTGACAATTTTACCACTCATGTGTATGGGGCATGGGATTTCTAACCGAATAACTTAACGGGGTTAGTGACAAAGGACAAAATCAGTGCAAAATTTTCAAAATAGGCACACCCATAGTAATTTTTAAATTTAAAGGACGAAAACAGCAAATTACTACATTTTTAAAGGACACAATCAGTAATTTCCTCTAAATTTAATGTTAAATGATGTAATAATAATTAAGGAAAGCATGAAATTGTTTATGTAATAATTTTGAATATTTAAAATATCTTAGAAAGTTTTCCAAATCAGTAAAAATATCAAAACAGGTAAGATTGAATAATATCATTGTTTTTTTTTTTTGTATTTTATAAACTATATAAAAAATGATTTATTCTAAAATTACTATATATACATTTAGGAAACGACATCATTGCGAGTGAATAGTAATAATAATTAAATATTAGAAATAATTAAATAATGATTATTAAAAAATATTAATAATAATTAAATAATAATATTTGCTTAAAATATACGATGAAAGTCAAATAAAACGGCTAACATATGTTATCATAATAATGGTTAAATAATATTTATTATTATATATTATTACTAATAATTAAGTAGTAACTAGGTGGCGTGGCCGCGCTTCGCGACGGATTTGTGATCAATTATAAATGTGTCTGTAGGTAATTTTAGGTAGTCGGAAAATCAAAGAATTACCATTTGCTTAGATAGTCTATTTTTACATATGTACATGACAACTATCTAAAAAGAAAAGGGTATTTGGATGAAACCTCACTGGGAAAACTCCCTGACCCCCTCAGACCCTTTTTTTGCTGTGGAATGGTTTTGAACTCAAGACCTCATATTTAAAAAAAATTCTTAGGATGCCATTAAGACACTGACTCATTCGTAATTTTAGTGTATCAAATAACTTAAAAAAAACGTAAGATTTGTTGATCCTTAATAAAGTGCATTATTTCCAAACGAAGAGAATAATGCTATGAACAATAATATATTTAAAAAAATAATTATTAATTTTTCCCCGTTTTATTTGTCGGTCTTATGTTTATGTTTCTTGATGGTAGATTTTGCGACTAAGCATGGTCTTTTTTTGTATGTGATGAATTACACACTTACGAAGAGCGAACTTTAAGATTTTATGTTAGAGCAATAACTGTTGTGCTGTCTCTTTATATCAGTATTTTGATGACTCCTCTTGACCGCAAGGCTTTTTTTTATATTTGTTTTCTTTGTTTTCCTTTATTTTAACAATAATTAAATAATAGTAGTACTAAATAATGATATTAGTTAAATAATAATAGTAGTTTTATTATGTTTGAATGGCTTGGAACGCAAACACTCAGGCATGATTTCAACCGTTCCCTCGGATTTGACGCTCTGTGGCCTACGCCCGATCCCACCCCAAGAAGAACCTCACAACTAGGTAAAACCTCCTGAACTTTCCTTAACAAATATTTTTTGACTCAGGCTTAAACACAATATCTCTCACAAGAAAGTTAAGGGGCAAAAACTAGGCTAAAGCCCTTTGGTCAAATAATATCAGTTGTTAAATTATATAAATAAATTGATAGCGATATGTTAGTGATATATTTGGGTATGTATTCCTTACAATTGACAGTTGCTTTTGTGACGATTCGATTTATTGTTTTATGACGGATTAACAACCGTTGCGGCTGCTTTTTTATCTACATTTGATATTCGTAATGTTGTCATCGCTATCGTAATTGGATAGCAATATCGGCAGAGTGATATGATTCAATATTTATTTTTAGTAAAATTTTAATTTGGTAGATATCGTGTTTTTTCCTGTTTTGATATGGCGTTCCCGCCGCAACGCGCGGGTAAACCCCTAGTTTGAATATATTTGTACAAAATAAGATGGTAGAAAACTCCAAATACATGCCACATGCCAATTGAAATGATTAAAAATTAAAATAGGTCAAGGGGCTATTTGTTTAAACATGTCGAACACGTCAAGAAGCTGACCAAAGACTTTATTCTTGTTTTTTGATTCTTATCTCTTGACGTGTTTTACATTTAACTTTCTTTCTCCGCGTTAATGGCGTTATTTATATATAATTTAAAAACCAAAAGTTTACTTCCTAACATGTTTGCTATTCCTTTCCTACCACTTCTAATGCCTTAGGTACAACTCATTCTTCCTATCCACCATCATGCTTTCCACTTACCTCTCTCTCTCTAGCTTTCTAGATCAACCATAGGCATATCACCACTCAACCATGGCTACTCCAACCACCATCAACTCACCTCTGGCCTCCTTTCAGCCCTTGCATCCCCCACCGCCGCCTCGGTATGCAAAGCGACAGAGGTGTCGACATCAGGCATCACTGAAGACCGACGCAATTAAGTATCGGTGGTCTGTCGAAAGGTGAACAACACTAAGGGATTCATCTCACACAATAGACACACACAAACACTTTCTTTTAACGTAATACGATTCATATATATCTACCCAAAATCTTCCATTAATTCAAAATAAGTTTGTTGATCTTCCGATCCATCACAACCCGAGAGTAATTTGGTAGTAAAATCAAATCATCTAATTTCTACTTCTTTGTCTTCAAACCAATATATACACTTTTGAAACGAGTTGGGTGAATTTTGTTACCTTGCTGGTGCAGGATTCAAATTGCTCACCAAGTATTGGTTTCCAAAATCCTCAATTTGAATAAAAACCCAAATTCTAACATCTGTGTGTTTCAATTTGCGCTCTGCTGCCGCGACTCAGTCGTTTGTTTTCCCCGACGTAGGTTTTTTAAATACTACATGCTTTCATTGTTTGTTTTTCTTTTTTAGCTGCTAAGGTTACTTTTAGGTCAAAATAATATGCTGATTGCTGACACTGAGTAGAAAGATACTAGAGGCAGTGTATACCACTACAAGAAAGGGTGTTTTGAATGATTTAGATGTGAGAAGTCTTGCAAATTGTTTTGTAAAAAATAGAATTTTTTAGGTATTGAGAATGCCTGTTGCATATGTAATGTAACGATCAATTGTAACAGATGATGACTTCATATGCAGTTTGACCTTTAGAGCATATGATCTGTATAATCACAGGCAGGTTTTAGGTTGTTAGGCTAACCAAAGCAAGGCTCTAATTGTTATGCCAGTTAGTATGCCAATTGTGTTACCAAATAGGCACAACTTACAGTGAAACCGTCGCGAAGCGTGGGTAACATTTACTAGTTAAATTATAAAATTCAAAAATAACGCTAGACAACACATACCTAGTTAAAATCATACGATGTAAGGATAAAATTCAAGAATCAACACAGTAGTCTACCTAATAAAAAAGTACAAAAATCGACATATGTCAATTGTTGAATCGGTCTCTCAACTTTTTTCCCGTCTTTTTTTTCCTACTAAATGATAACCCTAGGGGTGTTCAGAATAACCGAAAACCGTTTAAAACCGTTATCCGAACCGTATCCGTAACCGAAAAAAACCGAACCGAAATATGAATTCGGTTTTCGGTTCGGTTATTAACCGTAACCGAATTCCGAATTCGGTTTTCGGTTCGGTTTTCGGTTATACATTTCTTTTGAATTCGGTTTGTTCGGTTATCCGTTTAAACCGAATATTTAATTAAATATATTAATTTTTATATATATTATATATGATAAAATTAAAACTCTATATTCTAACTTTCTCAGTTCTCCACAATTCACATCTCCATACTACCGCCGATTGCATATTTGCATCCATCTTCCCCGATCGATCTCTCAACTCTTCTCAAGTCTCATCCTATTCAACAGCAGGAGCTTCTCCGGCAACTGCGCCGTCTCCGACCTCCAATCTGTGCCGTCGCCGACCACCCAATCTGCGCCGTCTCCGACCTCCCTCTATGCGCAGTCACCGACCTCCCTCTCTGCGCTGCCGCCGACCTCCCTCTCTGCGCGGTTGCGCCGTCGCCGACCGAGCCCTCAACAGGTAGTCTTGTTAATCGTTGTTGATAGTTATTTCACTGTGACTTGCTTCACAAGAAGGAGACAATATTTGGGTTGCTCCTTGTTAATTTATCCTAGTTTGGTTCTTTGGTTTATCTCGTTTTGTTTGAAATTTTTAAAAGTTGCTCCTTGGAATGAATGAAAGCAGGAAACAAATTTGGGGAAAACTGAAAAATTAGAGAATTTGGTTGAATTTGATTGAATTCGGTTAAAACGGTTGAATTCGGTTTGTTCGGTTATAACCGAAAACCGAACCGTTTTGAATTCGGTTGGAATTCGGTTCGGATAACCTTATAATGAATTCGGTTCGGTTAACGGATGTGATTTTTTTTTTCAAAAACCGAACAAACCGAACCAAACAAACCGAATAAACCGATAACCGAACCGATGAACACCCCTAGATAACCCTCTATCCTATTTAACACTAAAATTTTAAAATATTAAATTATATAACTAAATAAAAATACATAAATCCTTTTATTCTAATAATTTACTAAAACCTAAAAAAGATTTCAACCATAATTTTTAAATCCTTTTTTAAACATTTAGTATTCATTATTTATATTTTTTTAAATTACTTTTTTTATATGTATGCTAATATTATTTTATTAACATAGTCTAATGTGTATATGTATTTCCAATTTCATAAGAATATAATTAGTCGGATGTTTGCATTTAACATATTAAATTTCTTCATTCTATCTCAGCAAAATTAACTATTTTTTATCTAATAACTTAACTAACACAAAGTTATATAATAAAATCATTTTGCAATTATTAAATCTTAATTACTAATTTGCATAATTTAATGTAACTTTTTTAATAAACCATACACAAGTGACAGACTAACCTAGTTTAATAATATTGAAGCATGAGGATTGCAATTTTGACTTCTTTCTGTTTCTTGAAGAGATTCGTTTATAGGCAACCGAGACTTCTTTTCCATGCCATTCATCTGCAATCTATAAGTTGTTTCCCGCTGATTTTTTTAAATATTGCAAGTGGGATCCATCTAATTGGAGATGTTAAATAGGATCATCATCATCATAATCGTCGTCGTCGTCATCGTCGGTCAAGGGAAGATCTTACAATCATCAATCTACACGACGGTTTTTGATTCAATCGATAGAAAGATTTGTTCATCATCTTCGTCTCGTATTTCAGAAGGTACAAGTTAATCGTCTTATTATTTACGTGATTTGATACCATGAACTTCTCAAACCCTTAACGAAAAATTATGGGTTTGGGTTTGGCTGTAAATGAACCAAAGAGATACAAATGAACCCTTATTCGTGTTCGTTCGTTTAACATTTAACTTATTAATGAACACTTATCAAACATAAAATCTTGTTCTTGTTCGTGTTCGGTAATTAAGGAATTAAACTTGTTATCGAACTGCTCACTGACATAAACGAAAGCATATTAATTTAAAAAGAGAAATTAGCATTTTGAAATTTGAATCTCAAATATTAAACATAATTAATAATCTTAAAATTAAAATTAAACAATTAATATAAAAATAAAAAAATTTCTTCAAACAAAGCATAATCAAAAAGTAATAATCGTAATTAAAATTACTTAAAACTAATATTTCAAATATCTGAGATTTAAATTATTATGTTTTTAATAAGATATAAATTTCAAATGACTAGATATTTAGTTTAAATATATTGGCACTAAACTAAAAAAAAATTTAAACATATTAAACAAATAAACATAAACGGATATTAACAAACATAAAGAAACACCTTACCGAACATTCCCGAACACAAATAAATGAATGCGACATTTGTTAATGTTCGTTCATTTAACTAAACGAACAAAATTTCTTGTTTGTGTTTGTTCATTTATTAAACGAATGACAAAAACAAGCTTTCCGCAAAACGGTTCACGAACTGTTCGCTACACGTTTAGTTCATTTACAGCCGTAGTTTGGGTCGTTTTGTTGGGTCTTGTTGACTCGTTTATCTTTGTAACTGTGGATATGATCTAACTGGTTAACCCCTCAAACATTGGTTTTGGTAAAAATAATTGGTTTTTGTATAAAAGTTTTTACTTTAACCAAATAGGTTTTGAACCGGTTTTTGGCTGCCAGAAAGCTAACTAGTCAAACCGATTAGGTTGTTAATTCAGACTGCTTAACCAGTTTTAAACTGTCTTTTTAATACAAATAATAAGTTTTTTGTATAATTAATTAATTTTGAACAACAAAAATACAAACGAATAAAAATTTAAACTTAATAAATACACTTTTATTTATTTTTTGATTACATATAATAAATACTAAATAAAAAATATATATAAACCTCATAAACTTAATGTTGTTGTATCTTTAAAAACTTCTACGAAGAATGTTTTATGGTGTAATGAAAATGATGGGTATTTTTAACTAATTGGGTATCTTATGCTATATTCAAAATTCACAAGATAATAAGCATCAAATTTCATTCTTTAAATTTAATTAGAATATATCCTTTATTTTATTATTTTATTTGATTTATTTTTTCCAATTTGTTCATCAGAATTAAGGTTTAAAGCTAGTGGTGCATTCCAAACAAGACTTGCAACGAATATAGCAATAATGAACATGGAAACTTCATCAAATGGTATCGTAAATGAAGTTAATATGCTTAATGCCTCTTATGATGCTTTTGAAGGAGTTATTATAAACATCGAAAACGACATGGATGAATATGTTTTTACCACTTTACTTCAAACATCGATATCTCAATGGAGGCAACAGGTAATCTATATGTTTTCATTTCCATAGATCATAAAGGTGATCCTGTCGCCTCGCCTAAGACGCAAGGCACTTAAAAAAGGGTATTCAAGGCTGTTTTTAGCCATTTTAGATGTTTCAGACAAGCTTTAGCTGTTTTAGACTGTTTTGTAGATTTTGGCCATTTTTTTAAAGATTTTACGCACGTTGTTAGATACAAAGCAAAGCGTTTAGGCCCGCTTACCTGTCAGTTTATATAAATCTTTCACTATCTTGCAGGGAAAGAAGGGAGTGTGGCTTAAACTATCTCTTGAACTTGTGAATCTTGTTAAGCCTGCAGTAAAGGTAAATAAGTTGTGCTTCATTTTATCAATTTCATGTTGACTTTTTATATCCAATGCCGAATGTTTGACTTTGATGATTTTGTTGACTCTTTCAGGAAGGATTTTGGTACCATCATGCGGAACCAACATATGTTATGCTCGTGTATTGGATTCCAGAAACTAATCATACTCTCCCGCCAAATGCTTCACATCGAGTCGGTGTTGCTTCTTTTGTTGTAAACAACAAAGGAGAGGTCAGTCTCCCGACCTCCCCCCCCTGTTTTTTTTTATTTTAATTAGATAAATATTGTATAAAAATTTGATTTTTATGTGAATTTGAAGTTAATATGATGTTTTAGGTTCTTGTGGTTCAAGAGAAGAGTGGATCATTTAAAGGAACAGGGGTCTGGAAATTACCAACCGGTACTGTTGAAGAGGTATGCACAATGTTTTTTTTAGTTGATGTTTATTTTCTTTATTTAAATGAGAACTAGAAACTTAAGTTGCAAAAATTGTTCTAATATGCATAACCAGTTAACCAAAGAACAATACTGGCCCGGACCAGACTAGGACTATCATGGTTCACAGCCTGCTTTGGGCACGAACCAGTTTGGATTAGTTCAACATAACCAAAGAATCAACATGGGCCAAGGCCCGTAGATTACAATCAGTAATTCAGTAATCTTAGACATGGGAAAAAAAACAGGTTCGGTTTCCTAAGCCGGTTTATATACCGGTATTTGACACCCCTCAAACCGGTTTCACCCAAAACGGTCCAAACCGCTGGTTTGTAATAGGTTTGACATCCTCATCTCCCAAACCGGTTCCTATAGGTTTGACATCCTTATCTCAAATATGGAACAAAACCGGTGTCGTGAGGACTGGTTTGGCTTTCGGTTATGTTATATATCTGTTTCTTGGGTTGGATCATGCCTGATTCGGTCGAGTTTCAACCCGTTGAAAACTCCCATCTGAGCACTTATAGTCACATTTCATTATAATATTCTAATTACAGGGTGAAGATATAAGTTTAGCTGCCATCAGGGAAGTGAAAGAAGAGACTGGAGTATGCATCTAGACTGTTCTAACATTTTATTCAAGTGAAATATAGTGTTTTATGATAGATTTTTTTAATCTAATAACCTTTTTTTTATTTATTTTTTATTTTTTTTATCTCCAGATTGAAACAGAATTCATGGAAGTCCTTGCATTCAGGTAAGAATTGCAGCAAACATTTTCTTATCTGTTATTATTGATTTTTTATTGAATTCTTTAATCTTAAATTGTGTATTAATTAATAAATTACAGGCAAAGTCACAAATCATTCTTTAGCAAGTCAGATCTAATGTTTGTTTGCATGTTAAAACCAACATCTTTGGATATCCAAAAACAAGATTCTGAGATTGAAGCAGCACAGGTAATTAGTTAACATCTGCTCTAGTTAAGTTAATCCATATATTAATTATTTTAATACAAGCCAAACAGTGATGGAGCTTGATAGTATTGAAAGGGGACAGAAATTTACGTGACCCACAATACATGTTAATATTTTGAAGCGAGGGATGAAACCGATGACAAAAAATAACCTTTCGGTCGAAAAATTAACATTACGGATGGAAAAAAGGCCTGCCCCTATTATCCTTCATCTCTAATGCCAAAGGCACGACAACCCAGTGACATCTTGGTGATAAGATAAGGCTCGAGAACCATAAGGTTCTTGGTTCGAATCCCACAAAGGGATTTCCTCAAATATTATCGGGTGGCACCGTTGGTAGCACAATGATGTTCCTGTGATCCGTTAGTGATACAAATTAGTTGTTAAAAATTATTTTACTACATAATATATTTATTATGATTAAAATACATTAATTAATGAAATAATTATAAAAATAATTGTTATATATTCTTTCTTGCAGTGGATGCCAGTTGAAGAATATGCAAACCAGCCCTTTATAAAGAATCACAAATCTTTTGACTCAATTGCTAAAATATGTATAGCAAAAAAAGATGACAAATATGTTGGATTTTCACCATTGCTTACAACAACTGCCACGTCAGCCAAAAAGAGCTATTTGTATTCCACTTATCAAGATCAATGATCCAATGCCATACCCAACAAGCCCCAACTCAATAAAAATAATTAATGTATAATAATAATAATTGTTATGTATTCCATACTAATTACTCCTCTTTCTCTTCATCTTCCCCATTTAATACTCCTCTTTCTCTTCATCTTCCCCATTTAATTCTATAGTTACAATAATGATGATGTATATATAAGGTTGTTGATCAATGAAATGATGTGCTTGAGTCTTGAATCTTAAATATTAGTTTTGGTTTATCTCACGTTATCAGCACGAACTCTACGTATGTTAAAGTTGGAGGTCACCAATACTCACAACCAAATACAAATGTCGAATCTATCAAAACTTGAGTTCGTCGCACTCGACATCTCTGGGAAAAACTTCCTACCGTGGACGCTTGATGCCCAGATTCACCTTACTGCAAAGAACCTTGGGAAGACAATCATTGACAATAATGAGACCTCTCTACAAGACAAAGCAAAAGCCATGATATTTCTACGCCATCACCTCCATGAAGATCTAAAGAGAGAATATCTCACCATCAAGGACCCACTTGAATTATGAAATAATATACAAGACCGATTTGACCACCAAAAATTGGTCTTGCTCCCAAAGGCTCGTTCAGAATGGATCCACCTCAGACTACAAGATTACAAATCTGTCAGTGAGTACAACTCTGCTCTATTTCGCATAAGCTCTGAACTAAAGTTATGTGGGGATAACATAACCGATGAAGACATGCTTGAAAAGACTTTCTCAACGTTCCATCCCTCTAACTTGATATTGGCACAACAATATAGGGAACAGAAATTTACAAAATACTCTGAATTGATATCATGTCTTCTAGTCGCGGAGGAAAACAATAAACTTCTACTTCAAAATCATCAAGCGCGACCGGTCGGTACAAACCCATTACCAGAAACAAACGCGATAAGTACTCGGAGCAAACGTGGCAGAGGGAGAAGTGGTGGTCCTCATAGAAGTCGTGGGCGTGGATGAAGCAACACATGGCATCAAGAGTCCCATAATACTAAGATTGATGGTGGGCGTGGATCAAGTCGGCAGAATACAGGGCGACCACACAAAGGGAGAGTTAGCGGGGACAAAGACAACATCTGCTATAGATGTGGGATGTCCAACCACTGGTCCCGAACATGTCGTACCCCAAAACACCTTGTTGAAGCTTATCAACGAACGATGAAAGAAAAAGGGAAACAAACTGAAACAAGCCTGATTGAGGGAGCACCCAATTCATCATCACCTGCTTTTTGGTCAGACACTCATCTAGAAGCATGTGATTTCATCGAGAATGTTCGAGACGTTTAAACATTATGTTTAATTTCTTTAGACGATAACCATGTTTGGTTTTGATTTCGTTTGTTTTGGTTTTGACTTTGTTTTGTTTGGTTTTGACCTCGTTTAAGCTATTGTTATGGTTTTGACTTATATTTTGTGTTGATTTTATAATATCATTTCTACAGAATTATGTCTCCAAGCTCCAACAAAGCTATTATTGGTGATGAATGTATAGTAGATAGTGGTACAACTAACACTATTCTTAAACATAAGAAATTTTTCTCTGAGTTATCTCCTAGAGAGACATCTATTACTACTATCTCTGGTATCTGTAACCTCATTGAAGGCTCGGGAAGAGCATGTATTGTCCTATCTTCAGGTACCCAACTGATTATAAATGATGCATTGTACTCAAGTAAATCAAGAAGGAATTTACTTAGTTTTAAAGATATTCGAAAAAACGGTTATCACCTCAAAACAATATCTAAAAACAATATTGAATATCTACACATTATCACCAACAAAAATGGTCAAGATACCATTGTTGAAGAATTAAATGCTCTATCCTCTGGATTATATTGTACAAATATCAATCTTATTGAGTCATATATGGTGAATAATCAAAAATCACAATATAAGGACATATTCACCATATGGCATGATCGACTAGGTCACCCTGGTAGCACAATGATGAGGCGCATAATCAAAAATGCGACAGGACACCCTCTCAATGACTTAAAAATCTTGCTAGCACAAGAATTATCATGTGCATCATGCTCTCTTGGAAAACTCATTACTCGACCTTCACAAACCAAAATATTACAAGAAAATCCCTCATTTTTGGAAAGAATTCAAGGTGACATATGTGGGCCTATACATTCCTCGTGTGGCCCATTTCGTTACTTCTTGGTCTTAATTGATGCATCTTCACGATGGTCACATGTGAGCCTTCTGGTTACTAGAAATGTAGCATTTGCTCGGTTGTTAGCCCAAATCATACAATTGAGAGCAAATTTCCCCGAACATCAAATCAAAACTATTCGAATGGATAATGCAGGAGAATTTACATCCCAATCTTTTAATGACTATTGTATGTCAATTGGGATAAATGTTGAACATCCGGTAGCACATGTTCACACACAAAATGGTTTAGCAGAATCATTAATTAAACGATTGCAGTTAATCGCTAGACCACTCTTGATGCGATGCAAATTACCATCTTCTGCATGGGGTCATGCTATTTTGCATGCTGCTGCACTGGTTAGATTAAGACCAACTGCTAATCATGAATATTCTCCTTTACAGTTGGTATCCGGAAGAATACCAAGTCTGTCTCATCTGAAAATATTTGGTTGCGCGGTTTATGTTCCAATATCACCACCACAACGCACTAAAATGGGACCCCAGAGAAGATTGGGTATTTATATTGGCTTTAACTCCCAATCCATTATTAAGTACTTAGAACCACTAACAGGAGACATGTTTACAGCACGTTTTGCTGACTGTCGTTTTGATGAGACAATATTTCCAGTCTTAGGGGGAGATAAGAATAAAGAAAGACTGGTAACAGAAGAAATAGCATTGAATGCATCGTTGTTATCAAATTTCGACCCTCGAAGTGGTCAATGTGAATCTGAAGTTCAAAAGATTAAAAAGATTATACATTTGTAAAGAATAGCAAATGAATTACCAGATGCATTCACAGACACAAATAAAGTGACAAAGTCACATATACCAGCATCAAATGCACCTGCTCGAATTGAAGTAATCCCAGAAGTGGTTACCATACAAAGAAAGCGTGGGAGACCAATTGGCTCTAAAGATAAGAATCCACGTAAACGAAAAGAGCAAAATAACATGGTTGGTGAAATATCAAAAATCATTACAAATGAAACCCCAGCAGAGGTAGATGTCCCAGAAGAGACTAACATAATTTCAGAAGAAAATAAATTTCCAAAAGAAACATTGGTACCAAATAAAGATGAGATCTCTATTAATTATGTACAAAATAGTACGATATTAAATCGAGATAAAACATGTGTTGATGATATATTCGCTTTTGCTATAGCGACAGACTTAATAAATGAAAACGATTACGTACCTAAGACTCTAGAAGAGTGCATGCACAGAAATGATTGGCCAAAATGGCAAGAAGCCTTGAAGGCTGAGTTAGATTCACTTGAAAAACGAAATGTTTTCGGACCCGTAGTAAGAACACCCATAGACGTCAAACCAGTCGGTTATAAGTGGGTATTTGCTATAAAACGAAATGAAAAGAATGAAATTGTACGATATAAGGCCCGGCTAGTGGCCCAAGGGTTTTCCCAAATTCCTGGAGTTGATTATGAGGAAACGTATTCCCCTGTAGTGGATGCGATAACCCTTCGATTTTTAATTGGCCTCACAGTCTCTGAAGGACTTAAAATGAGACTTATGGATGTCGTCACTGCATATTTATATGGGACCCTAGAAAATGACATCTACATGAAAATCCCTAAAGGATTAAAAATGCCCGAAGCATTAAAATCAACACATAAAGAAATGTGTTCAATAAAACTCAAAAGATCTTTATATAGTCTAAAACAATCTGGTCGTATGTGGTACAATCGACTAAGTGAATATCTTAAAAAGGAGGGATACAAGTCTGATGTAATCAGTCCATGTGTTTTTATAAAAAGATCTCTCTCAAAATTCACTATAATAGCAGTTTATGTTGACGATATAAACATAATTGGATCTACTGATGAGATTGAAAAAACTGTTGAACTATTAAAGAAAGAATTTGAAATGAAAGACCTTGGCACTACAAAATTGTGTCTCGACCTACAGTTCGAGCATCTTTGCAACGGTACATTTGTTCATCAGTCAAACTACATCGAAAAGATGTTAATACGTTTTAATATGGACAAAGCTCATCCTTTTAGCATACCCATGGTTGTCCGATCGCTAGAAGCACATAAAGATCCTTATCGTCCTCAAGAAGAGGGTGAAAAAATACTTGGTCCAGAAGTACCATACTTGAGTGCAATTGGTGCTCTTATGTATCTTGCAAATAACACGAGACCTGATATTGCATTTTCGGTACATGTACTAGCAAGATATAGTTCAAATCCAACACACAGACATTGGACTGGAATAAAACATATATTCAGATATCTTTGTGGGACACGAGATTTAGGTTTATTTTACCAGAAAAATGAAAAGTCTCTACTTGTTGGTTATGCTGATGCTGGATATTTATCAGATCCACATAAAGCTCGGTCTCAAACATGTTATGTATTTACATATGGTGGCACAGCAATCTCATGGAGGTCGACAAAGCAAACACTAACAGCAACTTCCTCAAATCATGCTGAGTTGATAGCACTATACGATGCTGGTCGAGAATGCGTGTGGTTAAGATCAATGATTAATCACATACAACAAACATGTGGATTAGAAGAGATCAAAAAAGACCCGACAGTTATCTATGAAGACAATGCTGCTTGCATAGCTCAGATCAAAGAAGGTTATATCAAGGGTGATAGAACAAAGCATATCTCACCAAATTTTTTCTCAACGCATGACTTACAAAAGGATAAAATAATCAATGTTCGTCAAATCAAATCAAGTGAAAATCTAGCAGATCTATTTAGAAAGTCTTTGCCTAGAAGCAGTTTCGAGCAACTATCACATAAAATTGGACTTCGTAGATTAAAAGACGTTTATTAAATTAAAGGGGAGCATCATACACGCTGTACTCTTTTTCCTTCACTAAGTTTTGTCCCATTGGGTTTTCTTGGTAAGGTTTTAATGAGGCAGCATAATTGATCCAGCAGTATCAATTATTCTATCTGTCCTGAAACATCATGAAGTATTTTTAAGTGTATGATGAGTAGTAATACGTATGAGGGGGAGTGTTGTGTATTCCATACTAATTACTCCTCTTTCTCTTCATCTTCCCCATTTAATACTCCTCTTTCTCTTCATCTTCCCCATTTAATTCTATAGTTACAATAATGATGATGTATATATAAGGTTGTTGATCAATGAAATGATGTGCTTGAGTCTTGAATCTTAAATATTAGTTTTGGTTTATCTCAATAATAATAATAATCATATTTTGTATTATTTTATATTTATTTTCTTTAAAGGTATAAAAAAAACATACAATTTTATTTTTTAATTAAGGTATGTACTCAATATTCATTCTATATATTACTTGTAAATTTTTATTATTAATTTGTATTTCTGTATATACATTAATTTAACTTGTGAACAGTGATTAATAATTTTTATTTATTTTTGTTTTACTATAAAATGGTTATTGTATAACAAAGTCCAATTTTGCTATTTAGATAAGTTGGCAATTTGTGTTGTGTGATAAGTCTCTTCCTCCCATTTATCCCACGTTCGAATCCGAAGCCATGCATCCTTCTTTTTCACACACATAAATAAATAATTAAACGCTAATAGTTATTATATTAAATAACGATACTACTTATAAAATAACATTAACAATTCTTAAATTAAATAATGATACTAATTAAAATAACGATTTTACGACTGTGAACATTTTTTTTTGTGTTTTACTTGTATAATTTTTAACATTCTTTGCTTTTTTTTGAGTTTGTGTTCCTTACGATTGACACTTGCTTTTGTTACGGTTAATTTGTTGTTTTAGGATGGGTTAAAATGGATACGACCGGTTTTTTTGTCTGCAATTTGATATTCGTAATGTTGTAACTGCCATTGTGATTGAATGCTCATATTGGCAAAACGAGTTTTTAACATTGTACACTTATATTTGAGTTAGTATTCCTTACGACTGACACTTGCTTTTTTCGATGATTCAATCTATTGTTTCAGAATGGGCTAACACCTGTTGGCTAGATTTTTGGTTTGCGTTTAGTATTAGTGATGTTGTTATTGACAACATGATTGGATACTCATATTGACAGAGTGGTATGACTTAATATTTTTTTAGCATAATTTTAGTTGGGCGGGTATCAGTTTTTTCTTGTTTAATACGCAGTTACCGCCACAACGTACGAGGGGATACCCAAGTTGAGTTTAAAATTGAGTCGAGGGTTTGTGGCAGTTTGCAGATAGATGTGTGTTATCTTTAAGTTTTGTAGTCTTGTGATGAAAACCATACGTATATCTTCATCTGGGGTTGCCACCTTGCATGTGAGGTGGCATAACGGTGTGGTCATATGGTATGCTGACGTGTAAATGACCGAAACTTTCATGCAGGAGATTGACATGGTTAGGGGACTAGGAGTCGTCCCAAAACTCCCCACTTTTCCCCGTTACCACATCAGCGTCACATCAGCTTTTCTCACTTTTCCCCATTTTGCACGGTGTCGTCCCACTTTTCCCCATTTTCAAATCTTATTTTTAATTAATTATTTTAACAATAAATAATAATAATAATAATAATATTAATAAAATAAAAAAAGATTCATTAAATTTAAAATAAAAAAAAAAGAATACAACCAAAAAAAAAAAAGAGTACAACCTAAAAAATTAAATTAAAAACCTAGAAAGGGCAATGTCATCCCCAACGAGCAGCAATTTCTCGTTTACGATCGAGAATTAGTTGTAGCATTGGTTCTTGATAAATTGTGTGGTCTTTCATCATAAACTCTAAATCTACAGCCTATTGTTGTTCGTCTAAAGCCTGTTGTTGTCGGCGCATTAATGCAACACGTGCGTCTTTCTCCTCTTGCAAAACACGGAGTTTTTCTTCTCGATGGCGGAATCTTTGTTGGGATTCCTCTTTGTTGAACGAGTTGAATTCCGCCATTTGTTGAATTAACTCGTCATGCGACGAGGAGGACGCGGCCGATCTTTTGCCCTTTCTTGGTTGACGACCCACCACGTGATGAACCTCCTTCCATTTTAGTTGAAAATTTTATAAATTTAGTGTATAGATTGTAGAAGATGAGAGAAAAAAGTGTGAGATTTTGGTTGTTTTGGAGTTGTTTAAATAGAAAAAAATTGGATTTTTTTTTTTAAAAACCAACCGTTTGACAACGGTTGTATTTCTAACGGATAGATTTTCAATCCCACGCTCGGTGAAATTCGGTGCCATCTCCCCGATTCACCCCACCCCACTTCCGGGGGGTGGTGTTCCCGGTCGGCCCCGGGGCTCCCCGCCTCTCCCCGCCTCTCTCCCGGCTCCCACTCCGACCTCCCTTATAAATAATACTATTTATAACACTGTTGTAAAAATCGGGCTAGGCGGCTGTTTATGCGGCACCTAGGCGCTAGGCGGCTATCTATTGTATTGATTTTGACTTAGGCGGTGCCTAGGGGCCTAATCAGATTTTTTATTTTTATTTTTTGATTTTTTTCATTTTTTTGACTTTTTTATGGTAAAAAGGGATCAACTTAATGATTATTTAGACATTATTCAACCTAAAATCCTTAATATGTCTCTGAAATATCGAATCTAACCACTTAACATCGAAATTCATCTCTAAACTTTGAACTCGATATTTAAATTTGAAATTTGTGGTACTTGAACTAGTATGTTTAATTTTATTTTTTAAATTATTTGAATTATTATATTAGATTATTGTTATTGATGTGTATATAATATATATATTTGTAAAATTACATATAAAAATTTCAATCCGCCTAGCGCCGATTAATTTTGATTAATACATAGGCGATACCTCACCGTCCGAATGACGCTTAGCGATTTTTACAACCATGGTTAATACTATATATAATTTAGCTTGTGTGTTATTTGAAAATGATGGGTTTGTTAAAAGCTTATAATAGTATGAGTTTTAATTGCCTCAAACAAGCTTGAGGCCAAATTATTATTATTATTTTTTATCAAATATTGGTGGCTTGAGTTACCATCCAAGCCTAAAAAAGTTTACGAGTCTTTCTTTTTATATAATTTTTGTTTAATAGATTAAATATATATTTACAAAATAATAATAATAATAATTATTATTATTATTATTATAAATTTAGAATGTATAAATTAAATAATTAAATAATTAATATATAATAATCAAGCTCAGCTCGAGCTAATGAACTATATAGATAAAGCTTGAAATGAAACTACCACAAGCTTTAACTTTTCATATATTAAAAGAGTTTAGCTTAAGCTTTAATGTGTTTGGACATAACTCAGCTTGTTTTCACCTTTACTTCTCTCTTTTATTACAAAAGTAACTTGTAAGACTGTTGTTTTATAACATTAAGTTAATGAGTTCAAGAGTTCGTGATAGTCTTTTGTATAAATATGTAGGATAAAGCTGATAAATCAATCTAGCCCATTTCTATACCTATGTAAAACGGAAGCTAAGTTAAGCATCAGACATGCCCTTTTATATCACAAAATGTATACATAATATAATATATGAATATATAGGCAATATGATTGAAAAAATATTTAGATAACACTATTGTATTTTATTAATATTATACACGATAAATATAGTCTAGATTGCTTCTTGCGAGTTATCATAGATTCATAGTATTTATTTATAATGAAAAGAACCCTCCAAAAAATGCATACTTATTTATAGCTTGTTATCTATACACACTCATTGTTTCTTTTTATCTTCTTAAGCTAATCTATAAAGAGAAACCATACATGATGGGGTCTTTAAGGCATCTTATAATGGTCTTGTTGACATGTTCTTACAGTTTGTTGCTTTCTTATTCTGATCTAACCTCTGAAAAACCTCAAGGTGGTTATGATGATGATGGTGCATCCATATCACCACCAGCTGTTGCATGTGAAAACTGCAACAGCTTTCCATATCCATGCACATCTCAACTACCACCACCGCCGCCGCCGCACAAAGGAAGCTCAATATATGCCGCTCCACCACCTCCTCTTCCGACGGCCCCCGTAGGCAATAATTGTCCGCCGGTGGCTCCAGTTACCTGCTGCCAATACACACCGCCTAATCCGATGCCGAATTATGGTTATCCTTATAGTTATGGAAACTATACACAAAGCTCTAGCGTTTCAAGAACCCAGTGTTGGTCTTTTATGATGAAGTTGTTGATTCCCTTTGTATATGTTTTTGGTGTTTGAAGAAAGAAACTTATAAAGATGTTGTGTTGTGTAGGCATGTCTTCTCTTGTTTCATTTTTTATTTAGTGTCCCAGGTGTTAATTGTTTTCTGTTGGTGGCTTTCATATGCCCATTGAATTTTTTTGAGTAAATAGGTGGTTCTATAAAAATAATTAGGTTTTTAGGGGATTTTTGGATTTGTTGGTGTTTCTAGGTAAGTTGAGGGGGCTCCAAAGTCGCATGAGCTGAGGTAGCGACATTGGGGGTGGCAAACTTCATAGCAGAAACATAAACAAACCCAAAACCACCTAAAAACCCAATTACTCTCACAAAACCACCTATTTTTTTTCAAAAAAATTCCTTGCTATGTGAAAGATAGATTTTGTAAATTGTATATATATTTTTTTAAATTTGTGAAGTTAATATATGTACCATATGTTTGTTAAAATTTAATAACTTGTTTAGATGTTGCCGGTCCTGTATCCTCATGGTGTTTTCTGGTCTGGTTATGTTGTTTGACCTGTTTTCATTTGAAGAGGTTGAAAGAGAGGATAAGGTGGTTTGGACTCGAAATAATACATCTTTTATCTTTTATTTATTTATATTCTTTAAAATCTCATTTCCTATCAATTTAAGTATCTCAAAGCAGTGAAGCACATGGTTTTTATTAAATTTTCGATTTATAGTATTTTCATATATTGTTTTAGTTAGATATGTAAATAGTTTTATTTATTTTTTATTATTTATGGCATAATTAATTCAGTTGTAAAATCCGGTGATTAGACGATGTCGTCTAAAATTCCCGATGTGCCCACGAGATTATTTATACCCCGACACGAAGCACTTGTAATTGGAGAGGTCATATTTTTTTGGTGTGTTTCCACACTAGTTTCCGTAAGTTCAGGCACTTGATCTTTCAATTTCATCTCTATTGAATTTGAATGGTTTTTGGGATGGAATTTGTGGCGTTGTCGTGCATATCGACCCGTGCAGTGTTGTAGCTAATTTGGTAGCTTTTTGTTCCATTTCTTGTGAGGAGGGGTATGAAATAAGTCAGATTGAGCTCACACTAACCCGTCAATTTAGGATACGGTGAGGGCTGAGGAAATTTGTGGTGGATCGGCGCCAAGCGTGAGGTAGCCTTGAGGCGTTACTGACGATTATAGCATGTTGATTTCATTATACAAAAGCAGAAGCTAGATGAACGAAGTCGTTTGACTTTTTTTTATTGTAAACCAAAGCACACCACTTAGAATAGCCTTAACCATCTATTTATTCCTTACTCAGCACAACACTAATTGAACTCAAAATAAATAAATAAACCAACTCGTAACATGCCTAAGCTCATTGTACTTATAACACTTGATCTGGCTTTTATTTCGTTAAGTATGTTTACAACCACCTTGACCTCTCGTGGACCATCAATCTCTACCTCGGTTATGTCCAAAGTCATCTCGGTTTAAACTTTCACAACGACAACTCTCATACCAACGCACCTCTTTCTTTGCCTTTTCATCCTTGTTTGAAAATCAAAGCCGATTTTGCTTGATTTTGATTTCCTCATCCTTGATTCTTTCTTCATAGGCTTTAAACCGAACCACAATGTCATCAAAAATGATTGTATACAAATCTAAAGCTTGTTATATAGAAGCAGCCATATGAATAAAACTTTTAGGCATACTATTAAGAAATTTCTTAACTAATTTTGTCTCTTTTATAATTGAGCCAAGTGAAGCAGCTCAAGAACAGCAAAATAATCCATAACACCTTAATCCTTCATCTTGAGATTTTAAAGCTCTCCCATTAGGGTTTTAAGAACGCCTCACATCTCCTTTACGATTTTAATTTTTCCTCTTTGTAATATCTATTCTTTGGATATAGATTTAGGGGCGTTCACGGTCCGGTTCCAAACCGGTCGATCGGTTTGGTTTCACGGTTGTTTTTTTCAAACATTTGATCGGACAGTTTCAAAAGTTCAAAACCATAATAAACGGTTCGATTTACGGTTTTAATAAAAAAACAGGTCGTAAAAAACTGGACCGGCCAGACCGTATGTGTGTGTGCGTACATATAAATATAGATATATGTATATACACATACATGTAGGAGGCGGATCCAATACAAAGGATGTTTAACGTGAGAAGGATAAGAAGGATTATGGACCTTTGATCAAATAAATCAATGCTTAAGATCTAGTGTTCCCCACTTTTTGTTTAAAACTTCCGTGAATTAAAGATAAAAGGGCAGAAAAGGAATTGCCTACATTTGTTGACTTTTTTTGTGGGTAAATCAAGTTCCACCATCTTCTTGTAAACCGAATAACTTTTAAACATTTAATTATTCTTTAAAAAAAACTGCACCATAAAATCGAGAATTTTGTTATCTTTAATTTGAGTATAGTATTGTTATAGTTTATTAAAAAACAATTTACGTGGTCCGTGATTTTTATGCCTGGTACGTGGTTTTTGGTCCGTGATTATCCATTTGGTCCTAGATTATATGTATTAAATGACGGTCTGTGATTTGATATAACGCATTGGTCCGTGATTATGCTTGTTAAACGATGGTCCGTGATTATATATAACGGGTCCGTGATTTTACACGGACCATTATACCCCTTACCCGGGCTACACGTGGTGCATTCTGGTGGCTTTCTACGCTTCTCACGTTAATTTTCTTTGTACAATAACCGGTCCTCATACATGTATCTATATATACATATATACATACCTTTATATATATGTGTGTGTGTGTAAATTGAGTTTATGATTCGGTTCAGCTTGTGAAGAACCCGAGTTGAGTATTAGCACATGTCGTTTCAATGTATTTGACACTTTAATAACATATGAAAATAAAAATCTCTTGAATTTGAACGCTTTCAGTGTTTTCTACTAAATAACTCATCACTTCTTCCAATTAAAAAAAATAGCTAAACGTCCAAATCAAATCAAGTAAATGCATATTCAGATAATAAAAATTCAAATTCTTATGACTAACATAATAATAACAAAGTAATATTTAAATAAAAATTCTTATTCTCATGGCAATATAACAACATAACATATAAGTATCTAACAATCTAGCTATCAATTATCAAACAAACAATAACATCAATGGTGGTTGTGGAAGATCAGCACTGCGATTGATGACGATTACGTAATTTTTTAGGGACGAAGGCCGTTGGATGAGGTTTGAAACCGGTATGGGTCGGTTTGTAAACCGGTTTTAAAGCCGAAATCTTGAACCTATGCCAAACCGACGGTTCGGACCGGTTTGAGAACCTGTTTGGCTGGAACCGGTTTGAGATCAACTAAATACCGGTTTGTAAACCGGTTTGTAGACCCGAACCAGTTTTGTTGTTCACCTCTATAGATTGCTTTGTTTATTTATTACGGGGTTGTATTAAAGTTGTTTGGGCCTTAGGCCACTTCCATTCTTTTTTTTTTTTGAACGGTTTGGTACGACGATACTCAAGACATGATTTTAACCGTCTTTTTGGATTTAGGGCATGTTTGGGATTACTTATTAAGTTTAAAAAGACTTTTTGTTAAAAGTGTTTTTTAACTTATAACTCTTTGAAATAAGGTTTTTAAAAATATTTTTAGATTAATTTTTGTGTATGAAAAGTCAATAAGTCAATAAGTTGTTTGAACATGTAAGTCTCCACAAATATTAATAGATTACAACCATTAAAAGTTAAAAGTCACTTATAAAAGACAAAAAAAATATTTTATTAAAAATCACTTTTTAACACTACTCAAAAATTTAAAACCAAAAGTGTTTCGAATTACCAAACATTTTTTTAATTTATTAACTTTCTCGTCAAGTTAATTTGTTAAAAAGTTAATTTTAAATGAAATCTCAAATATGCACTTAATGTTCTAAGGCGTACGCCCGAGCACACCTTAAGAAGAACCTCACAACTGGGTAAACTTTCTGATCTTGTCTAAACAAATACTTCAGCCGATATTTGAACCCAAGACCTCTGATAAATAAATCAAAAAAGTGTCATGAGACGGTTCACATGGTAGTTGCCATGTTTCCATCAGAATACTTTAAGTATACTTATAAACCCTTTGATCCAGTGGAACATCGTATAATCCTACTTTTAGATCAAACGTTATTATCAAAGGTTTTTTTTAACCTAGTGGCAGTGCTGGATATATTACTTTTTTCAATGATATCATAGTATTGTATGTTATGGTTTCATAGTAAGGGATATAAATTTTTTGATCGGTTTTACCATTTAGGTAGAGCAATACTCATCACATAATAAAAAACGATACAATAAAAATCACGAATAAAGTTAAGAAAACACATAATATAAATTCGATAGTTTTTACAAATTGAAAAAAAAAACTAATTAGAGGTGTTCCTTAGAAGTTTTCATCTTTTGAAAACGTCACATTATAAGTTATAACTTCGACCGAAACTTGTTGAAATAATTCTTTTTCAATATAACAAATTCAATAATCATTCAAGTATCTATCTTTCATCCTATTACGTTGTTCTGTTTTCATCCAAAAACCGATGTTATCACTTGAAAATACCTTTAATAAATATCCTTATAAACTTAAAAAATCATTGTTGTCCGAAAACAACGTATATGAACGCATACTGTCACACCCTGAGCTGGCGGGCTAGATCGACTTTCCCGTCGGGCGGAAGGTTCTCGAGGCGCGATATCGTTTGATAATCATAGTGATCAGATTGTTTACATGGCACATGATGTATAAATGAGAAACGCTAAACGTCATAGATATAGAATTACAAAGTTAAATTACATTGTCATGTTCATAATTTAACTAAGTAAATCTACCAAGATGAATCATAAAGTAGTTATCTTGTCTCTACACAAGATTTGCAAAAGATGATTCAAAGTTTTGTCATTCAAAAGTATGCACAACACAAATGAAGCTAGGTCTTCTAAAAGTCCTCTAGCTTAAGTCCTGAATGATTGGTGAATAAACATGTTTGTCACCTGAGAAAAACATGCATTTAACAAGTCAACACTAGGTTGGTGAGTTCATAAGTTTAGTAATTAAAAACAATTGATTTATTGCCATTCACAATCACAATGTCATACACAAGTCTTATTGATGATTGTCTCATTTGTCTCACACAATGTCCTCTCCATAGTTATACTTACAAATAGTGTTTCACCCAATTCAAGCATGCTTATATATAGGGCTTACGTAGAGGAAACACGCCCAGCCGACATCCCACCACATGCTTAACCGAATTCAACACCACTTGTATTACAACTATAGATGTCACACCCCGACCGACGGGGGAATACGTCAGGGCGCGAGCGTGACTGTTCATTAGCTCATGATGCTATTATGTGTTTCAATATTTAATGCATCATCATTAAAACAATACAACATGTCATTCATTAAATTCAAATTACATTACATTAATTGAATACAAAATAGTTACAATTGAATGCTAAAACATTGTTTAAAATTTAACTAGGTCTACTAAGTCTTATCCTATGTCTTCATCATGCTTCCTTATCCTGTTACACATGTAAAATAGAGTTTGTCAACTATTTGCATAGTTGGTGAGTTCACACACAAAGTTTAAATAATAGGTATAAAAAGGATGCAAACTATAGCCTAACTAGATATGTATCATAAGCACAGCATGAATACAAGTTTGAATAAATTGAATGAATGAATGAATGAATAACAATTGCTTGTGTCCAAACAAGTATCCTTACAACATGTTAATTCAAGTATGGCCATACTATAAATTAACAGTTATAATTCAACCAGTTTGCTATGTGTACTTTTCACCTTTTTCACACAAAGGCAAAAGTCTTTGCGAAGATAGTATCTAACCATCTTAGGCTACTAGGCACTAGATTGCTTAACTGGCAACACACATAGAATCACATATAGAATCAACACATTGTATAAGCCTAGCCTCTAACACATAAAACTAACTAGGTCTAAGGCTTGCATCATAAATTGAATGAATTGTAGAATGAATAAAGTTTGAATAAGACATGTGTAACATCCCAAAAACAAAATGTAAAAGGGAGTGTGAAGAAAACTCACTGTTAAGATGCTTAGCTAGTTTCAAGTCCTTGAATAATGATTGAGAAGCAAGCTATCTACTCAACCTAAAGTTTGAGTAACAAGTCTTAGCATTCTATAATTCAAGTTCAAGATCCTAACACTATGGCATCCTAATGGAAGTCCTAATTGAATAAATCTATGTTTGAATGGTTTTCATTTAGGATTATTTATTTATTTATTTATCAATTAAATTAAATAAATAAATATCCTAATTGATATTGAATAATCATTTATTTGATTCTGAATAAATAAATATCTTAATTAATTTAGAATAATCATTTATTTATTTGAATGACCAAATAAATAATTATCCTAATTGATTTTTGAATAATCATTTGAATATCATATGATATTTGAACAAACCTAATTTACATCCTTTTGTTGTTGTTTTAATGTTTAAATTAAATAGGAAATTGTATGTTTATAAAAGATTTATGTTTAGTTTAAAAGCAAAAGCCTTTTTATTTATTTTTAAAATATTTCTTTGTTTATAATAACGTTTTACTTTGTTTAATAGTTTTAAAAATAAATTCGTAGTTTTTATAAAACAAACATTTAAAGTTATAAAATTTGTTTGAACAAAAATTGGTTTCTAATTAAAAGGATTCATTTAAATCATTTTATTATTTAAGAACAATAAAAGTATACATATATGTATCTTATAGACAATTTTGTTGAAAATAAACAAATAAATAATAAAGGCTAATTATAAACTAATTAAGTGTATACATTTATGTATTATTTTAGTATTAATTTTAAAAGAAATATAAATGATTAATTAAAGTTTTCTTAGCTTAATCATTTAAGTTTAAAATAAGTGTAATTGACTAGTTTTATTAATAAAAATAATTTTAACAATTTTTCTGAAATTAAATTTTTGTTACAGATTATCAGAAAAACTGTTTTAAGATTTTTAGTATTTTTTTTATAAAAAAAAACAGGATAGAAATAGGCTTGAAAAGGATCAAAACCCAAAAACCGGTTTAAACCCGCGCCGGCCGGGTTTCGAGCCCGGATCCCCTCGCCCGCATGGTTTGAACGTTACCACCACGCTAGCAGGGGATTTGCTGAACATCCATGAATCAAATTAAACATAAACAGAAGCTTTAATCGACCCCTTCCTCGCATAAACCCTAGAACGGTTTTCCCTCAAATTCGATCAATATCGAAATCACGAGAGCTGGGAAGTATGGGGCTTTCGATCTACACAGAAAACCGAGTAAGATGGTGTATTACTTACCTGATGAGGTGTTCGATTTGATAGGGTTCGAGTAGTTGAAGCTTTCGGTCGTGATTCGCTTTGATTCCGACTTTAGAATGCTTGTGGATCGAATTGTGGTTTGCAGAGAGTTTCGTGAAGACTAGGGATCGGTTTAGAGTGCATTTGTTTCGACTTTTATAGTGTTTTCAATCGAGTTCTATTTTTGTTGTTGGTTCGGCATTTAGGAGACCGAATCCTTCTGTTTTCGTTTTGATTTCGTTTATTTTCTTGTATGATACGAATCAAGCACTCAATCCCTTCCCAAATCCCTTCCTAATTTGATCACTAACCGTGTGTAGAGGCTGTTAAGCCTTGCAGGTCGCTAAACGGGTCGTGAAAAGAACCTGGGTCGGGTATATGGGGCTGGGTCGGCTGATGGTGAAGAAGGAAGGTGGAGTTTTGGATTTTACAGGACCAGCCCCTCTAGTTTTGTGATATTATCCTTTTTGTATTAAATCTCTAAGCATTCACATATAAGTTTAAATAATTTTGCATTTTCAGCCCCTTTAATTTTTTCTATTTATGTGTTAAAGTTTAAAAATCATTTTAACACTTAATTTGTAAATCTAAAAGTTTATAAAAACCATTTATAGGAGTTTAAAACTTAACTTTTATTTCTAAAAGTTTATAAACCATCTTTAAAGGTTATAGAACCTTTTAGTTACATTCATAGTTTTATTTTATAAAAAAGAAGTTTATGTATTTGTTTATTAGTTATAAATTTATTCAAAGTTTACTAGAATTTATTATTATTATTATTATTATTATCATCTTGTATAGTAATTCTTATTTGAATTATATAAAAAAATGCATTACACATTGATTTATATAAAATGAATTTATTTTGAAACATTTTGTTTAATATCATATATAGATATTATTATTTGTTGTAAAATAAATCTAATTGATATATAAACGTTTTGTAACATGTATAATACTTTGTTAAATAATTTTAATCAACTTGTTTATTGAACGGATACACGAATACCAATGTTTCAGTGAACACTCATAATAAAAAAAATTGATGTGACAATCCGGCATTCCGGGTTAACCCCGGTTACCGAATCTAACAAGAAATGTTATGAAATGTCACAAAACCAAACCAAAAGGATTCTAATTGAACAAAACAAGTTTATAATTTAGTAATTTATAAAAATTAGGGTTAAGAATTGATTAAAGTACAAATTTTGACTTTATGGTCAAAATTCGAGTTTAAGAGTCAATTGGAATTCGAATTTGATTATACAATCAACTGCAATCAAGCTAAACTATTCTAAAACATTCCATTGATGGTTACATAAGGCTATAATATCTAATGGTCTCAAAAATCAAATTAAATGGTATCTTAGTTTCAGAGGGCCTCGACTAACATAACCCTTATATCAATTTTGATAAACTATATGGAATTGAGTAAAAACCGGTTTCACGTTTTAGATTGAAAAACGTTTTATGGGTTGTGATCTAAACGAAAGCAAAAATCAAATTAAATCCAACAGAAGGTTTCGAAATAACTTGCATAATGAAAACCCTATGAATCCGGAACATGTTGATCATCAATTAGATTGATTTGAATTGGGATTAAACAAACTTGAGTTCGAACAAGGGAACACCAGATTAATCAAGCTATGATTATTTGTTTTCAAATTAAAATCACCTACGTAATCATTTGAATATGTAGAAACAAAGCCCTAAGGTTTCAGGTTCGTTGGTGATCAAATCGTGGGCCTATTGGGGTTCTTTGGTTCGGCTTAATAAAAAAAGGGGGACCCGATCGTTTGATTGGTTAAAACAATTAAAAAAAGAACTTGGTTAATGAAATGGGAGTTAGATGAAATGGTAGAGGGTGTGTGTGTTGGGTTGGAGGTCACGGGTTCGAACCCGGGCTCCAACAGTTTTTGAGATTTAGAATAATTTTTAGTATTTTAATCATAAATCCTTCATTATAACTCCGTTTCGACTGGTTCAAGTTGCGTTGGAACCGTAACGAGATCCCGAACTCAATAAGATAATAAAATTTATATTTTAACCCGAAAACGTAATCGCGTATAATTACGGTTATTTAAATAAAAATCATATATGGTTATATGATTTTATTTAAACGATTTTAATGACACGCGTACTTATGTATGCACATTTCTAATCATCTAACATACGTGTGTTGACACGTATGTGATTACAAACACAAAACGACATCCCGAATAACACTAAGTTATTGTTAAAACACAGATTCTTCGTAGAGGATTATCTACGCGAGTTCACGTGTGTTAATCATTCTGCTACAATCAAAGGTGCGTACACGGCCCTTTCTTATTTTAACTGTTTTGGGGGAGAAAACATGTGCAACAAACACTTTTAGATACATATCACTTGCATGAGTTAGCTGTTTACATTAAGTGCAAACATAGCATTACAAGTCCTTACATTCCGAACCGTTTAGTTTGCCGTAGTGCAAAGCGTGGTAGTTGGAAATAGATCTATTAGGTTTGACAAAACTCACTTGGTAGATGGGATCTACTCAAGTGTTTAACTGACCAAACACACATTACTATTGTTTATGCTAGACAATAGTGGCAAGGCAAAACATGTGTTAGCATGCAACAGTCAGCTTCGGTGTCGACCACTTATGTAAATAGTATAAATGACTAGCTATCATGACTATGCATGTGTGATTATGTTGTCTGCAAACTTATATTCAAACTGTTGTTTCAAACATTTGTGAATGATTAAACCTGTGTAACGCACCAACCTTTGTGTTGACTTGATTTACATGTTTTCTCAGGACGCTAAGGTTGCACAATCAAACAAGCATGGACTAGGAGATCGAGTCGCATGCATATTTTATATTTCAGTTATTTGGATTTGAACATTTGAAAGTTTTTTTTTGTAATTTTCAGTTTACAAACTATTATGTTTGTTTTTATTTTGAAAACGCTTCCGCAACGTAGAACTTTGAAATTACATTTTTTAGACCAAAGTATGTTTTGAAATTCATATAGAGGTCTTCGTTATGTCTAATGATCTGAGATCCTGGTTTGTCACGTCCCAAACGGTATGATTCCGTTAGTTGAAAATTGGGGGTGTGACAGATTGGTATTAGAGACATTGGTTATGTAATAGACTTGCTTACACATTCCATGACACTGCACTTACATATGGTATTATGTAACAGACATGGCATCTTCATCATCAACACCATACATACACATTGTTGATTCGGAGGATGAGGAGCCGGTAGCTCCAGTACCACCATCATCAACAGCACCACCTATCCCATCTCCTCCACCATCTGAGAGGGATGATTCAGACCCTAAGGAGGATCCGGAGGAGGATCCAGATGAGGATCCGGAGGAGGAGCTTAAGGAGGAACCAGCTGAGGATACTCAGGAGATTCCTGCTAAGGGACCTTCTACTCATTCACTACCAGCATTGGATGTTCCTGAGCCTAAGAGGCAACGGACTGATTCTGAGGAGATTGCCCAACTACGTGAGGACTTGTACTGGGCAAATGATAGGATTGAGTACAATGTTCGGGAACTCTGGGATGCGAATGAAAGACACGATAACCTTCACAACATGGTTAATGGGATACGAGATGAGATCATCCAGTTGACTGGTCTTCTCCAAGCTTCTGAGAACCGAGCTGAGATTCTGGAAGGCAGACTTGTAGCCTAGGAAGATTTGGTGGTCTCGGAGAATGAGGAAGAGGATGAAGAGGAGGAAGGGGAGGAACCAGAACCAGCTGTTGATTCTGATCCTGAATCCACTATTGATGACCCAGAGGACTGATCTAGTTGAACTTATTAGGGGCGGGTTGTGTCCCTACATTAGAAGTTTGAAAACTTATGTTTTGATTTTGAAAGTATTGTACTCAAATCAGATTATTATCTATTGAAAACTATTATTTATAGCCAACAGTTGTGTTGATTTCTACATTACATGTTAGTTGTTTGTTGTATTGTTTACACGTTTCACATTGGACTTTTATAACACTTTAACATTTCTTTAACAAGGAAGATAATGGCCGACGAGAACGTACACATGACAGTTGCAGAACTCAATGAGTTGATTAACAACAGGATCGCGGAGGCAATCGCGAATTACACCCAGACTCACACAACAGGACCACATGGTCCAACAAGGGGATTGGTAAATCCACCGGTGTGCACGTTCAAGATGTTCTTGGACTGCAAACCTCATAATTTCAAGGGATCGGAAGGGGCCATCGGACTCCTTCGATGGATTGAGAAGGCAGAATCAGTATTTGAAATGTGCAACTGTCCTGACGAAAACAAAGTCAAGTATGCTACGGGTACGTTGGAGGGTCCAGCATGACCTGGTGGAACTCCAATGTTCAAACTTTGGGATTGGGTGAGGCTAATGCCTTGACTTGGAATGGTTTCAAGACTTTAATGCAGGAGGAGTACTGCCCTCGCAGTGAGATGCAGAAACTGGAAGAGGAGTATTGGCACCTCAAGATGGAGGGGTCAAACATCGAGGAGTACACGACTCGGTCACATGAACTGGCCAGACTTCTACCTCATATGGCTACTCCAGCAAGCAAGTGGATAGAGAGGTACATCGGGGGCTTGGTGCCTCAGATCCAGGGGTTGGTCACTTCTGCAAATCCCACAACGATTCAACAAGCTGTTCGTTTAGCGCACCAACTGACTGATCAGGCAGTGTTGCAGGGAACTCTGCCTAAACGAACATCCACTACTAAGGTGGGAGACCACAAGAGGAAGTGGGAAAGCAGTAACTCTAAGAATTTCAACCAACAGCCGTTTCAACAGAACCGGAAGCAAGATTCAAACAAGTCTTACCACAATTCGAATAGTGGTCAGCAGTCGTCATCATCAGGGGGGTATATTGGTAAACACCCAAAGTGCAATAAGTGTGGGTTTCATCATGCTGGGAATCAGTGTGATAAGTTTAAGTGCCAACGGTGTGGCAAAGTAGGGCATGCAGCTAAGGATTGCCGCGGAGAGCTGCAAAACAATTCCAACAACCAAAATAATAACCAGAACAACGCACAAAAAGGTTGTTTTGAGTGTGGTAAGCTGGGGCACTTCAAGAAGGATTGCCCACAACTAAAGAAAGGCGGGACTAATGATGCAACTGGCAACGGCAACGGAAATGGCAATGGCACCAATAACAACAACAACAACAACAATGGTGCTAGGGGCAGGGCGTTTGTGATTGGAGGGCGTCAGGCACGGGAGGATCCCAACATTGTCACAGGTACGTTCCTCTTAAATAATCACTATGCCTCTATGCTATTTGACACTGGTGCAGACCGGAGTTTTGTGTCTAGTTCATTCTCTAAGTTGCTAAATGTTAGTCCCACTGCCTTAGAAAACCCATACACTGTAGAACTAGCTGATGGCAAGTTAATTGTAGTTGAACAAATCCTTAAAGGATGTATCTTTGATTTGATGGGTCAGACATTGGAAATTGACCTTATGCCTATCACTTTAGGCAGTTTTGATGTAGTCATTGGCATGGACTGGTTGTCCAAACACCAGGCCGAAATAGTATGCCATGAAAAGATCGTTCGTATACCTCTTTCGCATGGAGAGACTTTGTATGTACAAGGCGAAAAGACCAGTACGCCACTGTGTCTCATATCTTGTATGAAAGCACACAAATGTCTGCGTAAAGGTCATACAGCAGTTATAGCACTTACAACTGAGAAGCCGGTAGCTGAGAAGAAGATTGAAGACATTCCAGTAGTTTGTGAATTTCCTGAAGTATTTCCAGAAGACTTGCCGGGATTACCGCCTATCAGACAGGTGGAATTCCGAATGATGCAGCACCGATAGCTAGGGCGCCTTATCGACTTGCACCATCTGAGATGCAAGAGTTATCTACACAACTGCAAGAGTTGTTGGATAAGGGTTTTATACGACCTACTTTTTCGCCGTGGGGAGCTCCAGTCTTATTTGTTAAGAAGAAGGACGGTACTTTCCGTATGTGTATCGATTACCGGTAACTTAACAAGGTTACTATCAAGAACCGGTATCCGTTACCTAGAATTGACGATCTGTTCGATCAGTTGCAAGGTTCGAGTTACTACTCGAAGATTGATCTCAGGTCGGGTTATCATCAACTCAGAGTTCAAGAAGAAGATATTCCGAAGACAGCATTCAGGACGCGTTATGGCCATTATGAGTTCTTGGTCATGCCATTTGGGTTGACAAACGCTCCAGCTGTATTCATGGATCTCATGAATCGTGTTTGTAAACCTTACCTTGATAAGTTTGTCATTGTTTTCATTGATGACATTCTCATCTATTCTCAAACTGAAGAGGAACACGCTGAACATCTCCGATTGCTATTGGAATTACTGAAACAGGAACAATTGTACGCTAAGTTCTCGAAATGTGATTTCTGGATGCGGGAAGTACAATTCTTGGGTCATATAGTCAATGAAAAGGGCATACATGTTGATCCAACAAAGATTGAAGCGATTAAGAATTGGGAAGCACCAAAGACCCCTACCGAGGTACGACAATTCCTTGGTTTGGCGGGTTATTACCGACGTTTCATTGAGGGATTCTCAAAGATCACTCAACCACTTACAGCTCTTACGCACAAGGGAACGAAGTATAACTGGACGGATAAACAGGAAGCTGCATTTCAGTTATTGAAACAGAAACTCTGCAGTGCACCGATTCTGTCCTTACCGGAAGGGACGGAAGACTTTGTGGTGTATTGTGATGCATCTGCACAGGGTTTGGGATGTGTGTTGATGCAACGTGATAAAGTGATTGCTTATGCTTCAAGGAAACTACGACCACACGAAAAGAATTACACTACACATGACTTGGAGTTAGGAGCAGTGGTTTTTGCTTTGAAGATTTGGAGGCATTACCTATATGGAACCAAGTGTACCATTTACACTGATCATAAGAGTCTGCAACATATCTTTGATCAGAAGGAGCTTAATATGAGACAGCGACGGTGGGTTGAGTTGTTGAACGACTACGAATGCGCGATTAAGTATCACCCGGGAAAAGCTAATGTGGTAGCTGATGCTTTAAGCAGGAAAGACACATCAACAAGACGGGTTCGCGCACTTATGATGACGATACATACTGACTTACCTGACAAGGTACGCAGTGCTCAGCTCGGAGCCTTAGAAAAGGATAATTTGGTACATGAATCCTTACGGGGGATGGAAACACAATTGGATGTCAAGTCTGATGGAATTCGTTATTTCATTAATCGACTGTGGATACCTTTGTATGGAGGGTTGAGGGAACTCGTGATGGATGAAGCGCACAAGTCCAAATATTCAGTCCATCCGGGATCAGACAAGATGTATCATGACTTGAAAGCACTGTATTGGTGGCCTCACATGAAAGCTGACATTGCTAGGTATGTTAGCAAATGTTTGACTTGTTCGAAAGTCAAAGTGGAATATCAGAAACCATCTGGTTTGCTGCAACAACCAGAAATACCAATGTGGAAATGGGAACAGATTTCGATGGACTTCATTACTAAGTTACCCCGTACACCGAGTGGTTGTGATACGATATGGGTAATTGTCGATCGATTAACGAAATCTGCACATTTCTTAGCCATCAAGGAAACAGACAAGATGGAGAAACTGACTCGTATTTACATCAAGGAAGTGGTAGCACGACATGGCGTGCCAATTTCCATCATATCAGATCGAGATGCGCGATTTACTTCCAACTTTTGGAAATCACTTCATAAGTCATTGGGAACTCGTTTGGATATGAGTACCGCATATCATCCACAGACCGACGGTCAAAGTGAACGTACGATTCAAACGCTCGAGGATATGTTACGAGCTTGTGCAATTGACTTTGGTGATAGCTGGGAAAATCATTTACCGTTAGTGGAATTCTCTTACAACAACAGTTATCATACAAGCATTCAGGCAGCACCGTTTGAAGCTTTGTATGGTCGTAAATGTCGTTCACCAGTTTGCTGGGCTGAAATTGGTGACAGTCAAATAACAGATCCTGAACTAGTACACGAAACGACTGAGAAGATTGTACAAATCCAGAACCGTATGGCCGCGGCCCGGGATCGACAGAAGAGTTACGCTGACAAACGTCGTAAACCATTGGAATTTCAAGTGGGAGATCGAGTTCTTCTAAAGGTATCACCTTGGAAAGGTGTTATACGATTCGGCAAGCGCGGGAAGCTTAGCCCTCGCTATGTAGGACCTTTTGAGATCCTGAAAAGAATTGGTCCGGTTGCGTATCAACTCAAATTACCGGATGAACTCAGTGGAGTTCATGATGTCTTTCACGTATCGAACTTAAAGAAATGTCTTTCTGATGAGACATTGATTGTGCACAGGAGGAAATACAAGTGGACGAACAGTTACGATTCATTGAAGAACCAGCTGAAATCATGGACCGAGAGGTCAAACAACTTAAACAAAGCAAGATTCCGATAGTCAAGGTCCGGTGGAATTCAAGACGTGGACCTGAATTCACATGGGAAAGGGAAGATCAAATGATGAAGAAGTATCCTCATCTGTTCAAAACAACAACTGCAAACACTGTGAAGACACGTTAAATTTCGGGACGAAATTTCCTTCAACAAGGGGATGACGTGATGCTTCACACATCAACATTTCAGATTTCAAACTGTAAGCACAAACACTTTATTAAATTGATTTTATTACAAAAATTTGTGCTACAGTACACTTTTATGTGCTACATTTCATATGTTACATGTTATGGTAGTACATGCATGATTAGTTACACACATTTTGCTATGTGCAAGGTTACATAGTACAAACAGTTGCAAACATTCACTATATGCAAGATTACCTAGCACAGTATGATCAAACACAAACATTCACAGTTAGGTGTACTAACTGGTGTGCACGCAAACAGTTATATAGAACGATCACACTTAGGTGTGATGTTGCCAACATTGGGTTTTGTGTGTGAGTACACACCAGCACACAGAATGATCAGACATCGCACTAGCACGTACAATTTGAAACCCACAAGTAGTTTCCTAACTACTTCTAACACTAAGCAATTTTCGGGACGAAAATTCCTTCAACAAGGGGATGATGTGACAATCCGGCATTCCGGGTTAACCCCGGTTACCGAAACTAACAAGAAATGTTATGAAATGTCACAAAACCAAACCAAAAGGATTCTAATTGAACAAAACAAGTTTATAATTTAGTAATTTATAAAAATTAGGGTTAAGAATTGATTAAAGTACAAATTTTGACTTTATGGTCAAAATTCGAGTTTAAGAGTCAATTGGAATTCGAATTTGATTATACAATCAACTGCAATCAAGCTAAACTATTCTAAAACATTCCATTGATGGTTACATAAGGCTATAATATCTAAACTAAACAAAAGATTGTAATTTTGACTTTAAAAAGTCAAATTCGAGTGAAGCATCAAATGAAATTCAAAATTCGTATTAACGAGATGTTAATATCCGAATTAAACACTCAAACAACTCATTATGATGATGTTTAACAGTTATCATGCGTTATTAATATTAGTAATGATCGAAATTAACTCAAATCATATCCAAAAGTCGAAACCGTTTCTTGTATCACTACAAACCACACAAGTCGATCAAAACACTCACAATTGAAGATTCCTAAACCTTATTCGGTCCCTTCAGAGCATATCTCATACTACAATTCGATCTTAGAAGCTGTAAATTGAATAAGTCGATCGTGGGTCGACCGAACTCAAGTCACAAGTCGAACTACATCAAAACGACATCAAACAAGGTAAAAACTCACTTCTACACAACCTAAAGTGGCCGAATAAGCTTAGCCCTATGTTAATTTTGGTTGTTAACATCAAATGACATGAATCCTAATTCTAGGGTTCATCATTCTTGATGTTTTGGGGATCTCAATCAAAACGAGTTCAAGAATCAAATTAAAACCTACACATAGATTCGAAATATCGTTCCTAATGAAAGCCACATGTCAATTTCATCTAATTACAACAGATTGATGGAGTTCGAATTCTAGGGTTTATCTTACCTGATGAGGTGTTCGATTTGATAGGGTTCGAGTAGTTGAAGCTTTCGGTCGTGATTCGCTTTGATTCCGACTTTAGAATGCTTGTGGATCGAATTGTGGTTTGCAGAGAGTTTCGTGAAGACTAGGGATCGGTTTAGAGTTTATTTGTTTCGACTTTTATAGTGTTTTCAATCGAGTTCTATTTTTGTTGTTGGTTCGGCATTTAGGAGACCGAATCCTTCTGTTTTCGTTTTGATTTCGTTTATTTTCTTGTATGATACGAATCAAGCACTCAATCCCTTCCCAAATCCCTTCCTAATTTGATCACTAACCGCGTGTAGAGGCTGTTAAGCCTTGCAGGTCGCTAAACGGGTCGTGAAAAGAACCTGGGTCGGGTATATGGGGCTGGGTCGGCTGATGGTGAAGAAGGAAGGTGGAGTTTTGGATTTTACAGGACCAGCCCCTCTAGTTTTGTGATATTATCCTTTTTGTATTAAATCTCTAAGCATTCACATATAAGTTTAAATAATTTTGCATTTTCAGCCCCTTTAATTTTTTCTATTTATGTGTTAAAGTTTAAAAATCATTTTAACACTTAATTTGTAAATCTAAAAGTTTATAAAAACCATTTATAGGAGTTTAAAACTTAACTTTTATTTCTAAAAGTTTATAAACCATCTTTAAAGGTTATAGAACCTTTTAGTTACATTCATAGTTTTATTTTATAAAAAAAAAGTTTATGTATTTGTTTATTAGTTATAAATTTATTCAAAGTTTACTAGAATTTATTATTATTATTATTATCATCTTGTATAGTAATTCTTATTTGAATTATATAAAAAAATGCATTACACATTGATTTATATAAAATGAATTTATTTTGAAACATTTTGTTTAATATCATATATAGATATTATTATTTGTTGTAAAATAAATCTAATTGATATATAAACGTTTTGTAACATGTATAATACTTTGTTAAATAATTTTAATCAACTTGTTTATTGAACGCATACACGAATACCAATGTTTCAGTGAACACTCATAATAAAAAAAATTGATGTGACAATCCGGCATTCCGGGTTAACCCCGGTTACCGAATCTAACAAGAAATGTTATGAAATGTCACAAAACCAAACCAAAAGGATTCTAATTGAACAAAACAAGTTTATAATTTAGTAATTTATAAAAATTAGGGTTAAGAATTGATTAAAGTACAAATTTTGACTTTATGGTCAAAATTCGAGTTTAAGAGTCAATTGGAATTCGAATTTGATTATACAATCAACTGCAATCAAGCTAAACTATTCTAAAACATTCCATTGATGGTTACATAAGGCTATAATATCTAATGGTCTCAAAAATCAAATTAAATGGTATCTTAGTTTCAGAGGGCCTCGACTAACATAACCCTTATATCAATTTTGATAAACTATATGGAATTGAGTAAAAACCGGTTTCACGTTTTAGATTGAAAAACGTTTTATGGGTTGTGATCTAAACGAAAGCAAAAATCAAATTAAATCCAACAGAAGGTTTCGAAATAACTTGCATAATGAAAACCCTATGAATCCGGAACATGTTGATCATCAATTAGATTGATTTGAATTGGGATTAAACAAACTTGAGTTCGAACAAGGGAACACCAGATTAATCAAGCTATGATTATTTGTTTTCAAATTAAAATCACCTACGTAATCATTTGAATATGTAGAAACAAAGCCCTAAGGTTTCAGGTTCGTTGGTGATCAAATCGTGGGCCTATTGGGGTTCTTTGGTTCGGCTTAATAAAAAAAGGGGGACCCGATCGTTTGATTGGTTAAAACAATTAAAAAAAGAACTTGGTTAATGAAATGGGAGTTAGATGAAATGGTAGAGGGTGTGTGTGTTGGGTTGGAGGTCACGGGTTCGAACCCGGGCTCCAACAGTTTTTGAGATTTAGAATAATTTTTAGTATTTTAATCATAAATCCTTCATTATAACTCCGTTTCGACTGGTTCAAGTTGCGTTGGAACCGTAACGAGATCCCGAACTCAATAAGATAATAAAATTTATATTTTAACCCGAAAACGTAATCGCGTATAATTACGGTTATTTAAATAAAAATCATATATGGTTATATGATTTTATTTAAACGATTTTAATGACACGCGTACTTATGTATGCACATTTCTAATCATCTAACATACGTGTGTTGACACGTATGTGATTACAAACACAAAACGACATCCCGAATAACACTAAGTTATTGTTAAAACACAGATTCTTCGTAGAGGATTATCTACGCGAGTTCACGTGTGTTAATCATTCTGCTACAATCAAAGGTGCGTACACGGCCCTTTCTTATTTTAACTGTTTTGGGGGAGAAAACATGTGCAACAAACACTTTTAGATACATATCACTTGCATGAGTTAGCTGTTTACATTAAGTGCAAACATAGCATTACAAGTCCTTACATTCCGAACCGTTTAGTTTGCCGTAGTGCAAAGCGTGGTAGTTGGAAATAGATCTATTAGGTTTGACAAAACTCACTTGGTAGATGGGATCTACTCAAGTGTTTAACTGACCAAACACACATTACTATTGTTTATGCTAGACAATAGTGGCAAGGCAAAACATGTGTTAGCATGCAACAGTCAGCTTCGGTGTCGACCACTTATGTAAATAGTATAAATGACTAGCTATCATGACTATGCATGTGTGATTATGTTGTCTGCAAACTTATATTCAAACTGTTGTTTCAAAATTTGTGAATGATTAAACCTGTGTAACGCACCAACCTTTGTGTTGACTTGATTTACATGTTTTCTCAGGACGCTAAGGTTGCACAATCAAACAAGCATGGACTAGGAGATCGAGTCGCATGCATATTTTATATTTCAGTTATTTGGATTTGAAATTTGAAAGTTTTTTTTGTAATTTTCAGTTTACAAACTATTATGTTTGTTTTTATTTTGAAAACGCTTCCGCAACGTAGAACTTTGAAATTACATTTTTTAGACCAAAGTATGTTTTGAAATTCATATAGAGGTCTTCGTTATGTCTAATGATCTGAGATCCTGGTTTGTCACGTCCCAAACGGTATGATTCCGTTAGTTGAAAATTGGGGGTGTGACAGATTGGTATCAGAGACATTGGTTATGTAATAGACTTGCTTACACATTCCATGACACTGCACTTACATATGGTATTATGTAACAGACATGGCATCTTCATCATCAACACCATACATACACATTGTTGATTCGGAGGATGAGGAGCCGGTAGCTCCAGTACCACCATCATCAACAACACCACCTATCCCATCTCCTCCACCATCTGAGAGGGATGATTCAGACCCTAAGGAGGATCCGGAGGAGGATCCGGATGAGGATCCGGAGGAGGAGCTTAAGGAGGAACCAGCTGAGGATACTCAGGAGATTCCTGCTAAGGGACCTTCTACTCATTCACTACCAGCATTGGATGTTCCTGAGCCTAAGAGGCAACAGACTGATTCTGAGGAGATTGCCCAACTACGTGAGGACTTGTACTGGGCAAATGATAGGATTGAGTACAATGTTCGGGAACTCTGGGATGCGAATGAAAGACACGATAACCTCACAACATGGTTAATGGGATACGAGATGAGATCATCCAGTTGACTGGTCTTCTCCAAGCTTCTGAGAACCGAGCTGAGATTCTGGAAGGCAGACTTGTAGCCTAGGAAGATTGGTGGTCTCGGAGAATGAGGAAGAGGATGAAGAGGAGGAAGGGGAGGAACCAGAACCAGCTGTTGATTCTGATCCTGAATCCACTATTGATGACCCAGAGGACTGATCTAGTTGAACTTATTAGGGGCGGGTTGTGTCCCTACATTAGAAGTTTGAAAACTTATGTTTTGATTTTGAAAGTATTGTACTCAAATCAGATTATTATCTATTGAAAACTATTATTTATAGCCAACAGTTGTGTTGATTTCTACATTACATGTTAGTTGTTTGTTGTATTGTTTACACGTTTCACATTGGACTTTTATAACACTTTAACATTTCTTTTAACAAGGAAGATAATGGCCGACGAGAACGTACACATGACAGTTGCAGAACTCAATGAGTTGATTAACAACAGGATCGCGGAGGCAATCGCGAATTACACCCAGACTCACACAACAGGACCACATGGTCCAACAAGGGGATTGGTAAATCCACCGGTGTGCACGTTCAAGATGTTCTTGGACTGCAAACCTCATAATTTCAAGGGATCGGAAGGGGCCATCGGACTCCTTCGATGGATTGAGAAGGCAGAATCAGTATTTGAAATGTGTGCAACTGTCCTGACGAAAACAAAGTCAAGTATGCTACGGGTACGTTGGAAGGTCCAGCATGACCTGGTGGAACTCCAATGTTCAAACTTTGGGATTGGGTGAGGCTAATGCCTTGACTTGGAATGGTTTCAAGACTTTAATGCAGGAGGAGTACTGCCCTCGCAGTGAGATGCAGAAACTGGAAGAGGAGTATTGGCACCTCAAGATGGAGGGGTCAAACATCGAGGAGTACACGACTCGGTCACATGAACTGGCCAGACTTCTACCTCATATGGCTACTCCAGCAAGCAAGTGGATAGAGAGGTACATCGGGGGCTTGGTGCCTCAGATCCAGGGGTTGGTCACTTCTGCAAATCCCACAACGATTCAACAAGCTGTTCGTTTAGCGCACCAACTGACTGATCAGGCAGTGTTGCAGGGAACTCTGCCTAAACGAACATCCACTACTAAGGTGGGAGACCACAAGAGGAAGTGGGAAAGCAGTAACTCTAAGAATTTCAACCAACAGCCGTTTCAACAGAACCGGAAGCAAGATTCAAACAAGTCTTACCACAATTCGAATAGTGGTCAGCAGTCGTCATCATCAGGGGGGTATATTGGTAAACACCCAAAGTGCAATAAGTGTGGGTTTCATCATGCTGGAATCAGTGTGATAAGTTTAAGTGCCAACGGTGTGGCAAAGTAGGGCATGCAGCTAAGGATTGCCGCGGAGAGCTGCAAAACAATTCCAACAACCAAAATAATAACCAGAACAACGCACAAAAAGGTTGTTTTGAGTGTGGTAAGCTGGGGCACTTCAAGAAGGATTGCCCACAACTAAAGAAAGGGGGGACTAATGATGCAACTGGCAACGGCAACGGAAATGGCAATGGCACCAATAACAACAACAACAACAACAATGGTGCTAGGGGCAGGGCGTTTGTGATTGGAGGGCGTCAGGCACGGGAGGATCCCAACATTGTCACAGGTACGTTCCTCTTAAATAATCACTATGCCTCTATGCTATTTGACACTGGTGCAGACCGGAGTTTTGTGTCTAGTTCATTCTCTAAGTTGCTAAATGTTAGTCCCACTGCCTTAGAAAACCCATACACTGTAGAACTAGCTGATGGCAAGTTAATTGTAGTTGAACAATCCTTAAAGGATGTATCTTTGATTTGATGGGTCAGACATTGGAAATTGACCTTATGCCTATCACTTTAGGCAGTTTTGATGTAGTCATTGGCATGGACTGGTTGTCCAAACACCAGGCCGAAATAGTATGCCATGAAAAGATCGTTCGTATACCTCTTTCGCATGGAGAGACTTTGTATGTACAAGGCGAAAAGACCAGTACGCCACTGTGTCTCATATCTTGTATGAAAGCACACAAATGTCTGCGTAAAGGTCATACAGCAGTTATAGCACTTACAACTGAGAAGCCGGTAGCTGAGAAGAAGATTGAAGACATTCCAGTAGTTTGTGAATTTCCTGAAGTATTTCCAGAAGACTTGCCGGGATTACCGCCTATCAGACAGGTGGAATTCCGAATGATGCAGCACCGATAGCTAGGGCGCCTTATCGACTTGCACCATCTGAGATGCAAGAGTTATCTACACAACTGCAAGAGTTGTTGGATAAGGGTTTTATACGACCTACTTTTTCGCCGTGGGGAGCTCCAGTCTTATTTGTTAAGAAGAAGGACGGTACTTTCCGTATGTACGATGAATCGTCTAATTACCGGTAGACTTAACGTATTATCAAGACATCGTGTACCGGTATCCGTTACTAGAATTGACGATCTGTTCGATCAGTTGCAAGGTTCGAGTTACTACTCGAAGATTGATCTCAGGTCGGGTTATCATCAACTCAGAGTTCAAGAAGAAGATATTCCGAAGACAGCATTCAGGACGCGTTATGGCCATTATGAGTTCTTGGTCATGCCATTTGGGTTGACAAACGCTCCAGCTGTATTCATGGATCTCATGAATCGTGTTTGTAAACCTTACCTTGATAAGTTTGTCATTGTTTTCATTGAAGCCATTCTCATCTATTCTCAAACTGAAGAGGAACACGCTGAACATCTCCGATTGCTATTGGAATTACTGAAACAGGAACAATTGTACGCTAAGTTCTCGAAATGTGATTTCTGGATGCGGGAAGTACAATTCTTGGGTCATATAGTCAATGAAAAGGGCATACATGTTGATCCAACAAAGATTGAAGCGATAAGAATTGGAAGCACCAAAGACCCCTACCGAGGTACGACAATTCCTTGGTTTGGCGGGTTATTACCGACGTTTCATTGAGGGATTCTCAAAGATCACTCAACCACTTACAGCTCTTACGCACAAGGGAACGAAGTATAACTGGACGGATAAACAGGAAGCTGCATTTCAGTTATTGAAACAGAAACTCTGCATGCACCGATTCTGTCCTTACCGGAAGGGACGGAAGACTTTGTGGTGTATTGTGATGCATCTGCACAGGGTTTGGGATGTGTGTTGATGCAACGTGATAAAGTGATTGCTTATGCTTCAAGGCAACTACGACCACACGAAAAGAATTACACTACACATGACTTGGAGTTAGGAGGAGCAGTGGTTTTTGCTTTGAAGATTTGGAGGGCATTACCTATATGGAACCAAGTGTACCATTTACACTGATCATAAGAGTCTGCAACATATCTTTGATCAGAAGGAGCTTAATATGAGACAGCGACGGTGGGTTGAGTTGTTGAACGACTACGAATGCGCGATTAAGTATCACCCGGGAAAAAAAAAATGTGGTAGCTCATGCTTTAAGCAGGAAAGACACATCAACAAGACGGGTTCGCGCACTTATGATGACGATACATACTGACTTACCTGACAAGGTACGCAGTGCTCAGCTCGGAGCCTTAGAAAAGGATAATTTGGTACATGAATCCTTACGGGGGATGGAAACACAATTGGATGTCAAGTCTGATGGAATTCGTTATTTCATTAATCGACTGTGGATACCTTTGTATGGAGGGTTGAGGGAACTCGTGATGGATGAAGCGCAAAAGTCCAAATATTCAGTCCATCCGGGATCAGAAAGAAGTATCATGACTTGAAAGCACTGTATTGGTGGCCTCACATGAAAGCTGACATTGCTAGGTATGTTAGCAAATGTTTGACTTGTTCGAAAGTCAAAGTGGAATATCAGAAACCATCTGGTTTGCTGCAACAACCAGAAATACCAATGTGGAAATGGGAACAGATTTCGATGGACTTCATTACTAAGTTACCCCGTACACGAGTGGTTGTGATACGATATGGGTAATTGTCGATCGATTAACGAAATCTGCACATTTCTTAGCCATCAAGGAAACAGACAAGATGGAGAAACTGACTCGTATTTACATCAAGGAAGTGGTAGCACGACATGGCGTGCCAATTTCATCATATCAGATCGAGATGCGCGATTTACTTCCAACTTTTGGAAATCACTTCATAAGTCATTGGGAACTCGTTTGGATATGAGTACCGCATATCATCCACAGACCGACGGTCAAAGTGAACGTACGATTCAAACGCTCGAGGATATGTTACGAGCTTGTGCAATTGACTCTGGTGATAGCTGGGAAAATCATTTACGTTAGTGGAATTCTCTTACAACAACAGTATCATACAAGCATTCAGGCAGCACCGTTTGAAGCTTTGTATGGTCGTAAATGTCGTTCACCAGTTTGCTGGGCTGAAATTGGTGACAGTCAAATAACAGATCCTGAACTAGTACACGAAACGACTGAGAAGATTGTACAAATCCAGAACCGTATGGCCGCGGCCCGGGATCGACAGAAGAGTTACGCTGACAAACGTCGTAAACCATTGGAATTTCAAGTGGGAGATCGAGTTCTTCTAAAGGTATCACCTTGGAAAGGTGTTATACGATTCGGCAAGCGCGGGAAGCTTAGCCCTCGCTATGTAGGACCTTTGAGATCCTGAAAAGAATTGGTCTGGTTGCGTATCAACTCAAATTACCGGATGAACTCAGTGGAGTTCATGATGTCTTTCACGTATCGAACTTAAAGAATGTCTTTCTGATGAGACATTGATTGTGCCACTGGAGGAAATACAAGTGGACGAACAGTTACGATTCATTGAAGAACCAGCTGAAATCATGGACCGAGAGGTCAAACAACTTAAACAAAGCAAGATTCCGATAGTCAAGGTCCGGTGGAATTCAAGACGTGGACCTGAATTCACATGGGAAAGGGAAGATCAAATGATGAAGAAGTATCCTCATCTGTTCAAAACAACAACTGCAAACACTGTGAAGACACGTAAATTTCGGGACGAAATTTCCTTCAACAAGGGATGACGTGATGCTTCACATCAACATTTCAGATTTCAAACTGTAAGCACAAACACTTTATTAAATTGATTTTATTACAAAAATTTGTGCTACAGTACACTTTTATGTGCTACATTTCATATGTTACATGTTATGGTAGTACATGCATGATTAGTTACACACATTTTGCTATGTGCAAGGTTACATAGTACAAACAGTTGCAAACATTCACTATATGCAAGATTACCTAGCACAGTATGATCAAACACAAACATTCACAGTTAGGTGTACTAACTGGTGTGCACGCAAACAGTTATATAGAACGATCACACTTAGGTGTGATGTTGCCAACATGGGTTTTGTGTGTGAGTACACACCAGCACACAGAATGATCAGACATCGCACTAGCACGTACAATTTGAAACCACAAGTAGTTTCCTAACTACTTCTAACACTAAGCAATTTTCGGGACGAAAATTCCTTCAACAAGGGGATGATGTGACAATCCGGCATTCCGGGTTAACCCCGGTTACCGAAAACAACAAGAAATGTATGAAATGTCACAAAACCAAACCAAAGGATTCTAATTGAAAAAAAAAGTTTATAATTTAGTAATTTATAAAAATTAGGGTTAAGAATTGATTAAAGTACAAATTTGGATTATGGTCAAAATTCGAGTTTAAGAGTCAATTGGAATTCGAATTTGATTATACAATCAACTGCAATCAAGCTAAACTATTCTAAAACATTCCATTGATGGTTACATAAGGTAATATCTAAACTAAACAAAAGATTGTAATTTTGACTTTAAAAAGTCAAATTCGAGTGAAGCATCAAATGAAATTCAAAATTCGTATTAACGAGATGTTAATATCCGAATTAAACACTCAAACAACTCATTATATGATGTTTAACAGTTATCATGCGTTATTAATATTAGTAATGATCGAAATTAACTCAAATCATATCCAAAAGTCGAACCGTTTCTTGTATCACTACAAACCACACAAGTCGATCAAAAACAATCACAATTGAAGATCCTAAACCTTATTCGGTCCTTCAGAGCATATCTCATACTACAATTCGATCTTAGAAGCTGTAAATTGAATAAGTCGATCGTGGGTCGACCGAACTCAAGTCACAAGTCGAACTACATCAAAACGACATCAAACAAGGTAAAAACTCACTTCTACACAACCTAAAGTGGCCGAATAAGCTTAGCCCTATGTTAATTTTGGTTGTTAACATCAAATGACATGAATCCTAATTCTAGGGTTCATCATTCTTGATGTTTTGGGGGTCTCAATCAAACGAGTTCAAGAATCAAATTAAAACCTACACATAGATTCGAAATATCGTTCCTAATGAAAGCCACATGTCAATTTATCTAATTACAACAGATTGATGGAGTTCGAATTCTAGGGTTTATCTTACCTGATGAGGTGTTCGATTTGATAGGGTTCGAGTAGTTGAAGCTTTCGGTCGTGATTCGCTTTGATTCCGACTTTAGAATGCTTGTGGATCGAATTGTGGTTTGCAGAGAGTTTCGTGAAGACTAGGGATCGGTTTAGAGTTTATTTGTTTCGACTTTTATAGTGTTTTCAATCGAGTTCTATTTTTGTTGTTGGTCGGCTAGGAGGAGACCGAATCCTTCTGTTTTCGTTTTGATTTCGTTTATTTTCTTGTATGATACGAATCAAGCACTCAATCCCTTCCCAAATCCCTTCCTAATTTGATCACTAACCGCGTGTAGAGGCTGTTAAGCCTTGCAGGTCGCTAAACGGGTCGTGAAAAGAACCTGGGTCGGGTATATGGGGCTGGGTCGGCTGATGGTGAAGAAGGAAGGTGAGTTTTGGATTTTACAGGACCAGCCCCTCTAGTTTTGTGATATTATCCTTTTTGTATTAAATCTCTAAGCAATTCACATATAAGTTTAAATAATTTTGCATTTTCAGCCCCTTTAATTTTTTCTATTTATGTGTTAAAGGTTTAAAAATCATTTTAACACTTAATTTGTAAATCTAAATGTTATATAAAAACCATTTATAGGAGTTTAAAACTTAACTTTTATTTCTAAAGTTTATAAAACCATCTTTAAAGGTTATAGAACCTTTAGTTACATTCATAGTTTTATTTTATAAAAAAAAAGTTTATGTATTTGTTTATTAGTTATAAATTATTCAAAGTTTACTAGAATTTATTATTATTATTTATTATCATCTTGTATAGAATTCTTATTTGAATTATATAAAAAAATGCATTACACATTGATTTATAAAAAATGAATTATTTTGAAACATTTTGTTTAATATCATATTAGATATTATTATTTGTTGTAAAATAAATCTAATTGATATATAAACGTTTTGTAACATGTATAATACTTTGTTAAATAATTTTAATCAACTTGTTTATTGAACGCATACACGAATACCAATGTTTCAGTGAACACTCATAATAAAAAAATTGATGTGTACAATCCGGCATTCCGGGTTAACCCCGGTTACCGAATCTAACAAGAAATGTTATGAAATGTCACAAAACCAAACCAAAAGGATTCTATTGAACAAACAAGTTTATAATTTAGTTATTTATAAAAATTAGGGTTAAAGAATTGATTAAAGTACAAATTTTGACTTTATGGTCAAAATTCGAGTTTAAGAGTCAATTGGAATTCGAATTTGATTATACAATCAACTGCAATCAAGCTAAACTATTCTAAAAACATTCCATTGATGGTTACATAAGGCTATAATATCTAATGGTCTCAAAAATCAAATTAAATGGTATCTTAGTTTCAGAGGGCCTCGACTAACATAACCCTTATATCAATTTGAT
>CM018696.1:8695830-8895301 GCA_009363875.1 Mikania micrantha | reverse complement strand
AACACATGCAGTTTCGCAAGAAAAAATTGCTTCAGGAGAGAATGTTTCAATGGAAAAGCAATACGATAATTGGAATCAAGGTTTGTTGAAATTTGAATTTCCAATGGGGACAAGAAGAATGCCATAAAATGACAGGTTTGAAAATAAATAAACTCAACAAAATAAACCAAAAGCCTACATAGATGTACATTTGACTTTGTATTTGCTTTTGTTTTTTTGTTTTGGTAACGAGGCAGGTAGTAAATTGGTGGGAAGGACAAAAGCTGGTATAGATCGTTAATATATTTTGTGTTTAACACTTACTGTAGTCTATTGTAATGTAGTGTTGTCGTAATGTAACTTACTGTAAGTTAACCTACAATTTTTTCTAATAGATACAAGTTGATATTTCTCTGTCATTAATTCATGCAGATATTCTGGCAGAAAATATGGTACGTGTGGAAATCAAAATCAAGGTTTTGAAGCACCGCGATCTAAGGTGTTGGGCAGGACAAAAGCAGGTAAAAGCTTTGTCTTGGTTTAGTTAAATATGTTAAGTTGTTAGGGTATTGTAAATTATTTAAACCAGTCATAGACTTTATAAAATGTTCAGATTGGTCATTATGTTTCTCCAGATTTGACAAATGGATTAAAGTTGGGTAGCCACCTAATCTTACAATACAGACAACTACTAACCCCACACACCATCAAATCTTTAGTTAATTTATTTTTATTATTAATATACTATTATTACTAACAAAAGTTAATGTCGATAAAACATGCAAGTATTATATATAATCTTGTTTGATTTTGTAAATTAATATTCTGTTCAAAATCACTAAATCTTTAAAATTAGGCATGTTTTGTTATAGAAAAACACAAGAGTTTAAGATTTTTGAATTTTTGTTTTAGATTAAATAATATTTTGTAGGACCCATGATGGGTACACGACTCAAACATGTTTTGGGACTATTAAGACAAGAATAGGAGACAGTTTCCCCTGTGTGGGGTAGTCATTGTTTGGGTTAATCAAAACATATTTCCCCAACAGAGGCCCAACAGGGAGCCCTCAAAAAAGACAGCCTTGTTCGCATGTGCATTAATTTAAGAGCAACATTCAAAAATAAGAAAAACCACTTTGTACCACCCTCCCCCATTTAAAAGCCATCTTTTTGGTAACAAAAAGACGACAATCAAGCATTTTACTTTCTGTTTTGAATGTAATACACGGTAATTACGGTTATTTATTTTGGTGATGGTTTTGTTAACTATGTTAAATATATGTGAGTAAGCGACTGCTGTTGGTAAATATAGACTCATGTTGGTAGTATTTAAATTGTTGCAGATATCTTGGCTGAAAAAAATAAAGTAATTGCAGAACTGGAGGCAAAGAAGGTTGTGTCAAAAAACACCTCAAAACAGGATCAGATAAAAGAAGGCGTTATTGAGTCAAATGTGGGGGAAGAAGGTATTACTATTATTATTAAAATTTGATGTAAGTCGGTTTAATGTGAAATAAAGATAATGTAGTAATAGGTTTAATGTAACTACTTTGTGTTTGGTCTACTGGTACATCAACTATGCTGTTAGTGGCCGATACATTAATAAAAATAGACTGAAAAAAATGCAGAAAGTGAAGCAATGGAAGTCATGACACAAACAAACACGAAAGTGGAGTCGTTAAACAAGATTTCTGACAAGTTGGTAGACAGTAGGTGTGGAAATGAAGATGGGAAAAAACATTCAAAAACAGATAGAGAGGGTTGAAGAAATAGTTGAACACAAAAATAGTAAGTACATTAACTATTATTATGCACATTGATTTATAAATTACAAACTATTTATTTGAGGAACATTGGTAACCTAGTCCAAATATAAGGTACTACATTTTGGTTGTTTTTATGTATCGTAGAAGCATCTAAAGCCTTTGATGAGCCAAACATTGGTAAGAGTAAACGTGTAAAAGGTGTTTCAAAGGACTGTAGGTCACCGTACTTGGTCCGTGAAGTTGAAATATCTAATAAGTACAGCAAAGAAGAAAATGCTATATGGGGGTACATCGTAAACCTTGCGAATGAGTATGTTTAAATTTTGTTTTAACATATTATTTGAAGTTTAAAAATGCTTGGCCTTTTAACATTTTTATTGAAACCAGAAAAGAAACTGGAGAGGGGTCAACAGTTGTTAAAGGTGGATTGAACAAAGAAAAGTCTGGCTATAATGAAATGTAATTTACTTACAATGCACTTAAATATAATGTTTAATTAGATTTAAACTTGATTTTGTTTTGCATATACATGTCACATGGAAGTAATTTTTGAGACTACTAATGGAGCAATTACAGAAGCCAGATTTTTCAAGACTTTATTACCAGGAAACATAATTTACGGGGAGATAATATTGTTGGGCATCTGTGTTGAACGAAGAGGAGAAACTACGCAGTCCCGACTCCCCGTATCGCTTGTTTTGTGGACATCGTGTTTTTGTAAGTTTCTTAAAACACAAAACAATAAATATAAAAACTAAAGTGGTATATTTTCATAACAGATTGCAACTATACTTAACGTTTGTATAATATGCATTCAACAGCTGAAATGGATGTTTACAAGTCCTAAAACAGATGAAACGATCCGATTGGTGGCGTTGACGAAGACGATGTTTGAAACAATCGGGAGGATTGAAAGCATGAGGGATTTAAAAAGCTATGATTTAGTTATCATTCCCATTCTTGAGAATGATCACTTTTATGTTATGGCATTTGATTTGAAATATCCAGGTATCTATTTGGTAGATAATATGGATAAAGCCGAAACCGTGATTTCGATTAAAGATCATGAAGAATACTACAAGAAAGATACACCGTACAAATTGGTAATAATTTTTAAGTTAAGCAGGAAAATGTTTCTCAAAAAAAATCACACGACTAATCTCATGTTTATCACTTTCTACAGAAGCATATGTTCGTCAAGTATCTGGAGAATTTCAAAATGTGAAAGCTGATAAACTGTCTATGTAGAAAATTACCCGGGTGGATTTAGAGTGGGCGATGATTGGGAATATCGTTGATTGTGGTGTCTTTGCCATGAGACACATGGAGATGTTCATGGGGACCAACCGAAAGACATTTGACTGTGGATTCAAGGCTTCAGAAAAACAGCTTAAAAACCAAATTCAGACACTGCGAAAGAAATACGCCTGCAGAATCCTAATGTCAGATATAAATTTGAAAAAGCAAGATTTATTATCGAAAGTTGGTTTGTAAAAGAGTTGAAAACATGTTAGTATTGGTTTTTGTACTAGGTTATTAATGAAAACTTGTGGTAAGTTATCAAACACATGGTTTTTTATGGTAATAATATTAATGACAGCTTGTAGTCTTTAATTTTTTGATAAACATTTTTTAAAGTTCCGGATATTTTTATTGTGTCAGGACAACCATGTTGTAATTACTAAGTAGTAGTTAGTAAGAAAAAAGATGTTAACTAGAACCATAAAGGTGATGTTAGGTTAGGCTAAGGTGTCTGACATTTCTATAGAAAAAAAGTGAAGTAAAGTAATACTATAATATGCTTCCTCCATAATCATGTGACATAAAGTATGGTGTATTTAAGAAAGGACATGACATTTCAATAAAGTTAACATTAGACATAGCTACAAAATCATATTAAAAAGTACATCCAACTAGTCCTTGTAAATATAAACCCATTATCTGTGAAATAAATGTAAGTTTATGTAAGTCAAATATTACTTCATTAGGGCAGAAAATGTGGTTACAAAATCATATTTGGGAGTTTTTATCTATGTAGAACTTTGTGTTTAAAACATGCTAAAACACATAAGTGTAAAGTAGATGTAATTTAATGCTACGTTTTTTTACATTATTGTAATTAACACATTAATGTAAGTTAATGTAACTTACATTGCATGTATGAACAAAAAACATTAATGTAAGTTCCTGTAACTCAAGCTTACATTTTCTCAATGTAACTATAAGTAGTTCATGCACATGGTAATTAATGGTTACGATATAAGCCTAAATTCGTCTAATATTAGATTACATTAATGATATCACCAAAAACACATACATCATTTGTAAGTGTTGTTACAGTATATTACATTACTATTAGCCCCATGAAACGTAAAACGCTTATAGCGATACATTCTAAAAAACGCAAGACTAAAATCCTACATTGACATCAAAAAGTTACACACCTCTGACATCTTTTATAAGTATATTTTAGTCATAAAGTCATAAAAGCGAGTTATATGGTTACAACCAAATAGGTTTGTCTTTCTTTGACTGTATAAAATTGTAAGTATAAATCTATTGAAAATTGCTATGCTATGAATGGTCAGACAAAAATTTTTAAAAAAGGTTTTTATAAATCTGTTCTAAATTAATGTAGTTAAATCATTAATAAAAATCCGTAAAAATACTTATTTAAAAAAAGACATGCTACTTAATTCTTTAAAATAATACGGTTTTAAATTTATTAATTATTATAAAACATAATAATTAAATAAAAAATTGTGAAGTAATAACTTATTACCTCAAAAAGATAGTCACTTAATTTTTTTTATGCAGAACTTTGTGTTTAAAACACGCTTAACACGTAAGTGTAAGTAGATGTAATTTCATACTACGTTTTCTTAAATTATTGTATTTAACACATTAATGTGAGTTACTGTAACTTACCTTGCATGTATTAACAAAAAATTAATGCAAGTTCCTGTAGGTCAAGGTTACATTTTATCACTGTACCTAGAAGTAAGTTCATGCACATGGTAATTAAAGATTACGATATAAGACTAAAATGCGTCTAATACTATATTACATTAATGATATCACCAAAAATACATACATCGTTTGTAAGTTGTTCTTACAGTAAATTACATGAGTATTTGCCCCATGAAACGTAAAACGCTTATAGCGATACATTCTAATATACACAACACTAAAATCCTACAATGACATCCAAAAATTACACACCTGTGACATCTTCTTACAGGAACCTTAACAAAAAGTTGTATTTCCAATAAACAACATGACTGAATCACATATGAATGCTCTAGCATATGAAAAGAAACCTACAATTATAAAAATAAAATCATTAACATATAATGTTGACTACAAGTTTATTCAATCTATAGAGCAGTTAATGAGATAAAATATAATACCTTAAAATGGTTGACAAAGTCACTTCTGTTGTCCATGTGTGTAGTACTGTGTACACTTTGAAATTGTCAACAACATCAACATTAGTGATAAAACAGTTATCATGCACTTATAAATTTCTTTATGAAGATTCTATAAGTAAATTACGATTAAGACGTAAATGTAAGTATATGTAATTTAATACTACATTTCTTACATTATTGTATTTAACACATTAATGTGAGTTACTATGACTTACCTTGCATGTATTAACAAAACATTAATGTAAGTTCCTGTAAGTCAAGGTTACATTTTATCACTGTAACTTGAAGTAAGTTCATGCACATGGTAATTAAAGGTTACGATATAAAACTAAAATGCGTCTAATACTAGATTACATTAATTATATCACCAAAAATACATACATCGTTTGTAAGTTGTACTTACAGTAAATTACATTAGTATTGCCCCCATGAAATGTAAAACGCTTATAGCGATATATTATAATATACACAACACTAAAATCCTACAATGACATCCAAAAATTACACACCTGTGCTGTCACACCCCCCACCTCCGCGTCACCAGACGACGTCATCCTTAAAGGTAGCGGAAGCATAGCGGCGAAGTCTCGAAGGTGAGGGGTGACTTACTTGATCCGGTATCATAACACACATAGTTAAGAAAAGCACTAATTACAAATCACGACAAATATTTATTACATGTCCTGAATATCCGTTCACAACTTAAGTTCCTTCTATTACATCCCAAGTCCTAATTACATGGTGCGTGCACAGGTGTTTCCTCACCGTTGGTACTGATTACCTGTAAAAGATTTAAAGTTTAAAATATCAGTATAAAACTGGTGAGTTCATAAATAAGACTCGATACAATATGATATGATAGTAAAGTCAATGGTACACATTAACATAAGTGAATAATCATGTGACCCGTATCCAGATCCTTTCTGACAGTCCAGTCTAGAAAATAACCGAAGTTAAACTCCGTGCCTCTAACTCAATGTCTCACTACATCAAGTCGATACCAGGAATGGTGACAAGCATTCACACAAGGGTAGACGCTATCTATCCATGAATGGGGTTGTCAGCCCGATAGTACTATCTTTGTCCACACATTCGGCCCCACATGGGTTAACCAGATACAGTTGGTTTTGAGGACTTTTGTTGTACACAGAAAATAGTCATAATCCCATGACACCCACATGCAAGCCGGTATTGCAATTGTTACTAAACATATCACACGTTTGATAAAGATTTCATAATAGTCACCCCGATGTTAAGAAAAAGTAAAAGAAAAGGGGTTGTATGAAACTCACCTGATAATACAAATGTAGCAGAATATCACAAGACTTGATAGTAAAGGGTGATTCTGCATTTAGTTATATTTAATAAGTTATTTATGTTCCAGTTTACTGATTAGATCTTCCTGAACGTTCAATGTCAAAGACATTGCTTAGTAAATCATCAACTCGATGTTAAATGTTTAATTGTTTAGTTTAGTATTATATCATACAATGTATGATAATATAGGAACCTATATTGCATTAGATTCCTAATACAAAGTTGATGACACTCTTGATTAATCAGAATAATCTCTGATTAACCATATAGTTAATGTTGTTGATTATGATACTGTAACAGTTTCTAGATAATTTAATGGCTTAGAAATGATCAATCCTTGTTATTGATTACCCAATTATTATGAGATATCACAATGTAGTATCATAATAGGTATAATAACCATGTTTAACATACTAATCTGACTGTTATTATAAACATCAGATAATCGTTCCAACGAGTATGTTAATGATTGTGATTAGTTTGAAACACTTGGATTTAACCTTGCATTTCAATGATTAATCCAACTAATCACCTACATTGTTATAATCAAATGGATTAAACCATTATAATCATGGGTATGATTTCCTGCAAATCGGGCATTACAACGGATCAAAACAAGGATTTAACCGTTAGAACTTCCTGTTCTTTGTTTATAATCAATCCTAGCCATCATCTAGGCAATAATCAACAATCCTAACTATGTCATTACGTTCAAAATCAAGATCTAATCAATCAAAATCAAACTAGAAGGTTTAAACGGATCATTACCTAATCAGACGGATTTCTGACTTCAAAATAACGATCAGAACTTGTTATATGATCCCTGGTGCGATCCTTGGCTTCAGAAGGCTTAAGATATGAGTTTTGATGGTGAAAAACTGATGTTCTTCGTCTGGTTTGCGAAACAGAAGCAAGAAGAAGAAAATAATTTCTTCTTGCATGAATTCTGATGAAATAGATCAGATTTCTGCACCGCCACATCCGTCGCGTACCGCGACCAGAAGCCCAAAAAGGCTTCGCGTACCGCGAAGAAATCCGGAGGAATCTTAGATATTTTGCAACCATCGCGTACCGCGGAGGATTCTAAGCCCACCTCCGCGTACCGCGGTGAGTCCATTCGACCATTACTTAGAATTTTTTTTTCTTCGTTTTTCGATTCCGGGCAATCCGTAACTCGGTTTCACGCACGGTTTTCTCCCATGTTCCCAATTTCTCGCACACTTTAAACCTGTAATGATTAAAATCATCAATTTAACACAGATTCCTAGAACGACCAAACGTGCTCGTGTTATTGATGACGTAATGTTTACCTGCAATTGTCACAGTCTCCTCCTGTTACAGAAATTTCGTCCCGAAATTTGCTTTAACTCCTACAGTTTGATCGCCTATGTAAACAAATGAGGATACTTCTGTTTCATGCGATCTTCACGTTCCCAAGTGTACTCTGGCCCTCGTTTAGAATTCCATTTAACTTTTACAATTGGTATTCGACTTCGTTTGAGGGTCTTTTCATCTCGATCCATTATTTCGACTGGTTCTTCCGTGAACTGTAGGTTTTCGGCAATGTGTATCTCATCAAGAGGTATGACTAGTGACTCGTCCAATAGGCACTTTTTCAGATTCGAGACATGAAACACATCATGTATGTTACTAAGTTCTGAGGGTAACTCTAATCTGTATGCTACCATTCCAATCCTTTCAAGAATTGTAAATGGTCCTACAAATCTTGGTGAGAGTTTTCCTCGTTTTCCGAATCTGAACATACCTTTCCAGGGAGAGACTTTTAGCATCACTTTATCACCAATCTGGAATTCGAGTGGTCTACGTCGATTATCAGCATAACTCTTCTGTCGATCGCATGCTGCTTTAATTCGTTCCTGAATGAGCGCGATCTTATCAGTCGTTTCCTGGATCAGTTCCGGGCCAATAATCTGACTTTCGCCTACTTCTGACCAACACACAGGAGATCGGCATTTGCGCCCGTACAAAGCTTCAAATGGAGCACATTGGATACTAGTATGATAGCTGTTATTATAAGAAAATTCAACCAATGGCAGATGAGTATCCCAGCTACCTCCAAAATCAATTACACAGCTTCGAAGCATGTCTTCTAATGTTTGATTTGTACGTTCAGTCTGCCCATCCGTTTGTGGATGATAAGCTGTGCTCATGTTGATCTGTGTACCCAAGGCATGTTGAAGAGTTTGCCAAAAACGTGACATAAATCGACTATCTCTATCAGAAATAATAGAGATTGGCACTCCATGTCGCATTACAATTTCGTTGATGTAAAGTTTAGCTAGACGGTCCATGGAATAGTCTTCCCGAATTGGTAAGAAATGTGCTGATTTGGTAAGGCGATCTACGATGACCCAAATAGCATCATGGTTATGCGCCGTTCTGGGTAATTTAGTGATGAAATCCATGGAAATTTGTTCCCATTTCCACATAGGGATTTCTGGTTGTTGCAATAGCCCAGATGGTCTTTGATGTTCTGCCTTAACCTTAAGGCACGTTAAGCATTTATTCACATATTCTGCTATTTGTTTCTTCATACCAGGCCACCAGTAGAAGTCTTTGAGATCTTTATACATCTTGTCAGCACCTGGATGAATAGAATATTTGGATTTGTGAGCTTCGTCCAAGATAATTGGTCTGATATTACCAAGTACTGGGATCCATGCTCGGTTTTTGAAATATAATATTCCATCCGTTTTGGTTTTAAGTTGTTTATCTAACCCTCGTAATTTCTCATCGGTGTAATTTGTTGTTTGCAAGGCCTGCCGTTGAGTTTCACGTATTTGAGGGTTTAGACTAGTTTGAATCGTCATTTCCAGCGCTTTCACACGTATGGGTTTGACTCTCTCTTTGCGACTTAAAGCATCGGCTACAACATTTGCTTTACCTGGGTGATAACGGATTTCGCAGTCATAGTCGTTCAGAAGTTCCACCCATCGTCTTTGTCGCATATTTAGCATTTTCTGATCTAGAATGTGTTGAAGACTTTTGTGATCTGTATAGACCGTACACTTTGTCCCGTACAAGTAATGTCTCCATATCTTAAGTGCAAACACTACTGCACCAAGTTCTAGATCATGAGTGGTGTAATTCTTCTCGTGCACTTTTAGCTGCCGAGAAGCATAGGCAATCACCTTGTTGTTCTGCATCAGCACACACCCGAGTCCTTGACGTGAGGCATCACAGAAGACTATGAAATTCTCTGTGCCTTCTGGTAGTGCCAGAATAGGTGCATTGCAGAGTTTATGCTTCAACAGTTGAAATGCCTCCTCCTGTTGAGAGTCCCATATGAACTTTTGATCTTTCTGGGTTAGAGTAGTTAAAGGCAAGGCTATCTTTGAAAAGTTCTTGATGAATCTTCTGTAATAGCCCGCTAACCCTAAGAATTGACGAATCTCGGTTGGGGTTTTCGGTGTCTCCCATTGCTTTACCGCTTCAATCTTGCTGGGATCCACTTGTATACCATTTTCATTTACTACATGCCCAAGAAACTGGACTTCCCGTAACCAGAACTCACATTTGGAAAATTTGGCATAAAGTTTCTCATGTGCTAAAAGTTCCAAGATCAGTTTTAAGTGTTGCCCATGTTCTTGTTGACTACGGGAGTAAATGAGAATGTCATCAATAAAAACAATCACAAATTTATCCAAGTAAGGTCTACACACACGATTCATCAGATCCATAAACACTGCAGGCGCATTAGTCAGCCCGAAGGGCATCACTAAAAACTCATAATGCCCGTATCGAGTTCGAAAAGCTGTTTTAGAAACATCATCATCATGGATTCGTAGTTGATGATATCCAGATCTGAGATCGATTTTTGAAAAATAGATAGCACCTTGCAATTGATCGAATAGATCATCTATACGGGGTAGTGGATAACGATTTTTGATTGTCAATTTATTGAGTTCCCGATAGTCGATACACATCCTGAGAGTACCGTCCTTCTTTTTCACAAAAAGGATAGGTGCGCCCCAAGGTGAGTAACTCGGTCTAATGAAACCTTTGTCTAAAAGTTCCTGTAATTGACTCGATAGTTCTTGCATTTCCGATGGAGCCAATCGGTAAGGAGCTTTAGCTATAGGTGCTGCTCCTGGTACTAAGTCAATACGAAACTCAACTTGTCTCACTGGGGGTAATCCTGATATATCGTCAGGAAAAACTTCAGGATATTCTCGAACTACAGGAATGTCTTCAATACGTTTTTGATGTGGTTTGTTTTCAGTCACGTAAGCTAAAAAGGCTTGACAGCCCTTTCTTAAGCACTTTCGAGCTTGCATACATGATATGATACTCAGTTTCCTGCCAGCCCTTTCACCTTGTATCATAAGTGTATCACCATTTGGTAATGAAATACGAATCATCTTATTTTGACATATGACTTCCACTCGATTTTCTGAAAGCCAGTCCATACCAATAACAACATCAAAGCTTCCCAATTCAATAGGAAGAAGATCAATATTAAAAAGATGATCGTTTAGATTCAATAAACACCCTTGAATCACATTGTTAGTCATAATTGACTTGCCATTAGCAAGTTCAATGATGTAAGGGTTTGTTAGGTTATCAACGGCCAATCCGAGTAGTGAAGCAAAATCAGAGGAAACAAAACTTTTGTCCGCTCCGGTGTCAAAAAGAACAGATACATAGTGATTGTTAAGGAGAAACGTACCGGTAACGGTGTTGTTATCACGTCGAGCCTCTTCCGCCCCTATCTGGAAGGCTCTTCCTCTTGCTTCATTGCTCTGGTTGGTGTTGTTGGTAGGGCAGTTTTTCATGTAGTGATCCGGGCTTCCACATCTGAAACACGACCGGTTGATTTGTTGTGGTTGTTGTTGTTGAGTTCCTTGGTTTGATCGGCGAACAGGGAGATTGCAATATTTGGAGAAATGCCCGACCTTGTTACAATTGTTACAAACAGGGCAGGGTCCCACATGATGAAATGGGCACTTAAGACATTTAGGTGCTTGCCCTACATAAGCTTTTCTCTCCAAAGTTGTGGCAATGTATCCCTTTGCCATTTGCACATTCCGGCTGGGTTCCACCGGAGCCCCTGGTTTGCCTTTCCCAACCCATTTTCGTTTCACCCCTTTAACAGTGCTGGGGGTAGTAGTTGCCAGACTGCTGCTTGACTCACCTTTCACTGTCAATGTACCACTTCTTACTGCAACATCGGTAAGCCTGGTGGTTAAGGTGATAGCATGTTTCAAAGTACGTGGTTCAGCTGCCGTGACCATTCCCTTGATTTGAGGTACCAGACCTTTGATATATTTTTCTATCAAAGCCTGCTCAGTTGGAAACATGTTTGGCAGCAGACATGTTAATTCGTGAAATCGATCGGTATATTTCAAACAATCAGCACCGATCATAGAATGGTTCCAAAATTCCTCTTGGAGCTTTTGGATTTCAGTGATGGGACAGTATTCTGACAGAATCAAAGTTTTAAACTCGTCCCAAGTCATAGCATCCACAACAGCCGTGGTCAAGGTTTTTGCCTGGGTATTCCACCAGGTCAATGCTGAGTCTGTCAGTGAACAAGCTGCATAAGACACTTTGTGTTCAGCCAAACACTGGCTGATCTTGAGCTTAGTCTCCATGCTCTCAATCCATTTTAAAAGTCCTGACGCTCCTTCCTTCCCCGTAAAAGTAGGGGGGTTGCAAGAAGCGAAGTACTTATAAGTGCATCCTCGTTGTGGAGGATCCGGATTGATTGTGTTGGTATTAGTCGTATGGCGGGTTTCAACATGTCCGCCTGTAGCATTATGCTCCGTATGGACTCTACCCGAGCCAGGAGCACGATTTGTTTGATATTGGGCCAACATGCCCGTAAGAACAGCGGATAATTGGTCACCTGCTATACGAGCAACGTCCGCTTCATTTAGACTGGGTCCACTCACAGGTGGATCCGGAATGGATTCTTGAGTTTGAGGATTTTTAGCAGAACGACCTCTTCTAGGGGCCATAGTCTGATCACACACAGATAAAGTAAAGTCAAAACAAGAATCCATAGTCGTAATAAAGACAAATGTTGTATAACTACTTCGAGTTTTTCACAGTTATATTGTACACCACTAAGTCATGTTCATGGTTGCAGTTATACTAGTACATCTGTTTATCTTGCCAAGCGTATACTAGTATCATTCTATAGTCTACCAAAATGACACCGATTTAGACATGTTACTACACTGATATGTACTAGTATTACATTATTTCACTATAATGTAGTACCGATATTAATATGTTTCTACACGTGTTTGTTATGTACTAGTATTACATTATTTCTCTATAATGTAACACCGATATTGATATGACCTTATCACAAATTTTGTTACATACTAGTATTACATTACTTCATCGCAATGTAACACCGATATTGTTATGACTCCACATGAGTCTTGTTATGTACTAGTATTACATTACTTCACCGTAATGTAACACCGATATTGTTATGACTCCACAGGAGTCTTGTTATGTACTAGTATTACATTACTTCACCGCAATGTAACACCGATATTGTTATGTTTTCCACAAGTTTTCTTTTTATATGACTTGAAAAGTTAGCACCGGCTATAATGTAAAGACACAATGTTGCACATACAATGTTAAAAGAAAACTTTTATTATAACTGTCACAGTTGTACATTAGGATCAGTACATATACAAGAAAATATCCTAATGCAGTTGTACCCACTATTACAACCTAACCGTCCGAGGCCTATTTTACAAGTCAAAACTTCCTCGGAGTAGTACAGTCCAACCTATTCGATTCCTTTACCGTAGTAAATACAGTAAACATGTGATAATGATGGCCACCGCTGCCATCACTATTGCTGCGTCCAACAGTCGTAGCTCCATCCTCATATTGCCTAACCCTACCATCCATCCCCTAACTCTCTCTACCCCACTCCTACACATACCACCTAAAGTCCACTGAAGTCTACCCTCAATCACATCCCTCCATGCCCTGGCACCTGCCTCCAGGACAGCAACATGTTCAGCTAAATTCTCATAGGCCATGCGAGTTTCCCACAGAGTGTCACGTGTTTCCTGCAATGAAACACGCGATAACTGAAGATCCAATGTAACCCGTTGCAGCTGAACTCTCATCTCAGCCTGCTGAGATGACTCGCCTTCCTCATGTATGGAATGAGGTACATCCCGAGGTGCTAGTGGTCCTCTCGGAACAGGACCTGTCGAGATGCGGACTCGTCCCCGCCTTCCTCCAAACCCTGTAAATGCTGGTACTTGCTGTGGTGGTGTAGGGCTTTGTGCCCTCCTGATAGCTGGTGAGTCAGCATCTAACAGATGCTGAGGTATAGGTGGTGTAGGTGGTATTGATGGTAAAGTCTGGTGGGACATTTGAGATGACGGCACTGTCTGTGTTGATCCTGAACTTGTTTCCGTGCCAACTGAATCACTTTCTGAGTCTGACATTGCTGTATCGACACACAAGTTCGTATTAGTAACATAAAATAAATAAATAACAACAACATTTATTTGAGTGTTTATATTTGTTAACTATGTTCGGTGCTCTCAGTGTAACTATTCGAGCCTATGGTTATAATCTAGGTTTCTAAGCCCACCTAAATTCTATAACCTGTGGCTCTGATACCACCCTGTCACACCCCCACCTCCGCGTCACCAGACGACGTCATCCTTAAAGGTAGCGGAAGCATAGCGGCGAAGTCTCGAAGGTGAGGGGTGACTTACTTGATCCGGTATCATAACACACATAGTTAAGAAAAACACTAATTACAAATCACGACAAATATTTATTACATGTCCTGAATATCCGTTCACAACTTAAGTTCCTTCTATTACATCCCCAAGTCCTAATTACATGGTGCGTGCACAGGTGTTTCCTCACCGTTGGTACTGATTACCTGTAAAAGATTTAAAGTTTAAAATATCAGTATAAAACTGGTGAGTTCATAAATAAGACTCGATACAATATGATATGATAGTAAAGTCAATGGTACACATTAACATAAGTGAATAATCATGTGACCCGTATCCAGATCCTTTCTGACAGTCCAGTCTAGAAAATAACCGAAGTTAAACTCCGTGCCTCTAACTCAATGTCTCACTACATCAAGTCGATACCAGGAATGGTGACAAGCATTCACACAAGGGTAGACGCTATCTATCCATGAATGGGGTTGTCAGCCCGATAGTACTATCTTTGTCCACACATTCGGCCCCACATGGGTTAACCAGATACAGTTGGTTTTGAGGACTTTTGTTGTACACAGAAAATAGTCATAATCCCATGACACCCACATGCAAGCCGGTATTGCAATTGTTACTAAACATATCACACGTTTGATAAAGATTTCATAATAGTCACCCCGATGTTAAGAAAAAGTAAAAGAAAAGGGGTTGTATGAAACTCACCTGATAATACAAATGTAGCAGAATATCACAAGACTTGATAGTAAAGGGTGATTCTGCATTTAGTTATATTTAATAAGTTATTTATGTTCCAGTTTACTGATTAGATCTTCCTGAACGTTCAATGTCAAAGACATTGCTTAGTAAATCATCAACTCGATGTTAAATGTTTAATTGTTTAGTTTAGTATTATATCATACAATGTATGATAATATAGGAACCTATATTGCATTAGATTCCTAATACAAAGTTGATGACACTCTTGATTAATCAGAATAATCTCTGATTAACCATATAGTTAATGTTGTTGATTATGATACTGTAACAGTTTCTAGATAATTTAATGGCTTAGAAATGATCAATCCTTGTTATTGATTACCCAATTATTATGAGATATCACAATGTAGTATCATAATAGGTATAATAACCATGTTTAACATACTAATCTGACTGTTATTATAAACATCAGATAATCGTTCCAACGAGTATGTTAATGATTGTGATTAGTTTGAAACACTTGGATTTAACCTTGCATTTCAATGATTAATCCAACTAATCACCTACATTGTTATAATCAAATGGATTACACCATTATAATCATGGGTATGATTTCCTGCAAATCGGGCATTACAACGGATCAAAACAAGGATTTAACCGTTAGAACTTCCTGTTCTTTGTTTATAATCAATCCTAGCCATCATCTAGGCAATAATCAACAATCCTAACTATGTCATTACGTTCAAAATCAAGATCTAATCAATCAAAATCAAACTAGAAGGTTTAAACGGATCATTACCTAATCAGACGGATTTCTGACTTCAAAATAACGATCAGAACTTGTTATAATGATCCCTGGTGCGATCCTTGGCTTCAGAAGGCTTAAGATATGAGTTTTGATGGTGAAAAACTGATGTTCTTCGTCTGGTTTGCGAAACAGAAGCAAGAAGAAGAAAATAATTTCTTCTTGCATGAATTCTGATGAAATAGATCAGATTTCTGCACCGCCACATCCGTCGCGTACCGCGACCAGAAGCCCAAAAAGGCTTCGCGTACCGCGAAGAAATCCGGAGGAATCTTAGATATTTTGCAACCATCGCGTACCGCGGAGGATTCTAAGCCCACCTCCGCGTACCGCGGTGAGTCCATTCGACCATTACTTAGAATTTTTTTTTTCTTCGTTTTTCGATTCCGGGCAATCCGTAACTCGGTTTCACGCAAGGTTTTCTCCCATGTTCCCAATTTCTCGCACACTTTAAACCTGTAATGATTAAAATCATCAATTTAACACAGATTCCTAGAACGACCAAACGTGCTCGTGTTATTGATGACGTAATGTTTACCTGCAATTGTCACATGTGCCATCTTCTTACAGGAACATTAACAAAAAGTTGTATTTCCAATAACCAACAAACCATAAAATATTAGGTAATATTCTAGTTAAAAATATCATGTAATATTTTAGGTTCACAAAAATCGTTTCATGGCAAACCAAAAAGACACTGGTCGTCGGTACGAAACCTACTTTTCAGATGTTGTTTCCCCAACACTCGCTTTCTTTTTGCAATTGCGAGAATCATGGAAGGTTAACTGATTGCATGAACGACACATTCTCGGATTCTTTTTGGAATTCTCAATAGCCTTCTCTCCAGGTCCAACTAAACGCCTATTCATACCACATCCCTTGTTACGAATGCCATGAGGAGGTAACAGGTCTATAGTGTCTTCATCATGTTGGCCAACCAAATGTTCAATAACGCATTGTTTTTTTTGTGAACTTGGAAAATTGTCAACTAATTCCCTCTTCAATTCCTTCATCTTTTGGTTAAAAGAGGAAAGTCCGTCCACATTAAATGCCAAATGATCCACACATTCATTAAGACAATCAGCCACTTCATTCCTCAGAACCGAAACTTCTGAATTATCAACACTAAGCCTTTGGGAGATGCTATAAACACGGGTTGGTAGACTACCTTTCCTCCAACGGTTTGAAATGTAGCGATCAGGGATGTTTTTTATTTGGTGCAGTCTAAAGACACAGAATATATGACGACAGAGATAACCAACACGAGTGAATCCCATACAGGAACATTCATATGAATGCTCTAGCATATGAAAAGAAACCTACAATTATAAAAATAAAATCTTTAACCGATAATGTTGACTACAAGTTTATTCAATCTATTGAGCAGTTAATGAGGTAAAATATAATACCTTAAAATGGTTGACAAAGTCACTTCTGTTGTCCATGTGTGAAACTGTGTACACTTTCAAATTGTCAACAACATCAACATTAGTGATAAAACAATTTATCATGCACTTATAAATCTCTTTTTGAACATCTTTGAAAATTGTTTGTGTGTACATCTTAGCAGCATGAACTTCCAATTCTAATCCTGTTTTGAAAACACATGTGGTACTCTTTGATTTGAAATCTACCACCCTTTGATTGTACCTCTGATTGTCTATAGCTGTGTCAAAACACATCAGAAATTGAACAAGTGTGTTGGTGCTACCAGATGTAACCTTAAACATGGAGTTAGAACTCTCGCAACGAGATGTAGTCTTCATAAGACAACACATTGGAAAGTCACGGAAATAACAAGACACCCAAAGTTCACGAATATAAAACATTTCATTTAACCAAATGTGGTTTTCCAGTGCATACTCAGCCATCAGACTCTGCCATTTTTCTTCAAAAGTAGCAGTAGAAATGTAAACATTCCAAACAAACTTATGTAATCTAGACCTTATATTTGAATTATTTATCAGATCGCCATATACCTAAACATACAACTCAACAGATTTTAACATCCAAAAAAATATAAACTGTACATGATGTAAGTGAATAGTATTTGTATGAACTATTTGTTTTGTAAATTAAAAATATACAATATTATGATATAAATGTAAGTTGGTGTAATTAACTATAATATTACTTATAGAATTCGTACAATAACACTACAAGTACTAATAAAAATTATGCACATCTTGGTTGAAAATAAATCGTAATGTTCGATTAACATAGACTTAGGTCTATCATGTCTACATAATTCGAAGTATCATAAAATAGACTTAATAAAAATACCTTAGATGGTAACTTTTTCATGATATGCCACATGCAAAGACGATGCACTGATTGAGTAAAAACATTTGGCACGGCAATCCTCATTGCGGGGTCTTGATCTGACAAAACTAATCGAGGATGTTTAACATGAATCTTCATAAAGGCCTCAAGAAGCCAACAATACGATTCCACTGTCTCGTTGTGAATAAGACCAGCACCAAAGGTGACATATCTTTTGTGGTTATCAACACCCGTAAAGGGGACAAAAATCATGTTATACCTGTTAAAAAACTAAAAATTTAGAATTACTGTACATTCAACTGACTATACAAAAAAATAAACAATATCAGGCTATAGAAGCATACTTGTTTGTCGAATAGGTTGCATCAAAGGCTATAACATCACCAAACAACTGGTAACTAATTTTGGAAACATCATCAGCCCTAAAAATAGCCTGCAAAACACCTTCAAATGATAAACTTCAAATGAAAAATTGTGAAGGTTTTTCGCACGGTCCTCTAGCTTCTTCTATACCAGCTGCACATCACGATCGCCAATGAACATTCTAATATCACGACTAACATTCTTGTACGAATTCCTGGTACCACGCATGTTGTGGTGACCAACTTTCAAGGAAGTTTGTAACCTATGTGCTACAGTTGCACCTACCCTGTTTAGACTCATGGCATGAACAAAGTGCAGATCATCAAAATTAAGATGCTTCCCTTTACGGGTTAGATCCATGTTTTCGGGAGAAATTAACTCGTGATTGTGTTTTTCAGAAAATTCATATAACACATAATTAGTAGTTCCTTTTATGGCTCTCAATTTAATAAGTGCCTTGCAACCAGTAACTTTAAAGCAACTAGATCGGGCACCAGACATTGAAGTAGGATTTACTGAATCAACCATTTTGCCCCTAGGTTTACCTCCTTTGTTACATACCAAAACCCTATGAGTTATTTCTCCTTTCCACTTTTTATACCCACCAACATGAATTTGAAAACCAGACATCTCTCCATATGTTTCATACATCTTGTAAACTTCATCCCAAGATAAAAAAATCTTTCCAACTACAGGCTTAAATGGAGAACTAACATCAGGGCACCGGTAGCGACTACCATTAGGGGTTTGGTACACCAAGCTAGTATGACAACCTAAAATAAAACAACAAACTGTATACTCATGGACCAGAAAATGTGGTTACAAAAGGTAATTTTATGTAAGTCAAATATTACATAATTAGGGCAGAGAATGTGGTTACAAACTAATTCGGAAGTTTTTATCAATGTAGAACTTTGTTTAAAAAATGCTAAAACACAAAAGTGTAAAGTAGATGTAATTTAATACTACGTTTTTTTAGATTATTGTAATTAACACATTAATGTAAGTTAATGTAACTTACATTGCATGTATGAACAAAAAACATTAATGTAAGTTCCTGTAACTCAAGCTTACATTTTCTCAATGTAACTATAAGTAGTTCATGCACATGGTAATTAATGGTTACTATATAAGCCTAAATTCGTCTAATACGGCGCCATTTTGATCGATGTCGAATGGTCAATCAAAAGATGAGTCTAAAACCCGTGTCTTAGCTACCTTTAATTAGTAAGGGTAAGTAAGGTATCGTATCCACAGGGAATCTTTGGAAAGTGCTAATTGTTTACCAATTGACTCTACTAACTAATGAAATGAAAACTTGACTTTTGATTTGAATTAGGAAAACTAGTTTAAAGCAAATACTTTGATTTATGGTTTAATAAAACTTAACAAAATATGATTACTTCCGGTTTTAGGTTAGAGATTCACGATGATCTTTAGCAAACTTAGATGTAGTTCACATAAACACACTTAAAGCAATTGGTTGAATTGAAGTGACAAAATGGAACAAATTTTTAAAGACTTGTTTATTCGCACAAATGCCAATCTAAAAATAACAAGTAACTTGTAAATACCAATGAGCTTACGATGCAAGGAAACCGAAAACTGATGGCAACACAAAATCACTCAATCATAAATAAATCGTTTAAATCAAACAAACCAATGTAAAAGTCGTGTCTTTAACATCCAAACAACGAAGTTCAAGCATAAAAATCAAAGCTTTCTAACTAACGCAAGTGCCCGGAAGCAATCATGAAGAAACTAGCCTCTCATGGTGGAAATCGAATTCATCATGGTGTTTGTTGAATTGGATGATTGGATCTCGAATCGGTGGTAGTTGGAATCTTCGGGATGATTGGAGCTGCTCAAAAGTGCCTAAAAACCTTGAAAAATCGTCCTCAAAGCTTGAAAACTCGGAACCCCTAATTTTGGGACGAAACCCCCTTTTATAGGTCCAGCCGCTGCATTTGCGAAGCCCAGATCTGACAAGACCGTAAGCTACGGCCCCTAGACCGTAGGTTACGGCCACCTTACGGCCTGAGACCATAAGCTTACGGCCTTCCCCAAAAACTCTCTGTTTTACGGCCTTTTGACCATAGGCTACGGCCTTTCCCAAAATTGCCCCAAAATGTCCACTTTTCATCGTTTTATCTCCCGAGCACCTGAAACACATTAAAAGCTCAAAGTAACATCGTTCTCAAACGTTAAGCACATAAAATAGCTTCATTTACCATCAAAACTCATGGTTAACTACACCCCGATCACATCCCCACACTTGAGTTTTGCTTGTCCCAAGCAAAGTCGTTCACACACTTTGACAAGAGAGCATTCCCAACATGTTCGATTAAGGTCTCAAGTCATACCCAATCCCCAAGACTTGCATCCGTCAATAGATTTACATTCCAGCAAGTAATAGTGGTTTTTTATAAAACATGGAATATCACCTTATTCAACTTGACACCTTTCAAGTTTCTTACATGCATGCAATTGCAATACTCACAATGAACACTCAACTCAGGTTGTTTATGGACTAGTTATAATGTACTAGTATTTCTGCAAGCTCTCAAAACCAATAATGAAACACCATAGTCATAGGCTTGTATAGCAATCAAGTCTTCACCAATTCACATATAACCATACACAAATCAAGAAGATTTGAATGGGTTGTAATGGTAAGCTGAGGGTAAGGGTGTGGAAAGGAATTTAAGGGTGACGAAAGCGGTGAAATTTCAAGTAACTAAAAGAAAACAAAATTAACAAACATAAACCCACTTATAATTTACTAATTGAAGCACAATAACTTTTTTTTTTCTTTTTCTCATTTTTTTTCTTTTCTTTTTTTAACAGTAACAAAGAATACATACGAAAACCGCTAACTTTGCTTGCATTTCACCACTTGGGTTTAAAACAAAAGGCTTAAAAGGCTTACATGGGTTAACACTTTAGGTTTAAACAAATGAAAGGGTAGGCTCAACATGGTTTCTAATGGTTAATGTCAAGGTAGGGGATCAAAAGAAAAGGCTAAAACACTCAAGGGTTAATCCTATTACTTCTATCACTTTTGTGCAAGTTAAGGAGTGTGATCTTGACATGCATTGCCTACACAAGTTCTAACATGGTGAACATTTTGGTGACACTCAAACCAAGAAAGAAAAATCAACATATGTTGAAAAGAAATATAATTGGCTCAAAACTCACGGAAACGGTGGACTATGGGTTATAATGCAAAATACATGTAGATCCACTATCTTTGGTGTCAAATGTGGTAAAGCATTCCTATCATTTTCAAAAAAACTAACTTGTTGAAAACACTTTATCCTGCAACTTAAAGGATCAACCATGACAAGGGATCTATATATCTATACACGCTAGGTAATACCAATTGTTTTCATGCACAATGGACTTGCTCTAGAAAGCTTTTTTTTTTCAAAAATTATGATTTTTCTCATTCTCACCAACACAATTACCAATATTCCCCATCCCCACACTTAAACTCTACATTGTCCCAATGTAAATAAAGGCAATATATGACTTCACTTGACAAACATTTAAACCACACATAATGAACTTGTTTTCCCATCAAGCCACCAACACATAAAAATCATGTTCATAGCACACCAAATCATATAAAAATAGAGAGAAAAAACCAATAAAACCCATGGACCTGATCATCGTGTATAGACCCAATCAACGAGTGTATCAATCATCATATGGCGGTTTACTGTATGGCTCACCAAAGATGCTTTCAAATAAGCTCTGTTGCAGTGCTGAATGGATCTGATGCACTTGAACTTGATGCTCCTGGGTCCTGTGTTTGCGGGTATGGTGGCAGCCAGTCTGACGAGCTGCTCTGAGACCTTCTTGGCAGCTGATGTGTTTCCGCATAAGGTGGGAGATTAGCCCAGTCGGTCGGATGAGGTCTAACTGTATAAGGATAACCGCGCTCATAATCCAGCTCATGTTGGATTTCTTAATTAAACAAGAAATCACGGTTGCGATACTCTTCTTGTGCATAGATCATAGATCGCCTGAATACCCGGTTTTCAGCTATCTCCTGACATTGTCTATCAAATGCTAATTGTTCTGCCTCAGTTCCAAATCCTGCAGGTCGGGCTTGTGCCATGGAATCATATACATATGATTCCATATGTATATGATCTACGCACCTCCATCTTCCAATCTTCTTTCTCCATGTCCTTTACCATGCTTAACTCATCCCTGTCACAAGCAAAACACATCTCTATGGTGTCTCCTCCACTTTCGTGGGATAGACACCCGTCAACAATGTCCGCCATGAAGCATTCATTGTTGACTCGAGAGTTAGCAATATTAGAAAAAACATTCAATTGAAGCTTCCGATTGCCAAAAGTCATGTCCACTGTTCCCATCCTACAATTAATCAAAGCATTAGAAGTGGCCAAAAATGGATGACCCAAAATCACGGTGGGTTGCCTTAGCGGATCGGTAATTGCATCATCCAAAACCAAGAAATCAACCGGGTAGTAAAAACCCTCCACCATCACAATTACATCAGAACAATTCCCCTAGGAAGCTTGGAAGTCAAATCGGCCAACACCACGGTGGTGTCGGCTCGTTGTAATGGTCCAAAGTCATATTGATCATACAAGCTCCCCAGGATAATACTTACACTTGCTCCAAGATCCAATAACGCCCTTTGTATTTTAAAATCACCCACTTGAATTGGCATCAAAGGCGTTCCCGGATCTTGGAGTTTAGGTGGGAGGATACCCGTCACAACCGCACTCACATTTTCAGTCAAATCAACCTTTTTAGGGACTTTATGATTCCTTTTCTGAGTGCACATCTCCTTTAAGTATTTAGCATATGATGGGATTTGTTTGATTGCATCAATGAGAGGAAGATTAATTTTCACTTGTTTAAAAACCTCCCACATTTCCTCTTGTTGTAGGCCTCTCTTGTTCACAATTGAAACTTTAGATGGATCTACTAAGGCTTTTGGAAAAGGAATGGTATTACCCTCCATCTCCTTTTCCATAACCTTAGTAGTTTCGTTTTGAAAATCATTTTGTGGTGGCAATTTGAAAGTGACTTTCTTGTTTGGTTTGTTTGATGCAACTTCAGTTTCACATTCACTCTCATCACTCTCATTCACATCCTCCACCACACCCTCAACAAATTGTGGTGGACAACCTTGTTGTCATAAACCTTCCCACTTCTAAGAATACTTACCTGATTAAGTTGAGCTGATTTTTGAGGCTTAGAACTGTTTGACTGATGTTGTGGATTTACCTTTGTGTCACTTGGTAGCTTGCCTGGATCCTTCCTCAAAATTGCTACCTCCTCAGCCAATTGACCCACTTACTTTGTCAAAGCTTCAACAGTTTTGTCCCTCACTTCATTGTCCTTTCTCATCTCCTTTAGGAAGTCCATAATCTCCTTGTTGGAAGTGTCAGAATTACCGAATGAGGCTCCTTGATCCTGATTGGCTTGATAATTCCTTTGATAGCCTCTGTTTCCACCTTGATTATACCCTTGATTGTTGTAGTTGGACTGCCTATTCTGGTATGATTGGCTTCCTTGATTTGATCCCTGAAAATTAGGATTAGATTTGTTAGAAGAATTACCATAACGAAAATTTGGGTGGTTCCTTAAACCTGGATGATATGAATTAGAATTCATATCATATGGCTTGCGGTCTCCATAAACTTGGTTAACTTCTTCTTCCCTTCCACCTTGACCAGGACAATCCAAGGTAGCGTGGCCCAATTCTCCACATCCATCACATACATGGAACACTTGATTCTCCCTTGTAGTACCTTTGCTTCCACCCATCTTCAAATTCGCTAACTCTCGCTCCAATGCTTGATTTGTTTTCACAAATTTCTCCATTCTATCATAAGAGCTTCCCAAGGCTTTCACTATAGCAAATTTCTTCCGTCTACTCGACCGTGCTTGCCTTTTGGAATTTACTGTCATCTTCTCCAAATAGTCCCAATCCACATCTACTGGGTTGGACAAAAATGTTCCACCTGTAGTGGAATTCACAACCCTTATGTCATAAGTAGACAAACCATCATGAAAAGCAGTGATCAACTCCCATTTGGAAATCCCGTGATGTGGACAAGTCCTTAGCAACTGCTTGAATCTTTTGAAGGCTTCATAGAATAACTCTCCCGATTGTTGCTGAAATGTCCTTATAGCATGCCTAGCATCACTTGTTCTTTGTGGAGTAAAGTACTCATCGAGAAATTGTTGCTGCAGATCCTCCCAAGTGAAAATGCTAGCAGATGGCAATGCTAGAAACCACAACTTGGCTGTATCCTTCAAAGTGAATTGAAACAGAACTAGTTTCACTTGATCTGGTGTGAAACCTTGCCCTCCTATGGTGCCACAAACAGCTTCAAATTCTGATAAATGAAGATATGGTTCTTCTGATGCTTTGCCATAAAAGTTGGGTAGCACATTCAAAAACTGTAGCCTTACTTCAAATGATCTTCCTCTTACTTCAGGCCGAACAATAAGTGAAGCATTCACTGCTATGTGTGGTCTAAAATGACTTTCGACTCCTTGAACTTGGCCTCGATTGGGTGCTCTTGGCATACCATCTTGATAATGGTCATATCCTCCATCGGCATGTTGATTGACATTAGGCCTTCTAGGAATTCTTGGTTGGCCTTGATATCCTTGATGAGGATAATCATATTGTTGATGACCCTAATTTCCATATCCATCATCATGGTTGTCCTTATCCCAACCTCCTTGATAACGCTGATCTCCTTCATTGATCACTCCATCATCCCAATCATCAACCCTTCCTCTTATGTTTTCCTCTTGATACAAACTATTTGCTCGATGAGAAGGTGCATCATGACGATTCAAATGAGTTGATTGTGTGTCAGACGACCCCTGATTAGATCTTTGTGGAGTCCTTGGTGGGGTTATGTGGAGGTGGTAGATTTGGTGGTGGCCCAAAAATAGGATTTGGTTGAGGTCTAAAAGATTGGAAGTTGCCCCGTCTATATAATCCTTGAGGTGGGGCTTGAGGCGGCGGTTGAGGTGGTTCGGGATAAGGTTGAAAATCATCTTCCTCTTGGTAGTTAGGTGGTAGTCTAGGATGTGGTGGTGGTGGTGGAATTGGGTAGTTCAGTGGCGCTCCATGATCACTGTGATGACTCATGGTTGATGCTGCTTGATCAATTTGTTGTTGGATTGGAGATACTATCAAGCTGGAGCTATGCAACACTCGGTTATGCCTTGCTGTTCTCTCAATTTTAGGATCAAATATCAATGGTGATGTCTTCCTTGAATAACGGGTATGCATGCAATTGTAGGATTACCTGCACAACACAAACAAAGAAAACCCACGCGTAATTCCGAACAATAAACAAAACAAAACAAAAATAAAAGAAAAATCAAATCTTTTTGTGGTTTTATGTTTTTGAAAAGAAAATGCAACTAAAATTAAACTTAAACTAAAGCTAAACTAAAAACTAGCACTTTGCGCGTTGACTCCCCGGCAACGGCGCCATTTTGATCGATGTCGAATGGTCAATCAAAAGATGAGTCTAAAACCCGTGTCTTAGCTACCTTTAATTAGTAAGGGTAAGTAAGGTATCGTATCCACAGGGAATCTTTGGAAAGTGCTAATTGTTTACCAATTGACTCTACTAACTAATGAAATGAAAACTTGACTTTTGATTTGAATTAGGAAAACTAGTTTAAAGCAAATACTTTGATTTATGGTTTAATAAAACTTAACAAAATATGATTACTTTCGGTTTTAGGTTAGAGATTCACTATGATCTTTAGCAAACTTAGATGTAGTTCACATAAACACACTTAAAGCAATTGGTTGAATTGAAGTGACAAAATGGAACAAACTTTTAAAGACTTGTTTATTCGCACAGATGCCAATCTAAATATAACAAGTAACTTGTAAATACCAATGAGCTTACGATGCAAGGAAACCGAAAACTGATGGCAACACAAAATCACTCAATCATAAATAAATCGTTTAAATCAAACAAACCAATGTAAAAGTCGTGTCTTTAACATCCAAACAACGAAGTTCAAACATAAAAATCAAAGCTTTCTAACTAACCCAAGTGCCCGGAAGCAATCATGAAGAAACTAGCCTCTCATGGTGGAAATCGGATTCATCATGGTGTTTGTTGAATTGGATGATTGGATCTCGAATCGGTGGTAGTTGGAATCTTCGGGATGATTGGAGCTGCTCAAAAGTGCCTAAAAACCTTGAAAAATCGTCCTCAAAGCTTGAAAACTCGAAACCCCTAATTTTGGGACGAAACCCCTTTTTATAGGTCCAGCCGCTGCATTTGCGAAGCCCAGATCTGACAAGACCGTAAGCTACGGCCCCTAGACCGTAGGTTACGGCCACCTTACGGCCTGAGACCATAAGCTTACGGCCTCCTTACGGCCTTCCCCAAAAACTCTCTGTTTTACGGCCTTTTGACCATAGGCTACGGCCTTTCCCAAAATTGCCCCAAAATGTCCACTTTTCATCGTTTTATCTCCCGAGCACCTGAAACACATTAAAAGCTCAAAGTAACATCGTTCTCAAATGTTAAGCACATAAAATAGCTTCATTTACCATCAAAACTCATGGTTAACTACACCCCGATCACATCCCCACACTTGAGTTTTGCTTGTCCCAAGCAAAGTCGTTCACACACTTTGACAAGAGAGCATTCCCAACATGTTCGATTAAGGTCTCAAGTCATACCCAATCCCCAAGACTTACATCAGTCAATAGATTTACATTCCAGCAAGTAATAGTGGTTGCGTATAAAACATGGAATATCACCTTATTCAACTTGACACCTTTCAAGTTTCTTACATGCATGCAATTGCAATACTCACAATGAACACTCAACTCAGGTTGTTTATGGACTAGTTATAATGTACTAGTATTTCTGCAAGCTCTCAAAACCAATAATGAAACACCAAAGTCATAGGCTTGTATAGCAATCAAGTCTTCACCAATTCACACATAACCATACACAAATCAAGAGGATTTGAATGGGTTGTAATGGTAAGCTGAGGTTAAGGGTGTGGAAAGGAATTTGAGGGTGACGAAAGTGGTGAAATTTCAAGTAACTAAAAGAAAACAAAATTAACAAACATAAACCCACTTATAATTTACTAATTGAAGCACAATAACTTTTTTTTTTCTTTTTCTCTTTTTTTTTCTTTTCTTTTTTTAACAGTAACAAAGAATACATACGAAAACCGCTAACTTTGCTTGCATTTCACCACTTGGGTTTAAAACAAAAGGCTTAAAAGGCTTACATGGAATGTGAAATGTGTTGTTATGTGAAGTTGAAGAATTTTTTTTAATTTACAATTTCTAGCTGTGGTCAAAATTATGTAGGAGTGAGCATTTTCATGGCAGTTCTGGCCGTTGGGAGTATTTCACCAAAGTAAGTTTAACATGCAATAAATATTTATTTCGCCGGGTTTCATACGTTTTATGTTATTTTGAGTTGCCAGTGCAGACCTTATCCTTTCTTCACTCTATAGTATTACATCTCTGTAGAATGTTTCCATGTGCGATAATCATCTTTGTAGATTGTTTGCTAACACAATTACTGTCATCTTACGTACCAGTGAAGTTTGGAGCTTCTTTTATATGGATATAATATGTTTACATTTATTTACATTTATTTGTTTTCCGCACAATTTCTGCACTCATGCCTCCATTTTCTCTTTGTCTAACATGCAATGGTATCTTGACAGTGGAAGCTTCTGGGGGCAATGGTGAAGATAAGATGATTGGTTGTGATTCCAAAGGTAGCTTTTGTTCATGGTTTGTACACTGCAATTTTAAATATGTAACTGAACAGTTTTGAAGTGCTTATCTTTTTGTCACTATCTTTCATGAATTTTTTTCCCTTTGACTACTAAATTTTCTGGTGGTTTGCGTGTATCATTCAAAGATAAAACAACTTTAGACACTAGCATGTCTTGTCTCCACAGTGGCTCTATGCTAAACCAGGCAAGAGCAGGATGGTGAGTTTCTCTTTAAATCAGTGCAGAAGCATATCTATAAACATGGTATCATTGAAATATGTAGTATACTTTAGTTGGTTGGTGCACATAACTACATTACTAGGATAGATATAGTTGTTAGACTCTAATGTTTTTGTGTAGTACTATTAAGATCAACGCTCTAATGTTTTTGTGTAGTACTATTAAGATCAACCCTGGAAAAATGGGCAGATTGGCTAACGGGTCAGTATGGGTTCGGGTCGGAACGGGTTCGGGTCGGAACGAGTTTTAAGCAAGATCACTTTTGATCTAAGTGGGTCGTTTTTAAAAATCATGAATTTAGTTCAAGTTAAATGGTGTTGTAATTAAACAAATAGTGTATTTAGATAATTTTTAGTGATTTTCTCATCGAATATACTATTGATTATTGACCATTCTTACCAGTTTTATAGCAAATCCATTAAAATAGGGAATAAAATAATGGAATAAAGTTATTTTGGTTCATATAAACTTTAAGCAAGAATGCATACAACGATGACACTTGCCTTTGCCACGACACCGACACTCATTTCTAACAAGTGTTGCAATGCATTTTTTTCTTCCAACGTTTTGATATTCCACCTCATGCCGCCGCAACGCATGGTTTCGATAAGTAATCCTAATTGTTCACATACATCTTTGACTACATATGGTGAAGATTATGTTGTTGTTCTTCCTAAAACTGTTAATTTGTCACTTTCTTTCCTGAAATAGTTACATAGCTTATTTTTGGCATGCAGGATGCATAAAGTAACTATATAAGACTGTTTCTTTTAGACTCGCCAGGTACGCTTTAAAACGAACGATAACATATATATGCAACCATATAATCACATTATTTCCTTTAAATGCTATGCTATAAAAGAGAAAAAAATAATGTCACAAATACTATTGGACTCGCCACTTATACTAACGGTATTCTTAACCAAATTGAAACACGTATTCTCCGCCGCAACGCGCGGCGGGAATAAAACTAGTATATATTAAAAACAAAGTGGCTAATGAATAGTATAGTTGGGTAGTTTTTGGTTTTTAATCTTTGATTTCCATATAACTATAAACCTTTTAATTTAGGCAACATTCTAACAGTAGCATGGGTATGGGCTCCCACACCTATCCATTAACGTGTACAATGTACAGAAGAGAAGTACTAAAAAAAGGCAAAAAAAAATGGTGCAGGCCTTCTTTGTCTTTTAGAGCAAGGGAAAATAAATCCCAATGGGTTTCAGTACGTCATTCAACCAAGCCTCTCGCTCAATGTTTTCAGAACCGGACCGGACGTCAAACTGATCTCCTTACCGGTTAGAGGTCCGACCGGATTTAAAAATCGGATGATTTTATAAACATTTTATAAATATATATATATATATATATATAGGGGAAGGTTCCCCTAAAAAGTCTATTTTGCCTAAGAAGGCTAAGAAGGATTTTAAAAACTCGAAAAACGAACCAAACAAACTCCGATTGAACTCATTTTTACGTCATTGGAACCGGCTTGTCGAACCCTAAAACCCAAACCCTAAATCATAAACAATAAACCCTAATACTAAAACCAAAACTTTAAAAACAAATCTTTAACATAAAGATACAACTTAAAAGCTAAAAACCAAGCCCTAAAACCTAAAATCTAAATCTAGATGTTAAAACGAAAACTTAAAATCTAATATTGTAGGGCTCGATGAGACGGTTCCAATGCCATCGAAATGAGTTCAATCGGAGTTCGTTTGGGTCGGTTTTAAAGTTTTTAAAAATCCTTCTTAGCCTTCTTAGGCAAAAAAGACTTTTTATTTGATCCTTACCCTATATATATATATATGTAAAATAAAAAATTAAAAAAAAATAAAAAACCGGTTCAACCACCGGCCCGACCACCGGTTTTCCGGTCTGACCACCGGTCGCCGGTTCAACCGGCCGGTTATCACAAAAACGGTTTTGAACGTAGAACCGGACCGCTATACCCTCCGAATCCCGGTCCGACCGGCCGGTCCGGTCCGGGATTGAAAACACTGCTCTCGCTCCATCTTCAGCACCATGGAATGGATATCTAACCTGAGATCGTGAATCATCCCCACCAAGCTTTGTCAGTTGGAACTGTTAGAAGAACAATAGTGAAAGAATGCAAGTTCGTGTTCATGGTTTCGTTGTTGGGTGTTGAAAGGGGAATGATTCACCCTAATTTCGAATCTTGATCATTTCTATCGTAGAGGTAATTTTATTCTAGTTGTTTTTGTTTACTCAAATTTTAGGGTTTAGATGTTACTCATTGATTCAAGGCCTAATTTTTGGTAAACTTTCTTTTTATGCTTGATGTTTATCTTTGGTGTTATATTTTAGATACGTTTTCAAATCTTTGATTGAATTGGAATTTGATCATTGTGGAATCACATTGATGATGTTGAATTTTTCTTAGACTATTGTTAACAAAACATTCAAGCTTTTGTTGCTGGTCTTCTACTATGGGCTCGACGATCTCTCTATCGAGGTAACTTTTTGAAATCAGTATTTTTATCAGGTCTAATTATAGTAAAATGAATTAGACGTCTTTGGTTGATAGGTTTGATACATGAAGCTTTGATGATGTGATTGTCATCTGTAGGAACGTGGCAGTTATAACTGCCAAAATTTTCAGGTATGATAAGTTGTATGTTCCTAAGCATACTGGGTTTGTGCTTCAAATAAATAAATCATTAACCATCTCATGTTAATTTTAATTCATTACGGATTTTTACTTCAACAGTATCATACTGACTTATTATTGGGAAAATTCCCATAATAGCCAAGTTGACCATCTTTTTTCCCAAAATGTCCATATGCCCACTTCCATTATAGGCGCCGCCGCCCGTAAATATACGGGCGCCGCCCGTATTTTTGCCCAATCACGTCGTCCCATGTGGTCGTTATGGGCGCCCACGCCCGTAAAAAATCAGACCCGCCTATAAACTTTAAACCATGGTCACGGGCGCCGGGCCCATTCTGACAAGCGTGTCACGGGCGTCCCGCCCGTAAACAATTTTTTAATATTTTTGCATCGGCGTGTGTACCTCTTTGTCCCATATCCACTCTACGGGCGCCCAAACCTAGTTCATGGGCGTCCCGAACCTAATTATAGGCGTCGCGCCTCCATTCCTTTGTCTATGGGCGTGCCGCCCGTATATTCAAAATTTCGTGGGTGTGACGCCCGTAAACCGAAGACTTTTTCTCCTACACGGTCGTTCCGCCCGTATCCGGTTTTAGACCACAGGCGCGCCGCCCGTGGTCGTCCCGCCTCCATAGCCGGCTTCCCCCTCCATAGTCGTGCGCCCATAGTGAAGTTTGGGTATGGGCTTGGCGCCCATACAGTTCCCGCCCACGAAAGAAGCAATTTAGGCCACATGGGCGTTCGCCCCTAGTGAATTTCGGGTATGGGCTTGGCGCCCATACAATTTCCCGCCAACGATGACTTCCATTTTCCCTCCAAAATGTTGTCTTTCCTTTTATATGCTTTCAGATATTATGTTGAGACCACAAAACGAGTTCAATTTTTGTTTTGTTGGACAAATTGAAACATTTTACTTTGTTGGAAATCACGTGCAAGAGTGGACCATTTGATTTTGTTGGAGAATTTGTTTTGCACGTGGCATATTTCTGTTTTTTTATATATAATAGAAAATGGAACAGGTTGGTGTATTTCATCATACATATTTCAATTTCTGTTTTGCACGTGACTTGTTATTTTTTTTTTTTGTATCAAGTGTATGTTTATATATGTTTTATTATAAATCACTTATTATATTTTTTTTTGTATCAAGTGGATGTATGCTTATATATGTTTTATTAGAAATCACTTATTATATATATATATATATATATATATATATATATATTTTGTATCAAGTGGATGTTTATTTATATATTATTTTTTAGATTTATCTTCACATAAATTCGGTAGTTGAATTATTAAAATTAGATGATCGATCCCTTCTCACATACCATTACTAATCTCACCTTTATATTTTGTAGGCGCAATGTAAAACTCGTATATCATGGAGAAATGTTGAACTCGTGAAAACTGTCATTGAAAGAAACGATAACAGAAAAAATATTTGGAATCAACAATGTTTCGGATGCTGGTTAGATCTGCAAAGCACTCAACCAGATGGCAACCTAATTCATTCTATTTTACAACTTCAACAGGACATAAACCTCGAGCCCGAGTTCGACGGTATAAACTACGTATTCAATAATCAAACCCCATCGTTACGTTTTGGGCCTCGAGAGTTTTGTGTAATTACCGGATTCAAATTTGGTGACAACACGAATAAAAGTAAAGGCGGTTGTGGATTTATCAACCGTATACTAGCTGATAATATTGTGATGCCGTTTTCTGTAGACGATTTAAAAACACTTTTAGAAGAAAAAAAACATTTTTGATGACGCGGACGTTGTGCGTCTTTCGATGTTGTTGTTACTTTACTCTCTGTTTATGGGAGTTGAAGCAGATAAAAGAGTCAAAAAAGAACACCAAATGCTAATTGACGACTTTAATGCATAGAACGATTATAACTGAGGTTCATATCTGTGGGGTAGGACATATCCTAGCCTTTTAAATGTTTTGATGAAGAAAAAAACAATACCGGGAAAGAGGCTCCAATATTCTCTTACCGGCTTTATTTGGGTGTTTAAGGTATAATTCTTTTTTTTACTTAGTTTGTTAAAATATAAAAAAGAGTAGTAAAATATGATGTTAATTTTAATTCATTTAACAGATTTGGATATACGAATGCTTTCCGTATCTAAGGAAGGTATGTACGTATAAAGAAACCTTACCTAGGGGGATTGGATGGCAAAAAATCCAAAAAAATAAATTCTCAACGGTTGCAAAGATTTTAAACCAATCAACACAGGTTTGTTATTTTGTTTGTTATTATATGAATTTATTCGTAAATATTTAAAGTTATTTAACATAGTGTTTAAATAATACAGATGGAATTTTTGCCCATAAATCTAATGCCAACAGCTGTTGAGTTGAGTCAGAACTGGCTTCAAGAAAGCTTCAACTACATTAATATTATGTTTCAGTCCAGAGTTGGTGGATTGAATCAACAAAACATTGATTTTGAAGACGTTTACAGGCCGGATGGTAACGGTTTTTTTGACAATATATTTGTCAATTTTAACAATGATGATGTAAATAATATTCCGTTCGGAGGAACAAAAGCAGAATCGAGCAACTCTAATATGAATTCGATTATTGAGAAGCTTGATTTAGTGTTTAAGTATCAGGAAACACAACATCAGTTTTATCAGGTATTAATTTCAATTTATTATATATATATATTAATTTTGAATACTTTAAAGTTAATTTATAAATTTTTTTGATTTGTTTGTTTTTCATTCAGGGATATTTGGATAAAAAAATCAACCCCTTTATTTCAAGGATGGATGTAAAATTTGTTTAATACAAATAAATTTTAATTAATGTTTAATTTGAATTTTTTTATATAACCTTTATATTTAACACAGGAATATGCTTCTGGATACGGAAGCAAAGAACTTGAAGAAGATGAAGATGATGCGGTAAAAATTTCTCATGATCCCAAATTTGCAACCCCATCATCCCAAATGATCGGCACTTGCAAAGACAAAGTGACTTTCATAACTTATATATGTATACGTATACGTATACGTATACGTATACGTATACGTCTACGTATACGTATACGTATACGTATACGTATACGTCTACGTATACGTATACGTCTACGTATACGTATACGTATACGTATACGTAGACGTCTACGTATACGTATACGTATACGTAGACGTATACGTCTACGTATACGTATACGTATACGTAGACGTATACGTCTACGTATACGTATACGTATACGTCTACGTATACGTCTACGTATACGTCTACGTAGACGTCTACGTATACGTATACGTATACGTCTACGTATACGTAGACGTATACGTATACGTAGACGTATACGTATACGTAGACGTATACGTATACGTAGACGTATACGTAGACGTAGACGTATACGTATACGTATACGTATACGTAGACGTATACGTATACGTAGACGTATACGTAGACGTATACGTATACGTAGACGTATACGTAGACGTAGACGTATACGTATACGTATACGTATACGTAGACGTATACGTATACGTAGACGTATACGTAGACGTAGACGTATACGTATACGTATACGTATACGTATACGTATACGTAGACGTATACGTATACGTATACGTATACGTATACGTAGACGTATACGTATACGTAGACGTATACGTAGACGTAGACGTATACGTAGACGTAGACGTATACGTATACGTAGACGTATACGTAGACGTAGACGTATACGTAGACGTAGACGTATACGTAGACGTAGACGTATACGTATACGTAGACGTATACGTAGACGTATACGTATACGTATACGTATACGTAGACGTATACGTATACGTATACGTATACGTATACGTATACGTATACGTATACGTATACGTAGATGTATATATTTATAAAAAAACGTTTAAACGTATACACTTTAAATTTGCAGTTTACCTCAATAAAGGGACAAGGAAGAAGAATAAAGAAAAAATCAAAGCTGCTTACAACACCGTATCAAGGGTTTGAGACAACTCCTCAAGACAAAGAAGTGGAAACTGTTGGATTCACTGAACAATTGTTGAATGAGTTGTCAAACAACAAAATTTTTTGGATATATACAAAGTTTAATCCGAATGTCGCTCTGGATTGTGAGTTTTGGCAGGCAACAAAAAGTGGTTGGTTTGAGACACCGGTAAGTTTATTTTTTACAAATTATTTTTTTTACAAAAAGTGGTTATTTTTTACAAATTATTTTTTTTTTCACAGCATATGGGTTATTGGATAAATAAATTAATTTTAGAAAGAGAAACAGATGCGGACTGGACCATCTTACCCTCTTTTATCTTGTCTTCCGTTCAAATGTTTAAAACATGGTTCCACGATCTTGCAACCGGTCAAATGTGGCCGTTTCCTTCTATAGAAAATGTTGATATCGTAAGTGACATACTAACTAATCTGTAGTTGCTACCACAAAACACAATGCATTATGATAACTACTATTTTTATTATGCAGTTTTATATACCGGTTAACGTGACAAACCAACATTGGTGTCTCGCGGTAATAGATTTTCCAAAATGGACAATGACTATTTATGAATTATGACAGTTAAAATTAATTTTTTAGTATGTTAATTAATTAAAAATATGTACTAATTTTTTTATGTAGCTTTCCGGGAATTTGCGGGGACGCTAGAGACCAAATTTTGGGATTTTTGGACACTATGTTTCCCACCTGGTTGGCGTATAATAATTATGATATGGGACCTGCCTTTAGGCATCCTTCTTTCATTCGTGGGTGTCCGAATGAGGTTCCACATCAGAAGGGATTATTAGGAGATTGCGGTGTTTGGGTTTGTATATTTTTAGAGAGATTGATAAAAAATGAGAACGTATACATTCCTGACGAAGAAACCGAAAAAGCGACAAAAGAATTTCTTTGGAATTATTGTAAATTAATGTATGAGCATAAAGTTAGATAATACTCTAAGTAGAATCTAATTTGTAATTTATTTAATTAATATGTAATTTTTTTTATCTTGTTGTCAAATACACGTTTCTTGTAAATTGATGTAAATGTAATATTTTTTTGGTGTTTCAATTATAGTGTTTTCACGTTTCTAGTATTTTTTACGATGAAATGTTTTCTAAAGTGTGACAATTGCAGTTGAAAATTATGTCATCAATGACATGAGCACATGTGGTTGTTCTTAAAATCCACGTTGATCTGATGATTGTAATTATTACAGATTGATAGTATCCGAGAAATGATGAACGTATGCGAAAACCGTGCGCGAAACTGAGTTACAGATTGTCCGGAATCGCGAAACGAAGAAAAATCCAAAAATTTGAGAAAACACGCCCCAGGCGGTACGCTTGGCGCCAGACGTTCTCGCTAGGCGGTACGCCTAGAGCCACGAAATAAATCTGGAAGCTACTCCTTCCGCGCGGTACGCCCCAGCCCAGTCTCCTACTTGGGGCGATGCGCCTGGCTTGGTAAGTCGGCAAAAGTTGATTAAAACTATCAGATTGCATCCAGAAGCTTATTTCTTTCTTCTTCTCGACGTTTTTTCACTTCCAGATGCACAAATCTTCATTTTATCATCCCAAACTCAATTCTAAAGGTAAACATCCCAATCGCGCTAAGGAACGTTTCTGCAAGCCCTGATCGTCGTTTTACGCTCAGAAATCCGTCAGATCATGTAATGGTTTGTTTTAAACCTTCTAGCTTGACAACGATTGATTAGATCTTGATTTTGAACGTAATGATATAGGTAGGATTGTTGATTGTTGCCTAGATGATTGCTAGGATTGATTATAAACGAAAAACTCGACATGTTAACGTGTAAATCCTTGTTTTGATCCGTTGTAATGCTCGATTTGCATGAAATCATACCCATGATTATAATGGTTTAAACCATTTGATTATGACAATGTAGGTGATTAGTTTGATTAATCTTTGAAATGCAACGTTAAATCCAAGTATTTCAAACTAATCACAATCGTTAACATACTCATTGGAACGATTATCTGATGTTTATGATAACAGTCAGATTAGTATGTTAAATATGGTTATTAAACCTATTTTAATACTACATTGTGATATTTCATGATATTTGGGTAATCAATAACAAGGATTGATCATTCCTAAGCCATTAATCTGTCTAGAAACTGTTTTAGTATTATAATCAACAACATTAACTATTTGGTTAATCCGAGATTATTCTGATTGATCAAGTGTGTCATCAATCTTGGATTAGGAACCTAATTCAGTGTAGGTTCCTACATTATCATACATTGTATGATATAACATTAAATATACTAATTAAATACTTAACATCAGTTTGATGACTGTTAAGACAATGTCTTTGACATTGGACGTTCAGAAAAATTAATCAGTAAGTTAGAACATAAATAATTAATTTAACATAAACAATTGCAGAAATTAGCTACCACTACTATTCTGCGTGTGATATTACCACTCTCCTGACTTCAGGTGAGTTTCGTACAACCCCTTTTATTATTAATGTTTTACAAACATCGGGGAATCATTGTGGAACTATTTCTTAAACATATGATATGTATCACTGTTATCTGCGTGATTTCATGTGACTTTTGTGTGATTTCATGGGATTTTGCCGTTAGTATCTTTATCACAATATCAAAAGTCATCATCTCTTGAAATGTATCTAGTGAACCCATGTGGGGCCGAACAGAAAACAATGATAGTACTATCGGCTGACAACCCATTTGCCGGGATCTTGCAACTCCCCTTGGTGTAAATGTTTGTTATCTGTTTCCAGAACTTTTTAATGTAGTGATAAACATTAAGACAATGAGGCATTAAGATGTTACCTACGGGTAGTTTCTTATAGAACAGAACGTCCGAAAGGAACTAGATACGGGTCCCATGGTTATCTTGAAGTGAACACTTTGAGAACTTACATATCATATCATATTGTTGAACATGAACTTTACGAACTCACCAGCTTTGTGCTGACGTTTAAATCTAAACCTTTTGCAGGGAGACAGTGACTGCCGGGTGAGGATGCACCTTATAAATATTTGTAATTAAATAAGTTAGTCATGTAATAAACTTAGTTTGTGAACTGTACTGTTGATTGTAATGACGATCCTTGTAATATATTTACTTTAAGTTAATCTGTGTGCTATGATATCGGATCAAGTAAGTCACACCTCATCTTTGAGACATCATCACTATGCTTCCACAACCTTCTTAGAGTGACGAATGACATCATCTCAGGTGACAAGTGGTGGGGGTGTGACATGGTGGTATCAGAGCCACATGTTATAGAATTTAGGTGGACTTAGAGACCTAGACTATAACCATAGGCTCGAATAGTGACACAGAGAGCACCGAACATAATTAACGAACAAAACTTGTTTTGAATTAAGCTAGGATAATAAGGTGGTACAAACTCCAGTTATGAGTGGCCAGCATAACTGAAATTTGCAACACGTGTGCATTCTAGTGAACTTCAATGCAAGCAGAACAATAATAACTATAAGAACGATTAGTTGCTTTGAGATAGGAAGAGATGTCATATCATGTTCATGTTCATGTTGAATATTATTATTCAATATTTATTTCATGGTACTGATTTGGGAATTTGTTTGTACAGCGATGGCCAACCCACCTGAGCGTTACATTTACCAGAGGTTTCCATATGTTATACTTGATGACACGCCGAGTTTGAGCTCGGGTTCTGATTCTGATCCTACGGAGGCGACTTCGTCTGCATCACAGGCTGCACCACTGGTGCCACACACACCATCACCTATACCAGCTACGTCACCACCACCATCAGTCCCATCTGTTTCACCTAGACATTCTCAGGCTCCGCTTGAGGATGCAGCAGCACAAAGGAGACAGAGCCCCTCACCTCAGAGGGTGCCGGCTTGGGACGGATTGAGACGTATGCGGGGTCAAGCCCGCAAGACTAGAGGGTTACCTCCACGGCGACAGATGGATCCCAGGGATGAGCCTAACACTATACATGAGGTGGGAGAATCCTCCCATCAAGCTGAGCTACGGGCGCAGTTGCAGCAAGTCACCCAGGACTTGCAGGGGACACGACAGAGCTTGCAGCAGTGTCAGGCTACAGTAGAGGATACTCGCATGACTATACTGGAGATCCTTACTTCCCACTTGACCTTATGAATCAAATGAAGACTCTAGATACTGACACTCGAGTGTGGAGAGTAGCAGTTGAGGACAGACTAAGGAGGACTTGGGGACAGATTGTGATGGATGCATTCTGGCAGCAGGTGGCAGTGATGAGGGAGAGATGTGTATGGATGAGAGAGGTAGTGATGGGCATAGTTGAGGGGATGAGTCTAGAGGCTAGACTACTATGTTTAGCTATAGTGTTAGCCACTATAGCTATTCTGATGGCTTGCTTACCGTACTTTCTACAGTAAGGTCTCATATGGGTGTGCGTGTTTTGGGATCATCATTGTATATACCATCAGTAACAAACGGATAGGTTGAGAGTTGGATGTTTGGGGGATGTTTTTGATGAAAAATAGATCCCCGGTATCTAGTTGTAATGTCATGGTTTTCTGGCAGTTTATGTAACAAAACTTCTGGTTGTATAAAAACTAGTATGATAGTAATAAAATGGTTATTATGGATATTTGGTTGTATCTACTGTATTGTATGTGATGTGTAAATTGTGTATGCATATCAAACATTTCAAAGTTCTGTGTGGTAACATTTCAAAATCCTGTGTGGTACATTTCAAAGTCCTGTGTGGCAACATTTCAAAATCCTGTGTGTTACATTTCAAAGTCCTGTGTGGCAACATTTCAAAATCCTGTGTGGTACATTTCAAAGTCCTGTGTGGCAACATTTCAAAATCCTGTGTGGTACATTTCAAAGTCCTGTGTGGTACATTTCAAAGTCCTGTGTGGTACATTTCAAAGTCCTGTGTGGGAACATTTCAAAATCCTGTGTGGTACATTTCAAAGTCCTGTGTGGCAACATTTCAAAATCCTGTGTGGTACATTTCAAAGTCCTGTGTGGCAACATTTCAAAGTCCTGTGTGGCAACGTTTCAAAGTCCTAAATGATCATATATCAAAAACATGTAAATAATAACATATCAATATTGATGTCACAATGCCGTGAGCTGAGTGATAATATAACATGTTTTTGAAATAATAGGACTAAGTATAACTACAAACATTTGTATAATCACTGTGTATTGAGAATGTATCTGGACTATATCAATGTAGTTATACTATATTTTCATATAATCACATTTAACATTAGAAATTTTCAGTATAATTGAATATGATTGAATTTATGTGATCAAACGGGTTATATCTTTAATGTTCTTGAACTGACCTGAGTTTATCTGTATGTGAGCAGAGTAATGGCTCCTAAAAGAGGTCGACCGGCTAAGAAAGCTACTAAGAACATTATTAACCCTGAGCAGAACCAAGTCCCACCTATGAATATTGAATCAAATCCGGATCCACAGATCAATCCGGAAACAAACGTGGTTCCACCTGAAAATTTGGAAACAAATACTGTTCCACCGGTGAACCCTGAAGTGAACACTGTTCCACCTGCTGGTGCAAGTGGATCTGAACTGAACGAAGCAATGATAGCACGAATCGTAAGAGAACAACTATCAGCTTGTGGTGTTTTGACACAACACCAAACACATGTCACTATGGGTTCTGGTGGGGACCACGATCACATGGAACATAATGCTACTGGTGGCCACATAGAAACTCATAATACCACTGGTGCAATAACCACAAAAACAATTGCTCCTGATCCACCACAGCAAGGATGTACTTACAAGTACTTTGCTTCTTGCAACCCTCCTACTTTTATAGGCAAAGAAGGAGCGGATGGACTCATAAGGTGGATTGAGGAGATGGAAACAAAACTTAAGATCAGCCAATGTTTAGCAGAGCATAAGGTGACTTATGCTGCTTGTCGTTTGAAAGAATCAGCTCTAACCTGGTGGAATACCCAGGCTAAAACTTTGGGCTCAGCTACAGTTGACTCGATGGGTTGGAACGATTTTAAAACTCTGATTATGTCAGAGTACTGCCCGGCCAATCACTGAAATTCAAAAACTCTAAGAGGAATTCTAGAATCACTCGATGATCGGTGCTGATTGTTTAGCTTATACCGATCGGTTTCACGAACTTACTTGCTTACTTCCCAATATGTTTCCTACAAAAGCAGCTTTGATTGAGACGTATATCAAGGGTCTGGTTCCCCAGATTCGGGGAATGGTAACTGCAGCTGAACCTACAACTCTTAAACGTATAATTGTTTTGACCACTAAGTTTACCGATGAGGCGGTAAGGAGTCGTACTTTGTCCACAAAAACTCAGACGGCGGTGGGCCGTAGTGATGTCGGTACCTCGAATGTTTCTAAAGGTACCAAACGAAAGTGGTTTGGTAAAACAAAAATGAAAGCTCCGGCTGAGACTAGCCAGAACAAACCAACTTTGAAGAACTATGGTGCAACTGTTCCTGAGAGGAAAGCCTATACTGGACAGGCGCCCAAATGTAATCGGTGTTCATTTCATCATACTGGACCGTGTCCTGTTTGTGCCAACTGTAATAGAGTTGGACACTACACTAGATATTGTAACTTGCCTGCTCGTCAACCAAACCAAGCACCACAACTAACCACTCAAACCAACCGGTCATGCTTCAAGTGTGGAAGTCCTGACCATCTTATGAGAAACTATCCGAACAATAACAACACCAATCCGGGAAATGAAGCTAGAGGGAGAGCTTTTCAGATTGGTGCGACCGAGGCAAGGTATGATGCTAACATTGTCAATGGTAAGTTTCTTCTTAATAATCTATACATATCAGTTCTATTTGATACAGGGGCAGATAAGAGTTTTATCTCTCCTGAATTTGCATCATTACTCTCATTAACTACGGTAAATCTAGAAACTCCTTATGTTATTGAACTTGCTAATGACAAGTTAATCAAAACTAGCAGTGTTATTCAAGGGTGTTCCTTGAATTTGAATGATCATCTTTTCAATATCAATTTACTTCCTATTGAGCTTGGGAGCTTTGATGTTGTGGGCGGTATGGACTGGCTTTCTGATAACCAAGCGGAAGTTGTATGTCAAAACAAGATGATCCGTATTCCATTACCTGACGGTAATACACTGATAGTTCAAGGAGAACGACCCGGTCGGAAACTTGGTATCATTTCTTGTATGCAAACTCAGAAATGCTTACGGAAAGGTTGTCAGGCCTTTCTAGCACATGTGATAGAGAACTGTTCTTTACAAAAACGTATCGAAGATATTCCAGTAGTCAAGGAATTTCCTGAAGTTTTTCCTGAGGATATATCATGATTACCCCCAGTGAGACAAGTTGAATTTCATATTGACATGATTCCAGGTGCAGCACCTGTAGCTAAAGCTTCTTATCGTTTAGCACCCTCAGAGATGCAAGAGCTTTCAGGTCAACTGCAGGAACTGTTAGACAATGGTTTTATTCGACCTAGTTTCTCACCCTAAGGAGCACCAATTCTTTTTGTGAAAAAGAATGATGGTTCATTCAGGATGTGCATTGACTACAGGGAACTCAATAAACTGAGAATCAAAAACCGTTATCCATTGCCGCGAATAGACGATCTGTTTGATCAACTCCAAGGCGCTACCTATTTCTCAAAAATCGATTTAAGATCCGGATATCATCAGCTACGGATTCATGATGATGATGTTCCTAAAACTACTTTTAGAACTCGATACGGACATTACGAATTTCTACTAATGCCGTTTGGATTAACAAATGCACCTGCAGTTTTCATGGATCTAATGAATCGAGTATGTAGGCCTTATTTGGATAAGTTTGTGATTGTGTTTATTGATGATATTCTTATCTATTCTCGAAACCAACAAGAACATGCTCAACACTTGAAACTGATCTTAGAACTTTTGGCACGTGAGAAATTATATGCCAAATTCTCAAAGTATGAGTTTTGGTTACGAGAAGTTCAATTTCTTGGGCATGTAGTGAATGAAAACGATATTCAAGTGGATCCAAGTAAGATCGAAGTTGTGAAGCAATGGGAAACACCACGTTTAGGACTGGCAGGTTATTATCGCCGATTCATCAAGAACTTTTCAAAGATAGCCTTGCCACTAACCACATTGACACAGAAAAATCAAAGGTTTATATGGGGTTCTCAACAGGAGGAGGCATTCCAACTGTTGAAACACAAACTCTGCAATGCACCTATCTTGGCATTACCGGAAGGTACAGATAATTTCACAGTGTACTGTGATGCTTCTCGTCAAGGTCTTGGGTGTGTGTTAATGCAGAAGGATAAAGTAATTGCTTACGCTTCTCGACAAATGAAAGTACATGAGAAGAACTATACCACTCATGATCTAGAATTTGGTGCATTGGTGTTTGCACTTAAGATTTAAAGACACTATCTGTATGGAACCAAGTGTATTGTATACACTGATCACAAAAGTCTTCAACACATTCTAGATCAGAAAATGTTGAACATGCGACAAAGGCGGTGGGTAGAACTTTTAAATGATTATGATTGCGAAATTCGTTATCACCCAGGCAAAGCGAATGTCGTAGCCGATGCCTTGAGTCGCAAGGAACGAGTCAAACCTTTATGTGTGAAAGTGTTAGGGATGACTATTCAAACCAGTCTAATTCCTCAGATTAAAGAAGCTCAGCAACAAGCTTTACAAGCAACGAACTATCCTGCTGAGGAACTAAGGGGATTAGACAAGCAACTCGAAACTAAGACTGATGGAGTGTTGTATTTCAAAAGCCGAATTTGGGTTCCTTTATTCTGTAACTCCAGAACAATTATCTTGGATGAGGCGCACAAATCCAGGTATTCTATTCATCCAGGTGCTGATAAATTGTATAAAGATCTTAGAGATTTTTACTGGTGGCTTGGAATGAAGAAACACAGAGCAGAATACGTGGATCGATGTTTAACATGTCTTAAAGTTAAGGCGGAACATCAACGACCTTCTGGGTTATTACAACAACCTGAGATTCCCATGTGGAAATGGGATCAGATCTATATGGATTTCATTACTAAATTACCCAGAACATCACGTAATCATGACTCTATATGGGTTATTGTTGATCGCCTTACTAAATCTGCGCATTTCTTACCCATCCGAGAAGATTACTCTATGGATCGACTCGCAAAACTCTATGTTAATGAGATTGTATCTCGACATGGAGTACCAATCTCTATCATTTCTGAGAGAGATAGTCTATTTATGTCACGATTTTGGCAAACTCTTCAGAATGCTCTGGGCGCACAAATCAATATGAGCATAGCTTATCATCCACAAACGGACGGACAGACAGACTGAACGAACGAATCAAACTCTTGAAGACATGCTCAGAAGCTGTGTGATTGATTTTGGGGGTAGCTGGGATATTCATCTTCCACTTGTTGAATTTTCATACAATAACAGCTACCATACCAGTATTCAATGCGCTCCATTTGAAGCACTTTATGGACGCAAGTGTAGGTCACCTATCTATTGGTCAGAAGTAGGTGAAAGTCAAATCATAGGCCCAGAATTCATTCAAGAAACAACTAATAAGATCACACTCATTCAAGAACGAATTAAAGCTGCTCGCGATCGTCAAAAGAGTTATGCTGATAATCATCGTAGAACTTTAGAATTCCAAATAGGTGATCGTGTAATGTTGAAAGTTTCACCTTGGAAGGGCATTTTCAGATTTGGGAAGAGAGGTAAGCTTTCACCAACATTTGTAGGACCATTCAAAATTCTTGAACGAATTGGATCAGTAGCATACAGACTTGAGTTACCTCTTGAACTCAGTAATATTCATGATGTCTTTCATGTATCAAATCTGAAAAAATGCCTAGTTGACGAATCATTGATCGTACCTCTCGAAGAGATTCAAATTGATGAAAAATTTCAGTTCAGTGAAGAACCAGTAGAAGTGATGGATCGAGAGGTTAAAGTATTGAAACGTAGTCGCATACCAATCGTTAAAATTCAATGGAATTCACAACGTGGACCTGAGTATACGTGGGAACGTGAAGATCTAATGAAAGCAAAGTACCCATACCTGTTCTCATAAACGATTGTCATCAAGTATGTGACAATCCGACTTTTCGAATTAACCTCGTTAACTGAAAATAACGAAATCACAAATATGAGGCCCAAGTTAGGCCCAATGAGGCCAAGGTAGGCCCAATGAGCCCAAGGTAGGCCCAATTGTAAATATGAGGCCCAAGGTAGGCCCAATTGTATTTATTAGGCCCAAAAGGATTAACCTAGCCAGCAATGTTTCAAGTGGCCCAATTAGTGACAATTCGGCATTCCGGATTAGGCCCGTTAACCAAAAATTAACGGTAATAACACGAAATCATATGAAAACAACTACAAGGGTTAAAATGGAATAAAATTTATTTAAACAACTCAAAAATTATAAGGATTAAATTTGTAATATCAAGAAATGTGCAATTTTGACTTATAAAGTCAAAATTCATATGATTTACTAGCTAATATTCGAAATATTCAATAATTGGGTTTATAAATGAAAAATTAATTGTCATTAATCATTACAATGATGATTATTAACAACAACAATCCGTTACTAGAACATAAATCGTGGGATTAAACTCAATTGATGATTAAAATGTTAAAACCGTCCTTAATCACAACCCAATTCGCATACTTCGATCATAGATAATCAAATTGAGTTCCCAGAGACTTTAGTCGGCACCTTTAGGGTCTGAAATATCCACCAATTCGATCTCAGAAGCTGTGAGAAGAATATTCAATCGTGGGGATTGCCGAAATCAAGCCTAAAATCGATCTCTTTCAATTGGTTATCAAAACAAGTAAGTAATCACTCCGGCACAATCTAAAACAACCGATTAAGCATAATCCTATGTCAATTTCTGGTTCTAACCTCGAATTGTACAAGTTCGAATTCTAGGGTTCCTCACTTTAAACGAATTGGGGGTTTCAATGTAAATGAATTCTAAAATCAAATAGATTTACATCATCAGTTTCGTGATAAGGTTTTGAACTAAAAACCCATTTCAATTTGATATCACAGTTTCGGATTAAACGATTTCTCATTCTAGGGTTAGTCGACTAAGACAAATTGGGGGTTTTGATATAAATGTGTTCAAAAGTCAAATCAAAGTATATAGATAGTTTCGGAACTTTCTGGAGAATGAAAATACTCTATTAATTTCAACAAACAATTTCGAACTATGTGATTTTGATATTTAGGGTTTTTGATTAAAATGTTTTGGGGGTTTCAATCCAAACGAGTTGGATAATTGAATTAAATACAACAGAAAGATTCGAAATACCTGGGTTAATGATAAACCTATGATTTTTCAGATTAATGTACAGGAAATTAAACGATTTTGAATAGTGAATGGGGTATACATTTTCGAAACACTAGGGATTACGAATTGGGACTTGGTGTTGATTAATAATCGAATTAGGACCATCATTGAACTCGGTTTGAACCCAAGAACAAAACCCCTATGGCTTTGGGATCGATTAGATTCGAATTGGGGCTCAATTGGAGATCAATAGGTTCGGTTTAAGGTGATCAAAGGGAACCGGGGGTTTTATAGCTTGAAACAAATACAAATGGAATTCTATTGCGAAATCTGAGTTAGAGGGACTGGTTTGGGCTTGAGCAGTGTGTCCGGGAGGTCGCGGGTTCGAACCCGGCCTCTGCCGGTTTTTGAGTTTAAAACCTACTATTGGTTTTTAACCCGTAACTTGCTCGTTCTAACTCCGATTTAACCCGTTCGAGTTGCGTTGGAACCGTATCGCGAATACGGACAATCTAAAATAATAAAACGTATATTATTACCCGAAAAATATAGTCGTCTATAAATACGAACATGTTATTATAATCAAATATATATTTATTTGATTTAATTAAACGATTTCAAAGACACACTTACGTACAAACACACGTTTCTAACATTCTAACATACGTGTATTGACACGTATGTGATTTCATATTTTAAACGACATTCCGAGTAACACAATGAACTATTTAAATCACAGATCTTTAGTAGAAGTTTATCTACACGATTTCACGCGTATTGATCATTCTGCTCACTATCAAAGGTGCGTACACGGCCCCTTTCTTATTTTAACTGTTTTGGGGGAGAAAACATGTGCAACAAACACTTTTAGATACATATCACTTGCATGAGTTAGCTGTTTACATTAAGTGCAAACATAGCATTACAAAGTCCTTACATTTCGAACCGTTTAGTTTGCCGTAGTGCAAAGCGTGGTAGTTGGAAATAGATCTATTAGGTTTGACAAACCTCACTTGGTAGATGGGATCTACGCAGGTGTTTGACTGGCCAAACACACATTACTATTGTTTGTGCTAGACAATAGTGGCAAGGCAAAAACATGCTATAGCATGGCAATCGTCAGCTTCGGTGTCAACCACTTATGTAAATAGTACAAATGACTAGCTATCATGACTATGCATGTATGATTATGTTATCTGCAAACATTTACATTTCAAACTGTTGTTCAAAGCAATTGTGATAATACAAACCTGTGTATGCACCAACCTTTGTGTTGACTTGATTTACATGTTTTCTCAGGACACTAAGACACAAGCAAGGACAAGCAGGGACTAGGACATTGAGTCTCATGCATACAGTTTACTTTAGTTGTTGATTTAAAACATTGAACATTGTATTTATGGTTTTGCAATAGTTACTTTCTATTATTAGTTTTCAAACGCTTCCGCAAATGTTAAACTTTGATTTTACAAATTAAGACCAAAGTATGTAATAAAATCATATAGAGGTCTTCGTTATGTCTAATGATCTGAGATCCTGGTTTGTCACGTCCCAAACGGTATGATTCCGTTAGTTGAAAATTGGGGGGTGTGTCAGATTGGTATCAGAGACATTGGTTATAGCGAATTAGGTTTGCATTCGTAGATCTAGACTATAACTGTTAGACATTAGACACACTTGCTTACACGATAGTTTGCATAGCTTGTACATATGATATTATGTAGCAGACATGACATCACCATCCACATTTACTAGTGATATAGAACATTAAGTTGCATCATCACCAGCATCCAAGAAGAGGCAACTTAAGCCAATGGATGTCACGATTCACTACGATGAGAAGATACACATATGACCGAGGGAGAACGACCAGTATTGGCATTGATTCACTAATCTCATTCACAGTTGGGTGCATGAGGAGCGAGTACATCCACCACATACTCATGGAACTACTACTAGTAGTTGGACATTACATAAGATATCCACGGGGTAAGCATTTGCAGCTTTTGTTGCACGTGTGAATCGGGAGATTCACAACATGCGAGAGGCAGCTGAATAGATCACTAGATTACTAAAGGGATGAAATAGTTTCCGTGATTAACAAAAACAAGTCAAGGGATGAAATAGGCTCTTTGACTCACTAACACAAGTCAGGAGATGAAATAGGCTCTGTGACTCACTAAATCAAGTCAAGGGATGAAATAGGCTCTGTGACTCACTAAATCAAGTCAAGGGATGAAATAGGCTCTGTGACTCACTAAAACAAGTCAAGGGATGAATTAGGCCCTACGACTCACTCAAACAAGTCAATGAATGAAATAGATCACTAAGGCTCACTCGAACAAGTCAGGGGATGAAATAGGCCCTATGGCTCACTCAACGAGTCCACCGATGAAATAAACTCAATGACTCAAACAAAACCATTCCTTAGCTTGGGACTATATCTACTAGTTCCATTGAAATTTTTGTTTTGACAAATGATTTGTCACTCTTTACAACACTGACGATAGTTAATAAGGTTGTGCTTCAGCCTTGAAAGGAAAACATCAATTTTCTTTCTAACTCCTCGACAACATTCTTGTAGCTCTTTGTACTTCCACATGTACTGTTTACTAGGACCACTTTATGAACTCATCAATTGTAAGATGATAATTCAAACTCAACTCTTTTTCACACTTGAAGTGCCACCAAACGGACACTGTCACTCGAGTTAAGAAGAATTAGAGTGATTGTGCGGGAAAGATTTCCGTTACAAGTGCCTACGTAAAGGCAAGTTGCATAATATGAAAACCTTGGTGACCTCTATTAGGAGTTAACCATCAACTTGGGAACTTATGGGAGATACATTGACTGCAAGGTGGTCAACTCCAAACAACTACATTAACACTCACACAATGAGTGTCTCGACATCAGATTACATAAGAGAAACACACTCAAGCCGAATAGCTATTCTTGAAGGATCTACACTAGACCCTATATTAGCATTTAACTCAAGTAACTATCCCTCAGTAATTCTTTGGATAGACTATCCAATCATACATCATGTGACTATTGTCTGAATCTTGATGTCCTGAATAAACTCTGAATCCCACAAAAACCAAATAGCTCAAGGTAGGAGGAACTAGAATCCTTATGTAAGGTAAATTGACGATTATGGTGCGCAACGTAATCGTGAATTTACAGGTACGCATGAATTCTGGCGAATTCTATTGTGAGCCTATTTTCGAAACACATACATATAATATTCACCTATCTTTCATTCTAGTAGTTGAAATGAATTCCGTTAACATATCGAGATTCCAACATAACATTCATTAAATTTCCAGCCGTAGTTCTGGTTACTCTGTGTTTGAGAAACACTCATAGTGCGACTTTGCACTTCACTTGGATAACTTCAAATGCATGTCAAAACATCTACTTGCGAACATCTGTAAAGATTCCCTATCAAACGAAGAACGAAATCTGATTTCAGGTGTCTACTGAGCAGAGTTCTCAATGACCACAACAACAACAAGAAACACTCAAAGGATGCTTTGGATGCAAGAAGCCAGGGCATTTCAATTGAACCACACTGGTAGTAACAACAAGAGGAACGAAAACAATGGTCTGAGGGGACAAGCCTTCATGATCATAAGAAGCATAGAGAAAAGCTCGACCTCACTGCAAGTACATATGTGACAAACAAATGTTAGGATCTGTGTTGTTGAATACTGGAACATAAATGAGCTTTGGATATAATGAATTTAGTGGAATATTTGCCATAACCTTAACACCATTAGAGGTTGAATAGACTGTAGTACTAGCTGATGGCAAGTTAATCACAGTAGAACATATTCTCAAAGGTTGTGTCCTAGACTTGATGGGTCAAACATTGGACATTGACTTTATGCCTATCGCATTAGGAAGTTTTGATGTAGTCATAGGCATGGACTGGTTGTTCAAACACCAGGCTGAAACAGTAGGCTATCAAAAGATCGTTCGTATACCGTTTTCATATGGAGAGACACTGTATGTACAAGGTGAGAAGAGCAGTACGCCACTGCGTCTCATATCTTGTGTGAAAGCACACAAATGTCTGCGTAAAGGTCATACAGCAGTTATAGCACTTATAACTGAGAAGCCGGTAGCTGAGAAGAAGATCGAAGACATCCCAGTAGTTTGTGAATTTTTGAAGTACTTCCAGAAGACTTACTGGGATAACCGCCTATCAGACAGGTGGAATTTCGAATCGACCTTACACCAGACGCAGCACCGATAGCTAGGGCGCCTTATCGACTTGTACCGTCAGAGGTGCAAGAATTATCTACACAATTGCAAGAGTTGTTGGATAAGGGTTTCATACGACCTAGTTTTTCACCGTGGGGAGCTCCAGTTTTGTTTGTTAAGAAGAAGGACGGGACTTTCCGTATGTGTATCGATTACCGGGAACTTAACAAGGTTACCATCAAAAACCGGTATCCGTTACCTAGAATTGACGATCTGTTCGATCAGTTGCAAAGTTCGAGTTACTACTCGAAGATTGATCTCAGATCGGGTTATCATCAACTAAGAGTCCAGGAGGAGGATATTCCAAAGACAGCATTCAGGACGCGCTATGGCCATTATGAGTTCTTGGTCATGCCATTTGGGTTGACAAACACTCCAGCTGTATTCATGGATCTCATGAATCGTGTTTGTAAACCTTATCTTGATAAGTTTGTCATTGTTTTCATTGATGACATTCTCATCTATTCTCAGACGGAGGAGGAGCATGCTGAACATCTCCGATTGCTACTAGAATTATTGAAACAAGAGCAACTGTACGCTAAGTTCTCGAAATGTGATTTCTGGATGCGAGAATTACAATTCTTGGGTCATATAGTCAATGAAAAGGGCATACATGTTGATCCAGCAAAGATTGAAGCGATTAAGAATTGGGAAGCGCCAAAGACCCCTACCGAGGTACGACAATTCCTTGGTTTGGCGGGTTATTACCGACGATTCATTGAGGGATTCTCAAAGATCTCTCAACCACTTACAGCTCTTACGCACAAGGGAACGAAGTATAACTGGACGGATAAACAGGAAGCTGCATTCCAGTTATTGAAACAGAAACTCTGCAGTGCACCGATTCTGTCCTTACCGGAAGGGACGGAAGATTTTGTGGTGTATTGTGATGCATCTGCACAGGGTTTGGGATGTGTATTGATGCAACGTGATAACGTGATTGCTTATGCTTCAAGGCAACTACGACCACACGAAAAGAATTACACTACTCATGACTTGGAGTTAGGAGCAATGGTTTTTGCTTTGAAGATTTGGAGGCATTACTTGTATGGAACTAAGTGTACCATTTACACTGATCATAAGAGTTTGCAACATATCTTTGATCAAAAGGAGCTTAATATGAGACAACGACGATGGGTTGAGTTGTTGAACGATTACGAATGCGCGATTAAGTATCACCCGGGAAAAGCTAATGTGGTAGCTGATGCTTTAAGCAGAAAAGATACTTCAACAAGACGGGTTCGCGCACTTATGATTACAATACATACTGATTTACCTAATAGGGTACGCAGTGCTCAGAGCGAGGCCTTGAAAAAGGAAAACTTGGTACAGGAATCCTTACGAGGAATGGAAGAACAATTGGATGTTAAATCTGATGGAATTCGTTATTTCATTAATCGATTGTGGATACCTTTGTATGGAGGTTTAAGGGAACTCGTGATGGATGAGCGCACAAGTCTAGATATTCAGTCCATCCGGGATCAGACAAGCTGTATCATGACTTGAAGGCACTGTATTGGTGGCCTCACATGAAAGCTGACATTGCTAAGTACGTTAGCAAATGTTTGACTTGTTCGAAAGTCAAAGTTGAATACCAGAAGCCATCTGGTTTACTGCAACAACCAGAGATACCAATGTGGAAATGGGAACAGATTTCGATGGATTTCATTACTAAGTTACCCCGTACACCGAGTGGTTGTGATACGATATGGGTAATTGTTGATCGATTAACGAAATCTGCACACTTCTTAGCAATCAAGGAAACCGATAAGATGGAGAAACTGACTTGCATTTACATCAAGGACGTGGTAGTACGGCATGGCGTGCCAATCTCTATCATATCAGATCGGGATGCCCGATTCACTTCAAACTTTTGGAAATCACTCCATAAGTCCTTGGGAACTCGTTTAGACATGAGTACCGCATATCATCCACAGACTGACGATCAGAGTGAACGTACGATTCAAACGCTCAAGGATATGTTACGAGCATGTGTAATTAATTTTGGTGATAGCTGGGAAAATCACTTACCGTTAGTGGAATTCTCTTACAACAATAGTTATCATACAAGTATTCAGGCAGCACCGTTTGAAGCTTTGTATGGTCGCAAATGCCGTTCACCAGTTTGCTGGGCTGAAATTGGTGACAGTCAGATAACAGGTCCTGAATTAGTGCACGAGACGACAGAGAAGATAGTTCAAATCCGGAACCGTATGGCAGCGGCTCGGGATCGACAGAAGAGTTATGCTGACAAACGTCGTAAACCATTGGAATTTCAAGTAGGAGACCGAGTTCTTCTAAAGGTATCACCTTGGAAAGGTGTGATACGATTCGGTAAGCACGGGAAGCTTAGTCCACGTTACGTAGGACCTTTTGAGATTCTGAAAAGGATTGGTCCGGTTGCGTATCAACTCAAATTACCGGATGAACTCAGTGGAGTTCATGATGTCTTTCATGTATCGAACTTAAAGAAATGTCTTTCTGATGACACATTGATTGTACCATTGGAAGAAATACAAGTGGATGAACAGTTACGATTCATTGAAGAACCAGCAGAAATCATGGACCGAGAGGTCAAACAACTTAAGCAAAGCAAGATTCCGATAGTCAAAGTTCGGTGGAATTCAAGACGTGGTCCTGAATTCACATGGGAACGGGAAGATCAAATGATGAAGAAATATCCTCATTTGTTCAAAACAGCAACTACAAACACTGAGGCGCACGTTAAATTTCGGGACGAAATTTCCTTCAACAAGGGGATGACGTGATGTTTCATACATCAACACTGCAAATTTCAAACTGTAAGCACAAACACTTTATTCAATTGGTTTTGTTACAAACATTTGTGCTACATTATATTTTATATATTTTATGTGCTACATTTCATATGTTACATGTTATGGTAGTACATGCATGATTAGTTACACACATTTTGCTATGTGCGGGGTTGCATAGTACAAACAATTATAGACACTCACTATGTGTGAGGTTACACAGCACAGTATGATCAAACACAAAAGTCACAGTTAGGTGAACTAACTAGTGTACACACAAACAGTCACATTGAACGATCACATTTAGTTGTGATGTTGCAAGCATTAGATTTTGTGTGTGAATACACACAAGCACACGGAATGATCAAATCACACTAACACGTACGATTTAAACTCGTAAGTAATTTCCTAACTACTCCTAACATTTACTAATTTTCGGGACGAAAATTCTTTCAACAAGGGGATGATGTGACAATCCGACTTTTCGAATTAACCTCGTTAACTGAAAATAACGAAATCACAAATATGAGGCCCAAGTTAGGCCCAATGAGGCCAAGGTAGGCCCAATGAGCCCAAGGTAGGCCCAATGAGGCCCAAGGTAGGCCCAATTGTAAATATGAGGCCCAAGGTAGGCCCAATTGTATTTATTAGGCCCAAAAGGATTAACCTAGCCAGCAATGTTTCAAGTGGCCCAATTAGTGACAATTCGGCATTCCGGATTAGGCCCGTTAACCAAAAATTAATGGTAATAACACGAAATCATATGAAAACAACTACAAGGGTTAAAATGGAATAAAATTTATTTAAACAACTCAAAAATTATAAGGATTAAATTTGTAATATCAAGAAATGTGCAATTTTGACTTATAAAGTCAAAATTCATATGATTTACTAGCTAATATTCGAAATATTCAATAATTGGGTTTATAAATGAAAAATTAATTGTCATTAATCATTACAATGATGATTATTAACAACAGCAATCCGTTACTAGAACATAAATCGTGGGATTAAACTCAATTGATGATTAAAATGTTAAAACCGTCCTTAATCACAACCCAATTCGCATACTTCGATCATAGATAATCAAATTGAGTTCCCAGAGACTTTAGTCGGCACCTTTAGGGTCTGAAATATCCACCAATTCGATCTCAGAAGCTGTGAGAAGAAGATTCAATCGTGGGGATTGCCGAAATCAAGCCTAAAATCGATCTCTTTCAATTGGTTATCAAAACAAGTAAGTAATCACTCCGGCACAACCTAAAACAACCGATTAAGCATAATCCTATGTCAATTTCTGGTTCTAACCTCGAATTGTACAAGTTCGAATTCTAGGGTTCCTCACTTTAAACGAATTGGGGGTTTCAATGTAAATGAATTCTAAAATCAAATAGATTTACATCATCAGTTTCGTGATAAGGTTTTGAACTAAAAACCCATTTCAATTTGATATCACAGTTTCGGATTAAACGATTTCTCATTCTAGGGTTAGTCGACTAAGACAAATTGGGGGTTTTGATATAAATGTGTTCAAAAGTCAAATCAAAGTATATAGATAGTTTCGGAACTTTCTGGAGAATGAAAATACTCTATTAATTTCAACAAACAATTTCCAACTATGTGATTTTGATATTTAGGGTTCTTGATTAAAATGTTTTGGGGGTTTCAATCCAAACGAGTTGGATAATTGAATTAAATACAACAGAAAGATTCGAAATACCTGGGTTAATGATAAACCTATGATTTTTCAGATTAATGTACAGGAAATTAAACGATTTTGAATAGTGAATGGGGTATACATTTTCGAAACACTAGGGATTACGAATTGGGACTTGGTGTTGATTAATAATCGAATTAGGACCATCATTGAACTCGGTTTGAACCCAAGAACAAAACCCCTATGGCTTTGGGATCGATTAGATTCGAATTGGGGCTCAATTGGAGATCAATAGGTTCGGTTTAAGGTGATCAAAGGGAACCGGGGGTTTTATAGCTTGAAACAAATACAAATGGAATTCTATTGCGAAATCTGAGTTAGAGGGACTGGTTTGGGCTTGAGCAGTGTGTCCGGGAGGTCGCGGGTTCGAACCCGGCCTCTGCCGGTTTTTGAGTTTAAAACCTACTATTGGTTTTTAACCCGTAACTTGCTCGTTCTAACTCCGATTTAACCCGTTCGAGTTGCGTTGGAACCGTATCGCGAATACGGACAATCTAAAATAATAAAACGTATATTATTACCCGAAAAATATAGTCGTCTATAAATACGAACATGTTATTATAATCAAATATATATTTATTTGATTTAATTAAACGATTTCAAAGACACACTTACGTACAAACACACGTTTCTAACATTCTAACATACGTGTATTGACACGTATGTGATTTCATATTTTAAACGACATTCCGAGTAACACAATGAACTATTTAAATCACAGATCTTTAGTAGAAGTTTATCTACACGATTTCACGCGTATTGATCATTCTGCTCACTATCAAAGGTGCGTACACGGCCCCTTTCTTATTTTAACTGTTTTGGGGGAGAAAACATGTGCAACAAACACTTTTAGATACATATCACTTGCATGAGTTAGCTGTTTACATTAAGTGCGAACATAGCATTACAAAGTCCTTACATTTCGAACCGTTTAGTTTGCCGTAGTGCAAAGCGTGGTAGTTGGAAATAGATCTATTAGGTTTGACAAACCTCACTTGGTAGATGGGATCTACGCAGGTGTTTGACTGACCAAACACACATTACTATTGTTTGTGCTAGACAATAGTGGCAAGGCGAAAAATGCTATAGCATGGCAATCGTCAGCTTCGGTGTCGACCACTTATGTAAATAGTACAAATGACTAGCTATCATGACTATGCATGTGTGATTATGTTATCTGCAAACATTTACATTTCAAACTGTTGTTCAAAGCAATTGTGATAATACAAACCTGTGTATGCACCAACCTTTGTGTTGACTTGATTTACATGTTTTCTCAGGACACTAAGACACAAGCAAGGACAAGCAGGGACTAGGACATTGAGTCTCATGCATACAGTTTACTTTAGTTGTTGATTTAAAACATTGAACATTGTATTTATGGTTTTGCAATAGTTACTTTCTATTATTAGTTTTCAAACGCTTCCGCAAATGTTAAACTTTGATTTTACAAATTAAGACCAAAGTATGTAATAAAATCATATAGAGGTCTTCGTTATGTCTAATGATCTGAGATCCTGGTTTGTCACGTCCCAAACGGTATGATTCCGTTAGTTGAAAATTGGGGGGTGTGACAAAGTAAGTCTTCAATAAATTTCGGGACGAAATTTCTTTAACAGGAGGAGACTATGACAATTGCAGTTGAGAATTACGTCATCGATGACATGAGCACACGTGTTCGTTCTTGAAATCCACATTGATCTGATGATTGTAATTATTACAGGTTGATAGTATGCGAGAAATGATGAACGTAGGCGAAAACCGTGCGCGAAACGGAGTTACGGATTGTCCGGAATAGCGAAACGAAGAAAAATCGAAAAATTTGAGAAAACAGGCCCCAGGCGGTACGCCTAGAGACGAAATAAATCTGGAAGCTACTCCTTCCATGCGGTACGCCCCAGCCTAGTGTCCTACTTGGGGCGATGCGCATGGCTTGGTAAGTCGACAAAACATGATTAAAACGATCAGATTGCATCCAGAAGCTTATTTCTTTCTTCTTCTCGATGTTTTTTCACTTCCAGACGCACAAATCTTCATTTTATCATCCCAAACTCAATTCTAAAGGCGTTTAAACATCCCAATCGCGCTAAGGAACTTTCTGCAAGCCCTGATCGTCGTTTTACGCTCAGAAATCCGTCAGATCATGTAATGGTTTGTTTTAAACCTTCTAGCTTGATAACGATTGATTAGATCTTGATTTTGAACGTAATGATATAGGTAGGATTGTTGATTTTTGCCAAGATGATGGCTAGGATTGATTATAAACGAAAAACTCGACATGTTAACGTGTAAATCCTTGTTTTGATCCGTTGTAATGCCCGATTTGCATGAAATCATACCCATGATTATAATGGTCTAAACCATTTGATTATGACAATGTAGGTGATTAGTTTGATTAATCTTTGAAATGCAACGTTAAATCCAAGTATTTCAAACTAATCACAATCGTTAACATACTCATTGGAACGATTATCTGATGTTTATGATAACAGTCAGATTAGTATGTTAAATATGGTTATTAAACCTATTTTAATACTACATTGTGATATTTCATGATATTTGGGCAATCAATAACAAGGATTGATCATTCCTAAGCCATTAATCTGTCTAGAAACTGTTTTAGTATTATAATCAACAACATTAACTATTTGGTTAATCCGAGATTATTCTGATTGATCAAGTGTGTCATCAATCTTGGATTAGGAACCTAATTCAGTGTAGGTTCCTACATTATCATACATGGTATGATATAACATTAAATTAACTAATTAAATACTTAACATCAGTTTGATGACTGTTAAGACAATGTCTTTGACATTGGACGTTCAGAAAGATCTAATCAGTAAGTTAAAACATAAATAATTAATTTAACATAAACAATTGCAGAAATTAGCTACCACTACTATCTGCGTGTGATATTACCACTCTCCTGACTTCAGGTGAGTTTCGTACAACCCCTTTTATTATTAATGTTTTACAAACATCGGGGAATCATTGTGGAACTATTTCTTAAACATATGATATGTATCACTGTTATCTGCGTGATTTCATGTGACTTTTTTGTGATTTCATGGGATTTTGCCGTTAGTATCTTTATCACAATATCGAAAGTCCTCATCTCTTGAACTGTATCTAGTGAACCCATGTGGGGCCGAACAAAAAACAATGATAGTACTATCTGCTGACAACCCATTTGCCGGGAGCTTGCAACTCCCCTTGGTGTAAATGTTTGTTATCTGTTTCCAGAACTTCTTAATGTAGTGATAAACATTAAGACAATGAGGCATCACTACAAGGAAAGCCACCTATAGCGACGACAAAAGTCGTCGCAATAGCCCAGAAAAGTCGTCGCTATAGGTTATAGCGACGACAAGTCGTCACTGTGTGGTCGTCGCAATAGGTTAGTCGCAATAGCCCAGAAAAGTCGTCGCTACACGTGTCGTCCCTATAGGTTAATCTATAGCGACGACTTGTCGTCGCTATAGGTGTCTGACACATTTTCTTTTTTGATTTATTTTTATTCTGTTAATAATTAAAAAAAGAAAAAAAAATCGAAATTAACTATAGCGACGACATGTGGTCTCTATAGACAAAGGTCAAAAAGTCAAGGTTAGGGCTATAGTAACGACATGTCGTCGCTATAAATCAAAGTCAAAAAGTCAGACTTTGATCTATAGCGACGACATGTCGTCGCTATAGTCCTACAAAAAATTTTCATTTTTTTTTGTTTTCTGAAATTTCCAGTTTTTAACCTGTTTAAACAACAATACCAGTTTTAACCTGCTGCAAATAAGACTTTATCAAACATCAAAATACATTCACATTCATATGTTTACATCCACATCTCAAAGTTAACCAAACAACCAAGCATAACAAGTTTAAGTTTGTTTATCAACCAATCAACCAACCAAGCATAAAAAAGTTATAAGTGTTTTAAAATCCACAACTTCATCTATTCACTTTCATCTTTACCTTCATCTTCATCTTCCTCTTGATCTTGATATTTTTCTTGATTTGTTTCAAATCCGGGATAGTAGAAAGAGCTAGAGCCTTGGCCTCCTTGCATTGACATCAACTTGTTGATTTGTTGTTGCATCATCTCGTTGATGCGTTGTTGCTCCGCCCAGCGAGCATTTGCTGGGCGGAGCATTTGCTTCAGCAAGTTGTTGTTGCAGCTCGTTTGCTGCAGGTACATACATGTGTGGAGGCAGGTTTGGGGTTATACTTTTAACTTTTCTACCAACAACCCTGACATGCCCACGCCGCTCACCTAGTGAGCGCTGCAGCACTTCCACTTCATCTATCGGTGTGTCATCACCACCGGATGTTGATTTTGCTTTGTTTAATTCATCAGTAATATTCTCCTACATTAAAAACACAAGACAAGACAAACATATGTTAAATATTTTACAAAAATCCGTCAGCATAACTGCTGTAAAATGACTACCCAAAATGTATAATAAATGGCAACAAATCCTAATTCAAAAACAAGAATTCCCAGTTCAATCAACAAATATCTAACAATTCATGTTCACTCATCCTATATATCAAAGGGCAACTTTCAAATCAAGTTTAAATGAGTAAAACATAATACTAGTGAAGATCTATTACTTACCCAATGTTGCTCGGCTAATTGATTGTACCATCCCGAGCTTCCCTTAAAGTGCATGTCTCTCCAGCCTTCCACATACTGAGGCACACCACCCTCCTTCACCTTTAAACAATAACAAATATTATTATTAAGATATCAAATAAGAATTAATACATATTTTGATAACACTAAATTATAACCTCATCTTAACGTCTCTGAGCGTATGATTGGGTCCCATGATAACTTCCATACAACTGTTTTGATCTGTTAGCTGTATTCTTCAAAGATCTGTTTTTGTATGTAGAAGTTGTAAACAACCCATCAATAATCTGCACCCACTCTTCTGGGTTCATGCCCTTAGGAGGATTCTGCTTGGCTCTTGCTGTGTTGTCATATCCTCCTTCTTTGTCAAAGTGCTTCTTTAGTTTTGTTTTCCGGTCTTTGTACCGGTTCGCACAGTCAGCTTGAATACCAAGCTTGATTCCATCCCAGTATTCGGTATTGTGATATTGTGCTAGATCAAAGTAATGCTATAAAAGTTGATATGATTAGAAAATAATCAAAAATATGAAACCAGTATACAAAGAACATTAGTAAGTATACTAACATGGAGAGTGGTCAGAATAGACATCTTGACATCTCCCGGAACCTCCTGCCAGCTCTGATAATGGAATGGGGCATGTCTGTCAACTTCATTAGATATCAACCGTATAAACAGCTGATAGTTTTCTCCAACAGCTCTGTATAGGTTGAATGAGTAATCGAATTCAATTGGAAGTGGTCTGCTTCCATTCTTTTGAAATTTATCGTACAAGTTTAAGTTTTTCCCAGAGGATCTTCGATTGGTTGGTTTAGCTACATTAACACATGAAATTAAAAGTTACCAAATTGAATAATATGTTAAAGGAGATTAAAAATATATTATACTAGAAACTTACAAGATTCGCAGCTGGTTGGCACCCTATAAGGATGCCTATGTGGAGGTTCATCACCTCCGTCACCGCCATGGTATCCAGCAACATCCGCCATTCCTTGGACAAAAGCAAATAAATGTTAACAATTTTAACAAATGCAACAATACAATATTAACAATATTAACAATTTACAAGAAATACAACAATGAAATAGCAAAAAATGTAAACAATTATGACAAAAGTAAATAACTATCATACATTTATTCGGAATCGTCACTACAATAATGTTTGTCTATTTCATCATCATCATCATCATCATCATCTTCCTCATCTTCATCTTCTTCATCATCTTCTTCTTCCTCTTCATCATCGTATTCTACTTCATCATTATCAATGAAAATCTGATCGTCCATACCTTCATCTAAAGGTGCCCTCATAGGCAACGGGCCTAAGTCGACTACTAAGTCACAAAAATTTTGAGTTTCTTGCGAGACATTCAACTCATCATTAACAACTAAGTTATAATCAGATGATTTGTTGTCGTGTAATATATCTACTTCATTAACCCCACTCGTACTTGGATAATCCCAAAGTTTACGATGATGAACATTTTCTACAACCCTCCAATTACCGGTTGTTCGAGAAGGATCTTGGAGATAAAACACTAGCTTAGCTTGTGTAGCTAAAATGTATTGTTCGTTAACAAACCACTCACGGCTAATATCAATTGCAATAATATTATTCTTCTTAACAAGGCGTTTACCCGATGTGTTGAACCATTTACAACGAAATACTACAACTGAGTAACTATTTACATAGTTCAACTCTATAATCTCCTCTAGTTGACCATAAAAGTGAGTACCATCTTCTCCTATTGTAATAACACCACTATTCTGAGTAGTGTGACGGACATCACGACTGTGTAGTACAAATCTAACACAGTTGACTATACAAGCCGTGTACACATATGCATTTAATGGGCCATGTGCTAATGACTTTAATTCATTGGACAACTCCACGGACAATGATGACGACGATGATGACGACGATGATGACATATTTGATTTATATCGAAACCATGAAGAGAATCCTGTTTTTAGATCACGTCCAGGAAATTCAGATTCAAATTCACTATACAATTAACAAACATTATAGATTAGTTTACTAAAGCAACTAATATGAAAATTAACCAAGTAAATAAATACGCTTACGATTTGCAGTCTTTAATTTCATCACAGTTGCTTAACACAAACCATTTCAATGATTTTCTAACATCTTCAGAAAGTGATATTATTTTCTTCTTTGAAATTGGGCGGCATTGTGATGAAAAAACATGAAGATGTCTCTTGGGAATGTCAGCATCTGCGTTTCTATCAGGACGGTTGAATTTAGTTTGCATACCTTCAAGATACATAGAACAGAAGGTCAATGCTTCATCTGCAACATAGCCTTCTGCTATTGATCCTTCAGGTCTGGCTTTATTTCTAACATATGCCTTTAGTTTCTTCATGTATCTTTCAAAGGGATACATCCATCTCATATACATAGGCCCACCAAGAATAGCCTCTTCAGGCAAATGAATAACTAAATGAACCATTATGTCAAAAAACGCTGGAGGATATATCAACTCCAAATTACATAGTATCTTGATCACATCTTTATGAGCTTTCTCCATGTCTTTCACATCAAGTGATCGTGCACAAATTTTTTGAAACACAGTGCAAAGATCAATTACTGTTGTTGAAACATTTGGGGGCAAACATCCTTGTACACCTATTGGCAACAATCGTTGCATTAAGATGTGATAATCATGAGACTTTAACCCGATTATATTTGAATTATTAGGAAGCACCTTGTTTTTAAAGTTCGAACCAAAACCATCGGGTAGTCTCATTCCTCTAATAAACTTACAAAAACGTTCTCGATCTGTAGGTGTGAAAGAGTAAGGGGCATGTGGTTGGTAAAACTTGTTGTTATTCTTAGTTAGCCAATGATTTTTTCGAATACCCATCTTCTCCAAGTCTTGTCTTGCTTTAGGCGTGTCTTTTGATTTTTCATTCATTAGTGAAGTACCCAACAAACTTTCACACACATTTTTCTCCACGTGCATAACATCAAGATTGTGTTTTAAAAGAAGGGAAGACCAATAATCTAACTCAAAGAAGATACTTTTTTTTACTCCAATTCAACTCTGATGCAGCTCGCTTTCTTTTCACACCTCCATGACTTGGATGTTTACCCGGAACACGAATGGGAAGGCCTTGTAATTGTTTTAATATTTTTGCATTACTTAACTGTTTAGGAGGATCTCTGGTCTCCTTTTGGCCATTAAACAACAAATTTTCCCTTAATTTATGATTTTTAGTCAAAAATCGTCTATGACCAACAAAAGCTATCTTGTTAGTTATAGAGCACGAGGGTGTGTCTTCGTTACAAGTAGAACATGCTTTATAACCTTGACCACTCCATCCAGAAAAGCTACTACGAGCAGGATAATCATTAATAGTCCACAAAAGAGCCGCACACATCGTGAATATGGTTTCGGTGTGTGCATGTCTCATTTGTACTCCATCAGTTCACAACGTTTTCAATTCATCCACCAAAGGCCTTAAGAAAACATCAACATCCTTTCCAGGAAATATAGGGCCAGGAATTAGCAAAGTTAACATGAAAGAAGACTCTTTCATACATAACCAAGGCGGTGTATTGTATGTTGTCAACACCACCGGCCACATACTGTAAGTCTGACTCATGTTACCAAATGGATTAAAGCCATCTGCAGCCAAACCCAAACGAACGTTCCTGGGTTCCTTAGCAAAATTAGGATATCTGTTATCAAATTATTGCCATGCCTTCCCATCAACCGGATGACACATCATACCATCTGTTGAGCGTCCGGTATTATGCCATATCATATCTTTCGCGGTGAATCTAGAACTAAACCTTCGTCGAAGACGTGAAGTTAAAGGAAAGTAACGCAATACTTTTTGTGCTACTTTCTTTCCCTTTGTGTTTTTGTCAACCCATCTGCTCTCATTACAAACTGGACAATTTTGCATAAGAGAATTCTCTTTCCAGAATAGAGCGCAATCACTAATGCAAGCATGTATAGACTGATATCCTAAACCAATTTTTCTTAGTTTCTTCTTAGCTTCATAATGGGAGGCTGGAATCTTATTTTATTTCGGGAATGCAACTCTTAAAAACTCTAAAAGTTGGTCAAAGGAACTATCAGTCCATTTATTAGTAACTTTAATATGCATTAATTTTGCCAAAAAGTTTAGGAAAGACATCCAATTACAACTAGGGTATAGCTCGGTATTAAGCTCCTTAAATAATGCGTCAAACTCCGTGTCTAAGCCATCTCCATACTCATTTACATTTTCGTCATATGTATTCTGCTCACCAATGACACCATCAAGTGCATCAAACATCTCATTATTTGTTAGTGGAGGATTATCTGCGTTCGAAGCCCACATTCTTTCAATCTCTGAAGCATTGGAATATTTCTCACCATGATATACCCATGTTGTATATGACTGTCGAAAACCACGGTCATGTATGTGGGCATAAATTGTAGCCAAATTCTGGAGTGATCGTTTAGTATTTGCACAACTTTTACACGGGCAATACCCTTTACCTTCACCATTGACATGGTTCTTTGCAATCTCCATAAACTTCTTAAGACCATTTAAAAAATCCGGACATCTCCGGTTTCGTAATTTTATCCAACTTTTATCAACTTCCATGTTAGTTATCAACACATGAACCTAAACATGCATATTTAGATGAAATTTATAAACACATAAACATAAACATACTTATAAAAAGTCAATGTTACAAATGAAACATAAACAAGACATACAACATACCTAAATATATGCATACAAATGAAATTCATTTATCACATAAACCTAAACATGCATATCTAGATGAAATTTATAAACACATAAACATAAACATACTTATAAAAAGTCAATGTTACAAATGAAACATAAACAAGACATACAACATACCTGAACATATGTATACAAATGAAATTCATTTATCACATAAACCTAAACATGCATATCTAGATAAAATTTATAAACACATCAATGATTAATACAATATCATAAACCATAAACCTAAACTTTACATAAACATAAACAACATAAATAATTGAAACCATCTAATATGCATATCTAAATTTAATTGAAACATCACATAAACCTAAACATCACATAAACATAAACAACATATGTAAATGAAACCATCAAACATACATATTACCTAAGCATACATGTATAATTGACAAAAAAAGTAACCTACACTTAATAAATCATTTGTCTTGAACATACAAAGATACATACACACACATAAAACTAACCTAGCTAGACATACAATTAAATTTATAAACCATATATAATGAATCATTCAAACATTTACATTACTTAAAACTAACATAAACATATAAAATAAAATTTCTAAAACATAATAAACATCAAATTGTCATTTTACAAAATTAAAATTGAACAAAAAAACATACCTTTGTTGAAAACCTAGTCCCAAATCGTCTTTGAACACCAAATCAATTGAAGAATAACATGTAAAATTCAATAAAAATATAGAATGTGAAAAACACTCATAAAAATTCCATGAACACAACAAAAATTAACTAAAAATGAAAAAAAAAATACCTTTGTCAAGTAAATTGATCCAAAACGTCTTTGAGCACGAAATCTGTGGTATAACAACATATACAACACAATGAACATAAAGAAAGTGAGAACCCTCATACAAACTACAAAAACACCACAAAAAATGGAAAAAATGGAAAAATTGGAAAGAAATTACACACCAATGTAAATAATACGCCCTTAACAACCCTTTGAACATATAATCGCCCCAAAATCATCAAAAACCTTCGAAATCGGCCATGGGAGGGGAGAAAATAGGTTTTTCGGAGTTTCCAGCGAAAATGAAGAGTCTGCGCGTTTTTGTGTATATAAAATCTATAGCGACGACATGTCGTCGCTATAGACCTTAATTAAACGGCGCCGTTTGTCTTTTGTACGATGAAAAAGTATTAATTTTTTAATATTCGGCTATAGCGACGACATGTCGTCGCTGAGTCTTCGCATTATTTTTTTCAGGTTTTTTAATAAACATTTAATAAACGAAGGAATAAGAAAAAAGAGGGAAAAAAAATAAATTACCTATAGCGACGACATTTAGTCCCTATAGGTTTTCACCAAAAAGCGCCATTTTTGGTCAAAGCCCGCCTTTTTCGGATGAGCCTATAGCGACGACATGTCGTCGCTATAGCTCAAAAAGTGGAAAAAGTAAAAGTCAGCCTACTGCGACTACATGTCGTCGCTATAGGCTAGGCTAAAGAAACGACTTTTGTCGTCCCTATAGGTCTCGCCCTTTTGGATGCTTTTTTCTTGTGGTGCATTAAGATGTTACCGACGGGTAGTATCTTATAGAATAGAACGTCCAAAAGGAACTAGATACAGGTCTCATGGTTATCTTAAACTGAACACTTTGAGAACTTACATATCATATCATATTGTTGAACATGAACTTTACGAACTCCCCAGCTTTGTGCTGACGTTTAAATCTAAACCTTTTGTAGGGAGACAGTGACTGACGGGTGAGGATGCACTTTATAAATATTTGTAATTAAATAAGTTAGTCATGTAATAAACTTAGTTTGTGAACTGTAGTGTTGATTGTAATGACGATCCTTGTAATATATTTACTTTAAATTAATTTGTATGCTATGATATCGGATCAAGTAAGTCACACCTCATCTCTGAGACATCACCACTATGCTTCCGCAACCTTCTCAGAGTGACGAATGACATCATCTCAGGTGACGAGAGGTGGGGGTGTGACATAAAGATACTAAGTTATTAAGATTTTTTACTATTTAAAATAGAGGGATTAAATTAAAATTACAGTATAAAAATAATTGTGATATTACTTTATACATTTTAACTAGGTTAAAAACGTGTGTATTACACATGTTAAATAAATTAATCTTAAAATATTTTATTTTAAATAAAATATCACGTATTTCTCAAATGTTTTTATATAAAATGAAAATTATATGTATTTACTAAATTAAAAGAAAAACAAAATCTAATAAAAAAGAAATTCTCATCGTTGGCGGGAAATTGTCCGAAATTCACTAGGGGCGAACGCCCATGTGGCCTAAATTGCTTCTTTCATGGGCAGGAGCTGTATGGGCGCCAAGCCCAAACCCGAACTTTACTATGGGCGCACGACTATGGAGGGGGAAGCCGGCTATGGAGGCGGGACGACCACGGGCGGCGCGCCTGTGATCTAAAACCGGATACGGGCGGAACGACCGTGTAGGAGAAAAAGTCTTCGGTTTACGGGCGTCACGCCCACAAAATTTTGAATATACGGGCGGCACGCCCATAGACAAAGGAATGGAGGCGGGACGCCTATAATTAGGTTCGGGACGCCCATGGACTAGGTTCGGGCGCCCGTAGAGTGGATATGGGACAAAGAGGTACACACGCCCATGCAAAAATATTAAAAAATTGTTTACGGGCGGGACGCCTGTGACACGCTTGTCAGAATGGGCCCGGCGCCCATGACCGTGGTTTAAAGTTTATAGGCGGATCCAATTTTTTACGGACGTGGGCGCCCATAACGGCCACGTGGGACGACGTGATTGGGCAAAAATACGGGCGGCGGCGCCTATAATGGAAGTGGACATATGGACATTTTGGGAAAAAAGATGGTCAACTTGGCTATTATGGGAATTTTCCCCGGCCTTATTATTTATTACAAAGTCTAATTAAAGAATTGTGGAAGCATGGTGTCATCATTTTGAATATTTTTTGTGTTTGAATGTAGAAAAAAAAACGTGTCATCTGATTTCTTAAACAAAGCATGCTGTCAAAGGTTTCATCTACCATCATGATACTAAATTCTTAAAGGTTAATAGTATTGCTTTTGACAGTGATTTAAGACAATTGAATACCATTACATTCACTGTTATCTTTATCAAAGATCAACTTTGATGAATATTTTTCCTTTTAAACTTGGTTTATATACAATTATGCTTTCAACCGAATAGCTAAACTAAATTTTAAAGTCTTAAACAGATTACATCGGTATACTTGAATACATGCATGACCATAGAAAAATCAACAACAATGACCCACATTTGCACATCACCTTAGGAAACGGACATTTGTTATATTCGTCCAGAAAAATTTAGCCTTTGTTACTATTATTGCATTTTGAACATAACTACAATTTTTCTTAGGTGCTATTTATATCTAGAAATAATTCATGTCTGACATATTTTCACTACCTTAACAAGCCAAATGTGTGTATTCTGCCCATTACTTGACCCAGTACAAAGGGTACACAATTCTAAACAAAGGTTTATGTTGTATTTGAATTAATAAATGTTGTATACAAGTGGTGTGATATGAATTGTATGCTTTCTCCAAAATTGAAAAGGGTAATTTTATAAACCTTATTTAAAATAGAACCAGGCCAACTCGGATGCTTGAGTCAAATGGGTCTCGAGTTTGCAAGCAAAAGATGGCAGCCACTAAATACAACTAAGACAAGATTTGAAAAGTTTGCAAGCAAAAGTTTGCATATTTTAGTGTTCTTTTAAGTCCTACCATTTTAATTTGTATTTTCCAGTTCTGTTTGCGAGTAGAATGCACAAAAAACTGGTTAACTGAGTCTTTCGCCCTCTAATTAAGGTGACTTTAGCTAGAGAATTTGGTTTATTTTGTAAACTTTTGAGGATACTATTTTTTTACCCTGTTTAACGCGCTACATCGCGCGCGGGCATAAACCTAGTTTATAATTAAAAAATAACTACTCATACATTTAATAGTAGCAACAGATGTTGGAGTTGGTTAGTGCCTAATCGAAGTGTAGTTAAACTTCTATTTATTATTAATAGTAGTAGTAATTGTTAGATATTTTAGTGTAATTAGGATTAATTTTATCGATTAATACGAATCATGAAATTCATTTAACAAGTTGGATGTGGGGTGCATGCTTGTTTAAAGTTTTATGATTAAATAAAGTTTTGTGAGTGGTTGATGGTTGATCTTTTTGGAGATTTTGTTTCTTTTGAATGATAACGTAGGAAATAATGTGTTTAATTTGACATGCAAAAATATTTCAACGTTGTTTGTTCCTTCTTCTGACTGAGTATTCTTGCTTTCATGATTTATGTGATTTGATATGATGATGATGATGGAATTTCACTTGATTGTTGGTGGTGTTCTTGTAGTCGTATATTTTATTACACTACCATGGACGAAGGATTCAAGGGACCGGGGAGGCGACGCCCCCCTCTTTTTTCGAAAAAAGAAATTTTCATACTAGTTCCGCCCCCTTAAAAAAATTAAAATACTAGTTTCGTCCCCTTCAAAAAAAATAATTAAACCATCCCTCTCATTTTTTAACCCATTTCCCACCCTCTCATTGTTTTATGTCATTTCTCACAAATTAACTTTTCTTTTTTCATTTTTCTTAATCCCTAGAATATCCTTCCAGCCCTAATCCTCTCAAAATTAAATTCATGTCTATTTCCCTAATTCTCTTCCATTTCGTGAGTCAAGTACACTGCACTAATCCAACAAAGTTAGCCTAATGGTTAAGGCTTGGTCATTTCTCCTTGCAGACCAGGGTTCAAGTCTCATTTGTGACACTTTAATAGATACCAAGTGAGGGAGGAATCTTGACATTAATCTCGGGTTCATAACCCTGAACACAAAAAACATCATAAAATGTCCAGCTTTGATCTCATAAATATCCGAACAACATAAACACCACAAAATGTTAACACCGTAAACATAATAAAATATCTAGAAAAAACACCATAAAATGTAAACACCATAAATCTAAGTTAAAAACACCATAAAATTTCCTGTTTTATTTTCATTAACACCTGGATATCATAAATACCATAAAATGTTAACACAATAAAATAATTCGAAAATTACCATAAAATGTAGATATACATTACAAAAAAAAACACCATAAAAGTGTTTATGGTGTTTTTTGTGTTCAAGAAACCATAAAATGTTTTGTTTTAATTAATTAACTTCCGAACATCATAAACACCATAAATAACTTGAAAGACACCATAAAACATGAACATCATAAAATGTATAGATGTGTTTAAAAAAACCATAAAAGCCCTGTTTAAATAACATTTGAAAAACACCATAAAATGAACAGTTCGTAAAACTCAGTTTAAGTCATTATTTTTATTGTATAGATGCGTTTAAAAAAACCATAAAAGCCCTGTTTAAATAACATTTGAAAAACACCATAAAATGAACATTTCGTAAAACTCAGTTTAAGTCATTATTTTTATTTTAAAAAAATAATTAATATTATACTCTTTAGAAAGGTTAAAAACGCTTGATTTTATGGTGTAATTTTTAAAAAAAATATTAACGTACAAAAAAGTTATGAGCACGTAAAAATTAGAGAAATTTGCATGCGACTTGCATGTGTAAGTTCATTTTTTGTATTGACATGTTTACCCTTAGGCTTCTAATCCACATATCATTTTTTTGTGACTTCTTAAGCTTTTTAAGGTTTCAAGCATTTTTAAAATATCCTTGCCCATATAAGTATAAGGTTAAAACCTATTAAATATTTGAATTTTAAAATGATTTGTTTAAAATAACATACCATATATTCTCTAAACATGTTTTATAAAAAAATAATAAATTGATTTATAATGTATTCATAATATTAACAAGTTCAATAAAATTATTAATATTTAATAGGAGAAGGAAGATGGAAAAAACAAAATTTAATTAAAATATGACATGCAAATATGAGAGAGATGCAGAAAAAATGACATGTATGTATATGTGTGTGTGTGTGTGTAAAGTAGAGGAAGATAAAAAATGAGCCCGCTTCTGGCTCGAAGTTTTTTATGAGCTCAATCTTGAATTTTTGGCTAGAAAGAAATTTTGGTTCGATTCGGGCTTGGCTCGAAAATTCACGAGCCGAGTTGGAGACAGGCCTGACTCGGCTCAATTACAGCCCTACTGTTGAATCTGCTTTCCTGTATTTAGCCTGAAAATTGATTTGATAATCAACTACTTAATTAGTGTTTTCAAATTGTGGCAACAATATTGTTTTGATAACCGGATCGGATATCAAACCGGTTATCATACTGGTTCACCGATTGAACTGGTTAGACCGGTTGAACTGCATATGAGAACCAGATTATATTATAATCTATTTAATAATATAATAAATAAAAGTGCTTAAAAAATCTTATAGAACTATCACATTTGAAACCTAAAAATGTTCATTTCATGTATTAAACGTAATTAAAAAAAATTAAAAGTATTGCTACATGAATTCAATAGATGCTATTAGCCTATAATATAATTTAAAGTATTTAACTCACAAGAATAGTGATTTTACGTGAGTTTCAACAAAAAATTTAAAAGCCAAAATTATTTGTTCGTTAGCTCATTCTAATCGAATACTATCATTTATCAAAATATATTATCTTCCTTCTTTAAAAACCCACTAATGAGTTTTGCTTCTCTTCTACCAGCTAGAGTAGAGGTGGGCAAACCGGTTTTATTCTGAAACCGGTTCCGATTCCGGTGCTGGAGCTGGAGCTGGAGCCGGTTCCGGTCAACAAAGTCAACAACCGGTTCCGGTTTTTGGCCGATTCCGGTTCGTTTTTTACCGGTTCGGGTTTGGCCGGGTTAAGGTGGAACCGGTTCTGCTTTTTTTTGTTCCAGTTCCGGTTCCGATTTCTCTGAGGATCCGAAACCGCCCGTACCCACCGGTTCGGGTTCGGTTCCCGGTTCCGGTTCCAAAACCGGGTTTTTTGCCCACCTCTAAGCTAGAGCTAGCCACAGGTTCACGCCAGTCGAGATCCGCACCATTTGTTGAGCTCTGCCACCAGCTTGCTCCAGACCACCAGAGTCTCAGCTACCACTCACCCGTTTCATGTCAAATTCGAACTCTATTGATGCCTGATTTAGTCTAGACACGCCATCTTAAATCAGTATTTCTTCATCACCATCAAGATGAGTTTTTCTTCATCAATGATTTCCTCTTCATCCGGCCTGGTCGTCGCCGGCGGCCTGCCGATTCAGTCGGTATCTGCTTCGACCGGCCGGTCAAAAACACAACGGTCAAAGTGGGCATGAACAGACCGCCACCGTCTCCTGTTGCCGGTTCAACCGGTCCGGTTGTGAAAACGTTGGTTAACAGGTTATTTACATTGGATGCTTTTTATATTGCAATGTATGTTTGTGTAGAAAATTGAATGAATGTAGAATCACTTGCCTCCTAGTTTGTTATATTCTTCGTCCTCAATGAAGATTTCAAACAAATTAACTTCTTGAAAGAAGATTTTGAACTTACAAAAGTAAATTCGGTCGAAGTAATTTCTTCCTAAATACCATCGTTCTAAAATTCTCAAGACTAAGAAGTTAGTACATGATTAGGCATGTATTTCAATCTTTTAGTTTAATTCATATATTTAAATTTTTGTATATTATTAGCTTATAAGGTTTGGGTTAAGATTTGACCCTACATGTATACAAAATAATTTTGTTAAACTGATGATTTATTTTATGAACTATCTTATCTTATCTTATCTTACTATTATAATAAATAAACATCTTTTATGCCACATGTCACAACTTTAGACCTTTAATGTCACTTGTCATTTTTTTATACAACTTAATTATCTCTCATAGTAAATCATGATATTTATTATCTATTATGTTATTTATATTTTTCATATTAAAAATATTTATTTAATATATTAAGAATCAACTCTTTTTATTAAAAAAACACACTTTAAAGTTTATAATATGTATTAATTTTTGAAATCAAAACTTTTAAAAGTAAGAAAATATTTTAAATCGGTTTTTTGAAAACAAATTTTTTTTATAAAAACCAAGTTTTCTAAAAAACAAAACTTGTAATGAAATAAACTATCAATCGAAGTTTTAGCAACGGGATTTTATAAAAAATGACATTTTTTAAAACAAATATTAATAAAAAAATTATATGAAAAAACATATTAAAAATATAAAAAAAATTACACTTTTTTCCCTTTATCTTTAGTTATATTTAAATTGAATTTTTTAACTCTAAAAAAATTACAAAGTTGATGCTTATCCTCTTGATTAATAACAATTACTTTTTACGTAATGCTAACTGAAGTTTTTAATATCAATTAGTTTAAATATCTCAATTGTTACAAATCTAGAAGGTTATGTACTAATTCTATAGTTTTAAATCAAAATATTGTTTTATAATTTCTAAATTTTATTACAAACTATTTAATATTTTATATGTAATCCGTGTAATACACGGGCTAATAGCCTAGTTATTAATAAACAATATAAGAAATCATCTTTACCAAATAGGTTATATATATAGAATAGGCAGAAACACTCTCAAATTAGATTGAGAAGTTCTAAGTTGTTACATAGCGAACCAAAAGTATAGGTCAATACATTTTATTTGTTTTTAACTATAAATTAATTTTTAAAAGCATTTTATGTTTAAACTTTAACACATAAAGGATACAATGTGACCAACATTTAGGCAATTAGTATACATAAGATTTGCAAACTGTATCCGGATAAGGGTGAAATTCTCATACGTGGCTTGTAGCATGTGCTGGAAGGTTATACGTAAGACACACTTCACATGAAACCTAATCAATGACGGGTTGTGAGCGGGATGGAACAAATGTAAGACTCACCTCTCTTTTTTTCCCTAACTAGTGATGGTACAAGATATGGTATGCATTGGATGTAATTGTAACTTGTGTTCACAAACATGAATATATATATATATATATAGGATTGGGATCAAATGCTAACCCTCTCTTAGAGCGATAACCCATTAACTTTGCCAAAACGAAGCCGAATCTTGAATTTTTTTTTGAACATCATTGTAACACAATTAGAACACTATGTTCTTTTATGAGTTTGAGCTAATTCATCACCGTTTAAAAAATATCATCGTTGTAAGTTTTGTGCTATATTACTGTAAGTTTTAAATATTTAAACACTTACAGTACTGTAAGAGCCCAAACGGTGATGAATTAGCCCAAACTCATAAAAGAACATGGTGTTCTAATTGTGTTACAATGATGTTCAAAAAAAAATTCAAGATTCGGCTTCGTTTTGGCAAAGTTAATGGGTTATCACTCTAAGAGTGGGTTAGCATTAGAACACTTCCCTATATATATATATATATATATATATATATATATATAAACATAGATACATATATAAATAAAACACAAGCTTTATCAAATATTTATTTAAAGAAAAATTAATTTATTGATATGATTAAAGCAATAACACAAGAATTATTATATATATGCATGCATAATAATACTTAACTATAATTAATTTTATAGTTAATGTCATTATATATATATATATATAATTATATATATATAGGGGATGGTTCGAATGTTAACCCTTCCTTATTACGTTAACCGAATAACTACATATTATTACTTTGGGGCCCACATTAAAGTAAATCTAAATGTATACGTTTTTTCTTTTTTTTTTATTAATTTAAGTGGGCCCTACATTAATTTAAAAAGAAAAAACTACACCTTTAGATATACTTTAATGTGGATCCCAAAGTAATAAGATGTAGTTATTCGGTTAACGCAATAAATATGAGTTAACATTTGATCCTCTCCCTATATATATAGGGATTGTATCATGTAAAAACTCGATCTTAAAGAGAAAATCGTTCAACTCTATCTAGGTAATTGATTTAGAATGTTGAAAATAAATATGTGATCGACATTAAACCACAATTTTTTATTCAGGTTTATTCATACTAAGCAATCAAGTGAGTATATTCATACTCCCTCTTTTACATTTCGTATTTTGGGATGTTACATATGTTTTATTCAAAATATCTTTATCTATAATCAAAACCATTTGATGCAAAACATTTAGTGTCATTTAGTGCTATTTAGTTGAATACTTGCTGTCTTTATCCCTACTTTGTTTGATGATCTATAATTTATGTTGTGCTATATCTATTGCAAACATATTGAGATACTACTTACCACACTAGTGTTGAAACTGTTTGAGAGACATTATATCTATTGCAAGCAGAGTTGATATACTATTTATTATGCTAGTATTGAAACTTGTTTGCAAGACATTCATGTATTGCAAACTTGTGTTTTACATGTTTTAGTTTAAGAGTTGATCAATCTTGATTAAGTTCAATGTATTAACACATGATTTAACATGGTTTGCCTTGAATATTGAAACTTATAAATAGTATGATGAGCTAATGAACTATCACAATCGCGCCCCGACATATTCCGTCATTGGTTTGGGTGTGACAAATTTGAATTAGAGACATGGTTATGTAGATCTAGGTTATTAGAAAATGGTGGCCTAGATTATTACTAAACATATTGCTGGTGAATACAAATAACAAACTCGATATGCAAACATAGCATGTTCGGACCTTTAACATAATTGTTATTGATAATACTATATATTTAGCTGATTATTTCACTAATCATTACTGTCACACCCCGACCAATGGTGGAGTATGTCGGGGTTTATAGATTGTTCATCAACTCATGGTGCTATATTAAAGTTTCAATATTTAAACCATTCATTATTCAAATTAAACCAGACATAAATTCAATGCAATTCATAAAACCAATTTCAAACTTTCATTACATAATTCGAGTCTAAAAATACAAATTGAAATTCTAAAAAAGGTTTAAAATTTTAAACTAGGTTCACTAAAGCTTATCCTGTGTCTTCACCATAGTTTTTATTCTAACATGTTACAAATGTAAAATAAAGTTTTTGGGTCTACTATTTTCATATTTGGTAAGTATACGTACAATTTAAATAAATGTTTTTAAGAAAACTTAATGTATTACAATTAGTCTACTTATAATTAAAATTCAATATCTGAAAATCGAGTTCTATTTCATCAGAACCCTAATCCAATCTCGAAGTCAATTCGTATCAGACGATAGAACAACGGGGAAACCAAGGGATAACATGCCAATAACAATTACACATAACAAGAATGATACTCATGATAATGTAACTTTATGATAACAAGATCATTCACACACTACTAACATAGTGTATAAGACAAGTTCTTGTAACACTCCGTTCAAGTTAGTAAGAACACTCAACCACGAGATAACAGTTGAGACAGTTACTTGTGATATCGAGGAGGGTATCGCATGCGCACACTTTTGGGATGGTTTTCCCACACATACTATCACTACCTATTAAGACTCTATTTAGAGCACATCTTATAACCGTCAGAGGATGCCGGTTACACAACCATAGATTAGTTGGGTAAACCACGAACACTAATCACCAGGAATTGGGGTAATCTAATGAAATCACACCGGGCACGAGAGGTGCTATCATTCTAATTGATAACATTCATAAACTCTAGGGAACGTATTCATGCCAATAGATATTGTGGGAGGATATCTTACACACCGGGCTGGTCAGTAATGACAGCTACTGAGACTATTATGTCTCAAACTAGGAATCATGAGTAGGACACGTTACACACCGGGCTGGACAGGGGTGACAGCTACTGGGACTATTATGTCCCTACCTAGATATCGAGTATGATATCTTACACACCGGACTGATTAGTACTGACAGTTACAGAGACTATTAGGTCTCGCTCTAGATACCGAGTATGATATCTTACATGCCGGGCTAATCCGTAAGGAATAGCTAACAGAGGCAATTATGTCTTTTTATTCAATTGTTTGGGTACATTACATACCGGGTTAATCAGTAATGATTAGCTACAGAAACTATTAAGTTTCATTCTAGATATCGAGTATGATATCTTACATGCTGGGCTAATCCGTAAGGAATAGCTAACAGAGACGATTTCGTCTCTTACTTTATTCAATTATTGGTTTATTAAACATGCCGGGCTAATCCGTAAGGAATGTCTAACAGAGATAATCACGTCTCTTTCTTTTCATTATGTAGATAAACATACCGGGAAATCTTGGGTGAAAGGAAATGGGTATCCATCGTTGTATTACAGGTAGTGTTGAGTGCAGTTGAGCATGTGGTGGGATGATGTCTGGGCTTGACCCTTTCGTATGCCCTATATAAAAGCATGCTTGACTAGATGAGACATTATCTGCACATATAACCATGGAGAGGACATTTTGTGAAACATGGGATTCAATTATCAATACAACTTATGGGAAACATTGTGAATGACTAACATAAATTCAATGGTTTTCAATTACTAAACTTATGAACTCACCAACCTAGTGTTGACTTTGTTTAAATGCATGTTTTCTCAGGTGATGGACAGGTTTAGTTAACCAGCATCAGAGATTAAGCTAGAGGACTTTTAGATGACCTAGCTTACTTTTGGATGCACATATTTTGATGACATTGTGAATCTCTTTCGCATATCTTGTACAGCTACAAGATAGAAACTACACGATTCTTTTGGAGTAGATTTACTTAGTTAAATTATGAACACGTACTGTGTAATTTAAATTTGTAATTCTATATTATATGTCATGATAGCCTTTCTCATTATTTATCATGTGCCATGTAAACAATCTGATCATTTTGATTATCACTCAAGATATCGCGCCCCGGGAACCTTCCGCCTGACGGGAAAACCCGATCCGTTCCCGCCGGCCCGGGGTGTGACAGATTGGTATCAGAGCCATGGTTATAGAGAAATATAGGTCATATTACTTAAACGGTTTGGCCTAGACTATAACCTAGGGACACTCATGTAGTGAACATACAACATAGGATTCTATTTGCATATGTCTTCTGCGTCTGATCACTGCACTAACCGATTTTCTTTCGGTTATGATCAGAATGCCGCCAAGAATACAACCACCTCTGTTACCGCCACCACAGGACTCTGCACCTCACTCTTCAACAGCGACACCGCCTGACTCTCCTCCACACCTACCACCTCCTCCTCCTCCGCCACCACCTGCTTATCAGTTGGATCCTGCTACAGTGGCACTGGCCACCCTTTTGACTAGTCAACTGAGGGATGTGATCCCGAAGATGATGAACAGAATCAACACTAACAACAGCAACTATGTCTCCAACTCATCTAGAGAAGGCAGCGGGAACACCCGACAACAACAGGACTACTCCTAAAAGAACTTTGTAGGATGCAAGCCACCAGCATTCAGTGGCACTGAGGGAGCCGTCGGTTTGATCCAATGGATCAAAAAGATGGAAACAGCTCTCGACATTAGCGGGTGTCCTGATCAACACCACGTGAGGTATGCTACGGGATCATTTGAGAAACGAGCAGTAACCTGGTGGAATGCCCAGGTTCACACCAGAGGAAGAGATGAGGCATTGGCGATGTCTTGGGAGGATTTCAAGACTTTGTTGAGGGGCGAGTTTTGCCCGAGAAACGAATTGAAGAAAGTAGAAACAGAGCTACTGAACCACGTAATGGTGGGAGCTGAACATTTGGCATTCACCACCAGATTTCATGAGCTAGCAACACTGGCACCAGATATAGTGCCCACACTAGAGAAAAGGATTGAACGGTATGTTGGTGGACTACCGCCATGCATTCGAGGTCATGTGATGGCCGCACACCCAACCACACTAGAGATGGATGTCACGCTATCAGCTTCACTGACTGATGTGATGGTTGCCTCTGGTGCACTCAAGAGGGGATCTGGAACTACTGACGATTCGGAACAACCCTCCACCAAGAAACGAAAGGTTGCTAAAAATTTTGGAACAACCACCACTACCAAACAAGCTGTGCCCACACAATCACCGCAGAACCACAGATCTTATTCTGGCACGGCTCCATTCTGCAATAAGTGCAACTATCATCATCAACCTGACACAGGGTGCAGGCAATGCACTTATTGTGGAAAAATGGGGCATTGGGCCAAATTCTGCAAGGGGCAGGCGACACAACATAGGGCAAACCAAGCAGTGGCACAAACCGTTGTACGCAACGATCGCATTTCCTGCTACACCTGCGGGGAGCCAGGACAATATGCGAAGGACTGACCAAAGAGGGTGCTACCGAGAGGGCCGGCACCGAGGGGACGTGCATTCCAAATTGGAGCCGCAGCAGCACGTCAGGACACTGACACCAACACTGGTACGCTTTTCATTCCAAATCTTTGTAGTATATTATTTAATACTAGCATAGATTTTCGTTTGCCTCTTTAGAGTTAGTTTAAAACTTACTCACAGTTGGGGCAACACTCGGATATCTCTTACACTAAAGGAAATAAATTTATTGTTCACTTACCTTTAGTGAACAAACACATACCATGGGATTCAAAGTGATGGACACGAGTGGTGTCACTATCATTAACGGAACGGATGCTTTGTCCCTGATAGGGATGAAGTCATCTAATTCGATAAGGCCTTTTTTATGTCATTACAATGAACGGCCGAGATGCATTCATAAATTTCGTTCTTGTGAACGAAAACTCACGAATAGATCCGTCAATGTGTCCTACCAGACAATATACGAATCTATTCGGACAAGGGGAGAAACGAGAGGTTTCTCCTAACAGGGATTAGCACGCGAGCATAAGAATCATAGCAAACAGTAAGGATCATGGGATTCTGTAACACTACGGAACATCACGACGGGAGTGTACACACACAGCTAAGGATTTATAATGCCAAGCTACCAAACACTCCCGGCGGATTCGATTATTATTGAATCACCACAAGTAGTCGGGTTAAGTCTGCTCATTTCACAAACCGACATGAAGCTAAGGCTCAATGAGAACCACTAACATACAAAGAGAAACATGATATCAAAGCATCTCCACCTATACAAAGAAAAAGTAGTACCCGACAATGACGCTTAAATTTCGGGACGAAATTTCTTTAACAAGGGGAGACTGTGACAACTAGTACCAAACCGTCCGGCAAGTCCGTACGGTGTGTGTACTTTCACCATTTACTGTGTGTAAATACAGTGCGTAAACAGTAGTTGTATGTGTTTAAGTGAAAACTTAAATACAGTAAATGCAACAACACAAGGAAAACAACAGTGTACAAACAAACGACAAAAACAAATCGGTTGCGATCTGATATCCATAGATAACAGAATCAGATGACCGACAACTCAATGTGAAAACAATGTGATAACTGGATGTGTAGTTGAGTCCGACAGTGAGGAAATACAATTTAAAACAATAACTCAGTGTCGTATACGAATAATAAACTGACAGCGTGTTTGCGTGGGTGACGATTCACACAAACATATCTGTGAGTTTAGCGTTCTGAACGATAACTGATAAGTAGAAAACCAAATCAGAAAGTGAAACGTACGATCGTGTTCGTACAGTTAGCGCTCTGTACGAAAACGCGCGTAGGTGATGCGATCTGACGAAACGAAAACGAAACACGACCCGAATGAAAATAAATTAATAAAATAAAATAAATAACATTTTACAATTTTGAAACTCATCAAAATAACTAAATTAACTTCTTTTATTTAAAAGGTATGAATTTCGCGTAAATTTCCGGATACGCGACAAAGACGTGAACCGAGCAACCGAAACGAACCCAAACATCACACGTGATATAAAAACTCTAAGTGAGAGTTTTCTGTCATTTTTCACACCCACAACTCCTTCTCTCTCTAAAAATCCGGCCACCACCTTCCACCCCCATTCTTCACCTTCAATCCTCCATAACTTCCTTGTTTCTCAACCAATTTGAGTGATTCTCGAACCCACGCGTAGCTCTCGACCTCCTCTACGTGAAAGTACAACAGATCTGAGAGTTTCACCAGCTGAAATCAAGGTATGATCAAGTGAAAAGCACGAAAATTAGGGTTTTCTTATTCTCTTTCGCAATACAACCCCTCACGGTTTAAAGGCCATGCTATACACATGTTCGATACCCACTGGAACCAATCTACGCTTAGTACTAACCCTAAGCCAGCCCTTCAAGCATGATCAGTTCGAGTAAGATGACACAGATTCGTGGTCTCCTCGGACGAACCTTGGTGGGTTCCGTGGCCGAACCTTTTCTGGCTAAACATGCAGGTGGCGAACCCAAACCCAGCGAACCAATTGGATTGCCAAACCATCTGAGATCATGCAGCTGAACCCCACAATCCCCGAACCCTAGCATGAGCAGCGAACCAGGCAGCAGACATGGCGAACCTTTAACCTCAGCGAACCTACATGCACAATTCTAGCCGAACCTTGTTCCTTGCGATAGCCGAACCCTGCTCTATTCAACGAACCCTGTAGCTTGAAACCATAGGAACGAACATTCTTCTTCATGGATGATGTTCACGAACCCTAAGCTTAAACTGCTGGCAACCTGTTATGTTTCCCGTGATTTAGTTGAGCCCAATTACTATGGCCCAATAGTCTACATATGATTTACGTGAATTCTGGCCCAGCTAAGCCTTTTGGCACACATGGATTCTTTTTGGATGGTTCATGATGCGACCGGCCCATCTATTTTACACGGCCCAGCTGCCTTGTTGTGGCCCACATGCCGTTCGGCCCAAAACAGCCCACTTGGCCCACATTGGGCTCAAATCCTATGTGACCCAAGAAAACTTCTTCGGCCCAACTCCTTAGCCCAACAACTTGTGTAATTCGGCCCAAGACCCATAACCAGCCCAACTCCACTCCTTTTGCCCATTTGCCTTGTTCGGCCCACACTCCAATAACAGCCCACGATAATTATTGGGCCCAACTATCTAGTTCAAGTTGATATTGTGTTCAAGTTGGTTAACACACCCATTCGGCCACTTGGTTATCAAGATAATTAAACAAAGTGCATAAAGTTAATTTGATTAGAGAATTATAGAATCATGATAGTCATGAGTAATTACAAAGGTGACAAGAAATTTTGCAAAGTAATTACAATTGGGCTAGAATGATACTAGAGTTATGATACTACTTTAGGTTAAAAGGGGTTAAAGGTTGGTAACTTATAACTCAAACCTAAATTGATAATTAGAACTCTTTTAACCTTATAATATTTCAAGAGGACACAAGACCAATAACAAAGAGTGATGACTCAAACTTAATACGAATAGAATTCAACAAGGCCGAATGGAGACCAAGGTTGAGACTCGCGGGTGTTAACCAACTCTAGGGTTAACACATTTATACGCCTATGGACAAAATTACAATCAATACTTATAAGATGAATACATCGTGAAATCAATACAGGATCGTGAACACAGTTACAAGAACAATCAAGAGCGCGTGCATTCTTCCTTTTAAGCTAAGTCAACCCTACAACAATAAGGTGAGTTCATATGCCCCTTTTCTAATCTTTACTGATTTCAAAGCTCGGGGCTGAGAAACATGCTAAACTTTTTGTTACTTAAAAGTTTATTTTCACATATTGCTTTGTAACAACCGGTTTTTAATAATGAATGTAGTATGAATAATTGTTAATCAAACGATTGTGGTTGTTGTGATTTGAAAATATGTAAGAATTACATCATTAATGGCAATTGTCTAGATGGAAGTACCGGTGGGTGAACATCTTAGACTAAATAAATATGACTCCACAATGGTGGATAGCCAGAGGTGCTGGCAATTATCTTAGATGGAAGTACCGGTGGGTGAACATCTTAAGACTTGAATTATATATGACTCCACAATGGTGGATAGACAGAGGTGCTGTCAATTGTCTTAGATGGAAGCACCGGTTGGTGAACATCTTAAGACTTGAATTATTTATGACTCCACAATGGTGGATAGCCAGAGGTGCTGGCAATTGGCTATGGTGGAAGCACAGAAATGTGAACCCCATAGTGTAATATTGATTAAACTATTGTGAGCAATAGTTGATGATTGGTAATGTGATATTTTATATTGTGAGAGTCAATTCAAATAGAAATGACTCAGTTGAATATTGATTGTGAAAAATGTATTTTTACATTTTATTGTTGAGAAACCATTGGGATTTACTTACTTAGTTCTTATGAACTAATGGGAATTATTGTGTGATGTTTGTAGGTCAAAAATGACGTACACGGCTGTAAGGATCGAGGTGGAGCAGGAATCGAACAAACAAACCTTGTTGCAAACGTTTGAAATTTTGGTTTAAACTTACTTATGTAAATAAGTATTGTAAAATGTGTGACACGTTTGCGTTTGCGTTAAACTTTGTTTAATATTATTAAATAAAGAGGGTCAGACAAGGTTTTAAAAATTGAAAAATTTGCTGGGACCAACTCTGATATTATTTTAAAATGTTGAATAGTAACCGGGGGTTACATGCTTATATCATGACTCGGATAATAATTGCTTGTCTTTATTATCGTTTATCATTACATGCTTGCGTATTCGATCTTATCATACCTGAATTAGCTAGGATGCTATATGCTAACCTAGAATCATGACACATTAACACCATAGAATAATGTACGTTGCTAAGAATATATCCTACAATTTTGCATTATTCTTACACGATAGAACAACGGGGAAACCAAGGGATAACATGCCAATAACAATTACACATAACAAGAAGGATACTCATGATAATGTAACTTCATGATAACAAGATCATTCACACACTACTAACATAGTGTATAAGACAAGTTCTTGTAACACTCCGTTCAAGTTAGTAAGAACACTCAACAACGAGATAACAGTTGAGACAGTTACTTGTGATATCGAGGAGGGTATCGCATGCGCACACTTTTGGGATGGTTTTCCCACACATACTATCACTACCTATTAAGACTCTATTTAGAGCACATCTTATAACCGTCAGAGGATGCCGGTTACACAACCATAGATTAGTTGGGTAAACCACGAACACTAATCACCAGGGATTGGGGTAATCTAATGAAATCACACCGGGCACGAGAGGTGCTATCATTATAGTTGATAACATTCATAAAATCTAGGGAACGTATTCATGCCAATAGATATTGTGGGAGGATATCTTATACGCCAGGCTGGTCAGTAATGACAGCTACTGAGACTATTATGTCTCAAACTAGGAATAATGAGTAGGACACGTTACACACCGGGCTGGACAGGGGTGACAACTACTGGGACTATTATGTCCCTACCTAGATATCGAGTATGATATCTTACACACGGGACTGGTTTGTACTGACAGTTACAGAGACTATTAGGTCTCGCTCTAGATACCGAGTATGATATCTTACATGCCGGGCTAATCCGTAAGGAATAGCTAACAGAGGCAATTATGTCTTTTTATTCAATTGTTTGGGTACATTACATACCAGGTTAATCAGTAATGATTAGCTACAGAAACTATTAAGTTTCATTCTAGATATCGAGTATGATATCTTACATGCCGGGCTAATACGTAAGGAATAGATAACAGAGACGATTTCGTCTCTTACTTTATTCAATTATTGGTTTATTAGACATGCCGGGCTAATCCGTAAGGAATGGCTAACAGAGATAATCACGTCTCTTTCTTTTCATTATGTGGATAAACATACCGAGAAATCATGGGTGAAAGGAAATGGGTATCCATCGTTGTATTACAGGTAGTGTTGAGTGCAGTTGAGCATGTGATGGGATGGCGTCTGGGCTTGACCCTTTAGTATGCCCTATATATAAGCATGCTTGACTGGATGAGACATTATCTGTACATATAACCATGGAGAGGACATTTTGTGAAACATGGGATTCAATTATCAATACAACTTGTGGGAAACATTGTGAATGACTAACATAAATTCAATGGTTTTCAATTTCTAAACTTATGAACTCACCAACCTAGTGTTGACTTTTTTTAAATGCATGTTTTCTCAGGTGATGGACAGGTTTAGTTAACCAGCATCAGAGATTAAGCTAGAGGACTTTTAGAAGACCTAGCTTACTTTTGGATGCATATATTTTGATGACATTGTGAATCTCTTTTGCATATCTTGTACAGCTAGAAGATAGAAACTACACGATTCTTTTGGAGTAGATTTACTTAGTTAAATTATGAACACGTACTGTGTAATTTAACTTTGTAATTCTATATTATATGTCATGATAGCCTTCTCATTATTTATCATGTGCCATGTAAACAATCTGATCATTTTGATTATCACTCAAGATATCGCGCCCCGGGAACCTTCCGCCCGACGGGAAAACCTGATCCGTTCCCGCCGGCCCGGGGTGTGACAGATTGGTATCAGAGCCATGGTTATAGAGAAATATAGGTCATATTACTTAAACGGTTTGGCCTAGACTATAACCTAGGGACCCTCATGTAGTGAACATACAACATAGGATTCTATTTACATATGTCTTCTGCGTCTGATCACTGCACTAACCGATATTCTTTCGGTTATGATCAGAATGCCGCCAAGAAGACAACCACCTCTGTTACCGCCACCACATGACTCTGCACCTCACTCTTCAACACCGACACCGTCTGACTCTCCTCCACACCTACCTCCTCCTCCTCCGCCACCACCTGCTTATCAGTTGGATCCTGCTACAGTGGCACTGGCCACCCATTTGACTAGTCAACTGAGGGATGTGATCCCGGAGATGATGAAAAGAATCAACACTAACAACAGCAACAATGTCGCCAACTCATCTGGAGAAGGCAGCGGGAACCCCGACAACAACAGGACTACTCCTACAAGAACTTTGTAGGATGCAAGCCACCAGCATTCAGTGGCACTGAGGGAGCCGTCGGTTTGATCCAATGGATCGAAAAGATGGAAACAACTCTCGACATTAGCGGGTGTCCTGATCAACACCACGTGAGGTATGCTGCGGGATCATTTGAGAAATGAGCACTAACCTGGTGGAATGCCCAGGTTCACACCAGAGGAAGAGATGAGGCATTGGCGATGTCTTGGGAGGATTTCAAGACTTTGTTGAGGGGCGAGTTTTGCCCGAGAAACGAATTGAAGAAAGTAGAAACAGAGCTACTGAACCACGATTTGGTGGGAGCTGAACATCTGACATTCACCACCAGATTTCATGAGCTAGCAACACTGGCACCGGATATAGTGCCCACACTAGAGAAAAGGATTGAACGGTATGTTGGTGGACTACCGCCATGCATTCGAGGTCATGTGATGGCCGCACACCCAACCACACTAGAGATGGTTGTCACGCTATCAGCTTCACTGACTGATGTGATGGTTGCCTCTGGTGCACTCAAGAGGGGATCTGGAACTACTGACGATCCGGAACAACCCTCCACCAAGAAACGAAAGGTTGCTAAAAATTTTGGAACAACCACCACTACCAAACAAGCTGTGCCCACACAATCACCGCAGAACCACAGATCTTATTCTGGCATGGCTCCATTCAGCAATAAGTGCAACTATCATCATCAACCTGACACAGGGTGCAGGAAATGCACTTATTGTGGAAAAATGGGGCATTGGGCCAAATTCTGCAAGGGGCAGGCGACACAACATAGGGCAAACCAAGCAGTGGCACAAACTGCTGTACGCAACGATCGCATTTCCTGCTACACCTGCGGGGAGCCAGGACAATATGCGAAGGACTGCCCAAAGAGGGTGCTACCGAGAGGGCCAGCACCGAGGGGACGTGCATTCCAAATTGGAGCCGCAGCAGCACGTCAGGACACTGACAACAACACTTGTACGCTTTTCATTCCAAATCTTTGCAGTATATTATTTAATACTAGCATAGATTTTCGTTTGCCTCTTTAGAATTAGTTTAAAACTTACTCACAATTGGGGCAACACTCGGATATCTCTTACACTAAAGGAAATAAATTTATTGTTCACTTACCTTTAGTGAACAAACACATACCATGGGATTCAAAGTGATGGACACGAGTGGTGTCAGTATCATTAAAGAAACGGATGCTTTGTCCCTGATAGGGATGAAGTCATCTAATTCGATAAGGCCTTTTTCATGTCATTACAATGAACGGCCGAGATGCATTCATAAATTTCGTTCTTGTGAACGAAAACTCACGAATAGATCCGTCAATGTGTCCTACCAGACAATATACGAATCTATTCGGACAAGGGGAGAAACGAGAGGTTTCTCCTAACAGGGATTAGCACGCGAGCATAAGAATCTTAGCAAACAGTAAGGATCATGGGATTCTGTAACACTACGGAACATCACGACGGGAGTGTACACACACAGCTAAGGATTTATAATGCCAAGCTACCAAACACTCCCGGCGGATTCGATTATTATTGAATCACCACAAGTAGTCGGGTTAAGTCTGCTCATTTCACAAACCGACATGAAGCTAAGGCTCAATGAGAACCACTAACATACAAAGAGAAACATGATATCAAAGCATCTCCACCTATACAAAGAAAAAGTAGTACCCGACAATGACGCTTAAATTTCGGGACGAAATTTCTTTAACAAGGGGAGACTGTGACAACTAGTACCAAACCGTCCGGCAAGTCCGTACGGTGTGTGTACTTTCACCATTTACTGTGTGTAAATACAGTGCGTAAACAGTTGTGTGACAACAGAACTCTGAAAACAAACCACAGTTGTATGTGTTTAAGTGAAAACTTAAATACAGTAAATGCAACAACACAAGGAAAACAGCAGTGTACAAACAAACGACAAGAACAAATCGGTTGCGATCTGATATCCATAGATAACAGAATCAGATGACCGACAACTCAATGTGAAAACAATGTGATAACTGGATGTGTAGTTGAGTCCGACAGTGAGGAAATACAATTTAAAACAATAACTCAGTGTCGTATACGAATAATAAACTGACAGCGTGTTTGCGTGGGTGACGATTCACACAAACATATCTGTGAGTTTAGCGTTCTGAACGATAACTGATAAGTAGAAAACCAAATCAGAAAGTGAAACGTACGATTGTGTTCGTACAGTTAGCGCTCTGTACGAAAACGCGCGTAGGTGACGCGATCTGACGAAACGAAAACGAAACACGACCCGAATGAAAATAAATTAATAAAATAAAATAAATAACATTTTACAATTTTGAAACTCATCAAAATAACTAAATTAACTTCTTTTATTTAAAAGGTATGAATTTCGCGTAAATTTCCGGATACGCGACAAAGACGTGAACCAAGCAACCGAAACGAACCCGAACATCACACGTGATATAAAAACTCTAAATGAGAGTTTTCTGTCATTTTTCACACCCACAACTCCTTCTCTCTCTAAAAATCCGGCCACCACCTTCCACCCCCATTCTTCACCTTCAATCCTCCATAACTTCCTTGTTTCTCAACCAATTTGAGTGATTCTCGAACCCACGCGTAGCTCTCGACCTCCTTTACGTGAAAGTACAACAGATCTGAGAGTTTCACCAGCTGAAATCAAGGTATGATCAAGTGAAAAGCACGAAAATTAGGGTTTTCTTATTCTCTTTCGCAATACAACCCCTCACGGTTTAAAGGCCATGCTATACACATGTTCGATACCCACTGGAACCAATCTACGCTTAGTACTAACCCTAAGCCAGCCCTTCAAGCATGATCAGTTCGAGTAAGATGACACAGATTCGTGGTCTCCTCGGACGAACCTTGGTGGGTTGCATGGCCGAACCTTTTCTGGCTAAACATGCAGGTGGCGAACCCAAACCCAGCGAACCAATTGGATTGCCGAACCATCTGAGATCATGCAGCCGAACCCCACAATCCCCGAACCCTAGAATGAGCAGCGAACCAGGCAGCAGACATGGCGAACCTTTAACCTCAACGAACCTACATGCACAATTCTAGCCGAACCTTATTCCTTGCGATAGCCGAACCCTGCTCTATTCAACGAACCCTGTAGCTTGAAACCATAGGAACGAACCTTCTTCTTCATGGATGATGTTCACGAACCCTAAGCTTAAACAGCTGGCAACCTGTTATGTTTCCCGTGATTTAGTTGAGCCCAATTACTATGGCCCAATAGTCTACATATGATTTACGTGAATTCTGGCCCAGCTAAGCCTTTTGGCCCACATGGATTCTTTTTGGATGGTTCATGATGCGACCGGCCCATCTATTTTACACGGCCCAGCTGCCTTGTTGTGGCCCACATGCCGTTCGGCCCAAAACAGCCCACTTGGCCCACGTTGGACTCAAATCCTATGTGACCCAAGAAAACTTCTTCGGCCCAACTCCTTAGCCCAACAACTTGTGTAATTCGGCCCAAGACCCATAACCAGCCCAACTCCACTCCTTTGGCCCATTTGCCTTGTTCGGCCCACACTCCAATAACAGCCCACGATAATTATTGGGCCCAACTATCTAGTTCAAGTTGATATTGTGTTCAAGTTGGTTAACACACCCATTCGGCCACTTGGTTATCAAGATAATTAAACAAAGTTCAAAAAGTTAATTTGATTAGAGAATTATAGAATCATGATAGTCATGAGTAATTACAAAGGTGACAAGAAATTTTGCAAAGTAATTACAATTGGGCTAGAATGATACTAGAGTTATGATACTACTTTAGGTTAAAAGGGGTTAAAGGTTGGTAACTTATAACTCAAACCTAAATTGATAATTAGAACTCTTTTAACCTTATAATATTTCAAGAGGACACAAGACCAATAACAAAGAGTGATGACTCAAACTTAATACGAATAGGATTCAACAAGGCCGAATGGAGACCAAGGTTGAGACTCGCGGGTGTTAACCAACTCTAGGGTTAACACATTTATACGCCTATGGACAAAATTACAATCAATACTTATAAGATGAATACATCATGAAATCAATACAGGATCGTGAACACAGTTACAAGAACAATCAAGAGCGCGTGCATTCTTCCTTTTAAGCTAAGTCAACCCTACAACAATAAGGTGAGTTCATATGCCCCTTTTCTAATCTTTACTGATTTCAAAGCTCGGGGCTGAGAAACATGCTAAACTTTTTGTTACTTAAAAGTTTATTTTCACATATTGCTTATATCATGACTCGGATAATAATTGCTTGTCTTTATTATCGTTTATCATTACATGCTTGCGTATTCGATCTTATCATACCTGAATTAGCTAGGATGCTATATGCTAACCTAGAATCATGACACATTAACACCATAGAATAATGTACGTTGCTAAGAATATATCCTACAATTTTGCATTATTCTTACACGATAGAACAACGGGGAAACCAAGGGATAACATGCCAATAACAATTACACATAACAAGAATGATACTCATGATAATGTAACTTCATGATAACAAGATCATTCACACACTACTAACATAGTGTATAAGACAAGTTCTTGTAACACTCCGTTCAAGTTAGTAAGAACACTCAACAACGAGATAACAGTTAAGACAGTTACTTGTGATATCGAGGAGGGTATCGCATGCGCACACTTTTGGGATGGTTTTCCCACACATACTATCACTACCTATTAAGACTCTATTTAGAGCACATCTTATAACCGTCAGAGGATGCCGGTTACACAACCATAGATTAGTTGGGTAAACCACGAACACTAATCACCAGGGATTGGGGTAATCTAATGAAATCACACCGGGCACGAGAGGTGCTATCATTCTAGTTGATAACATTCATAAAATCTAGGGAACGTTCATGCCAATAGATATTGTGGGAGGATATCTTACACGCCGGGCTGGTCAGTAATGACAGCTACTGAGACTATTATGTCTCAAACTAGGAATCATGAGTAGGACACGTTACACACCGGGCTGGACAGGGGTGACAGCTACTGGGACTATTATGTCCCCACCTAGATATCGAGTATGATATCTTACACACCGGACTGGTTAGTACTGACAGTTACAGAAACTATTAGGTCTCGCTCTGGATACCGAGTATGATATCTTACATGCCGGGCTAACCCGTAAGGAATAGCTAACAGAGGCAATTATGTCTTTTTATTCAATTGTTTGGGTACATTACATACCGGGTTAATCAATAATGATTAGCTACAGAAACTATTAAGTTTCATTCTAGATATCGAGTATGATATCTTACATGCCGGGCTAATCCGTAAGGAATAGCTAACAGAGACGATTTCGTCTCTTACTTTATTCAATTATTGGTTTATTAGACATGCCGGGCTAATCCGTAAGGAATGGCTAACAGAGATAATCACGTCTCTTTCTTTTCATTATGTGGATAAACATACCGAGAAATCATGGGTGAAAGGAAATGGGTATCCATCGTTGTATTACAGGTAGTGTTGAGTGCAGTTGAGCATGTGGTGGGATGGCGTCTGGGCTTGACCCTTTCGTATGCCCTATATATAAGCATGCTTGACTGGATGAGACATTATCTGTACATATAACCATGGAGAGGACATTTTGTGAAACATGGGATTCAATTATCAATACAACTTGTGGGAAACATTGTGAATGACTAACATAAATTCAATGGTTTTCAATTACTAAACTTATGAACTCACCAACCTAGTGTTGACTTTTTTTAAATGCATGTTTTCTCAGGTGATGGACAGGTTTAGTTAACCAGCATCAGAGATTAAGCTAGAGGACTTTTAGAAGACCTAGCTTACTTTTGGATGCATATATTTTGATGACATTGTGAATCTCTTTTGCATATCTTGTACAGCTACAAGATAGAAACTACACGATTCTTTTGGAGTAGATTTACTTAGTTAAATTATGAACACGTACTGTGTAATTTAACTTCGTAATTCTATATTATATGTCATGATAGCCTTTCTCATTATTTATCATGTGCCATGTAAACAATCTGATCATTTTGATTATCACTCAAGATATCGCGCCCCGGGAACCTTCCGCCCGACGGGAAAACCCGATCCGTTCCCGCCGGCCCGGGGTGTGACATATATTGGTGTTTAGAATTACCTGTTTTGTTATCTTTTTGATGGAGATCGAGTTCATGTCAGTCGTTGCTCGTTCTTGGACTAAAATCGTGCTCCAAAAGGCTCATGAGTTGGATTTTGTGCTTCAGACAATCTCGAAATGACCGAATGAACCAACTGGAATAGTTTGATTCGATATTTATACGCGTTCTCTTTGAATTTTATTTTGGGTTCAAACGATTAAACATGGAAATGGAAATACACATGATTTGTAATTTGATTCGCATTAATTCGTGATTATAACTAATTACGCTTAGAAATCACATCTTAATTTGCTCAATCTTGAGCTGCAATCAATCTGGAATGAACGGGAGTGGAGCTGGGTCGAAACCGGGTTAGTGGGATCCATATGGGCGGAATCGGGTAAAGGGGAAAAAAAGACTTTGGGGGTTTACAGGTTTGGCCCCTCTTAATTCCATTTTTCAGTTGTTAAATAAACCTTTTTCCTCTCACAAGTTAGTTTTATTAAATGTCATTTTTAGTCCCTCAAGTTAAACAACTATTTTAATATTTCAGATTTATAAAACCTTGTATAAATTTTCAATAACTTAGATGTTATAACTTAAATAATTTGTATAAGGCATAAAAAATTTATAAAATAAATTTAATAACTTAATAATATTATCATTATCATTATTTATTATATATACATGTTATATACGTATATATATTTTATAACTTTACCAATAGATTATTTTCAAATAAAATGTTATTATATTATTATAACCTATTTCAACTTTCTAAAGTGTAAAAGAATTATAATTTTTAAAATTTGTAAAAAGCTTATATTATGTCTTGTTATTACCTTATTAATACAATAGACCTTTATATATATATTTATGAATACAAGTGTTTCAAAAAATCATTCAACGCTTTTATTTATTACAAATTAAACGTGATTACAATACTTGAATTTTATTCAAAACCCTAAGGATTACATATATACCCAACTTTACTATCTTTACACATTTTAACCCTTTGAATGTAAACATAAGTAAACACTACATTTTGTACGACTCCAACTCCGTTAACTAAAAATGAAAACAAAAAAAAGACACAAAAAAAAAAAGAAGAAGCAAAAACACTAAAAAAAGGAGAAAAAAAACGTAAAATAGCGATATATTTGAACCAAGGGTAAAATAGGTATAATAAATTTTTTTAAAGGGTAAAACAATAATTTCTTAATTCATTTTAATTAAAATGGGTATATTTGAAATTTTTAGAATTAGAGGAGGGGATATATGTAATTAAAATTTTGAATTGGGTATATATGTAATAGAGGAAATTTATAGGGAGATATATGTAATTAAAATTTTGGATCGGGTATATGTGTAATAAATGAAATTTATAGAAGGATATATGTAATTGTCCCTATAAATTTTGACATATTATGAAAGTCCTAAAAGAATATTCCTAAGTTTAAATGATATCATTTGAATATTTATTATATAAATAAATATTCTTGTTTATAAAAACTTTGTTTTAGAATAAAAATTTTAGTTTGTTTAAACAATTTTTTTAACATATATTTTGTATTTTTTGTATATTTTTATACAAAATTGTGTTTTTAATGGATAATAAATGCTTTTGTATATATAAATCAATGAGAAAGTTAATTAAATAACATATACTACATAATAAATAAATATTTTGTCTCTTTATGAATAAAATAGTTAATCTCTAATGAATTATAAATGATTCAAACTCGATCTAAGTTTAAAATTAAAAATTATTAGTGAATCAAACTCGAGTTTTGATATATAGTTCAAAACAAACCGAAATCAAGTTATTTTTCTAACTTAAACAAATCAAATTTAAGATTAAACGAGCTCCAATACAACTAGGTTTGTAACAAGTTGAACTTTAGAGTACTAGTAGTAATTGTTAAAATTTTAAGATACTGTTTAGAATCTCCATCTCATACGAAAGACCAGTTGAACTCGCTTTCTAGGCATTGATTTGAGCTATAGCATAATTTTTGTCACAGTAAATCATTTTTATTCATTTATTTTCGGTGTGTAAATTGCGGTTTTGGCCTCTGTTGTATAATTGTTTTAACTATATCAGTCAAAATACGATCTTCTATCAATTCAGCCCCTGTGGTTTTGACAATTATCGGTTTTAGCCTCTCAAACTTAACTATTATGACGGTTTTGGCCCAAAACCTAATTATTGTTGGGGGTCCAAAACGTTAGTTGTCTAAACCATATAAGCTAAACTAATAAAAGATTTTATTTTTGACAGAAATAATTAGAACACTTTGATTTACTATTTTCATCTCCCCTTCATCAACTTTATTTTGGTAGTTATTATTAATCAAAAATATTGAGAAAAGTTGCATCTTTTCCGTCAAGAGCTTTTTCTATTTTTTCCTCCTTTAGCATTATTGTTTAGATACAAAATTTATTTAAATATGCATTAAGATTATAAAGTCTTTTTATTTAAATGCAAAATTTATTGATACCATTTTACGACCAATTAATTAAGTGAAGCTCGCTTCAGTATGCAGTGGCGGAGCTTAGAAAAAAATTCGGAGGAGGCCGAAGGATTTTTAGGAAGAAAACGGAGAGAGCCGAAGGATTTTTAGGATGAAAATGGAGGAGACCGGAGGATTTTTAGGAAGAAAACGAAGGGAACCGAAGTATTTTCGGACGAAAAACTGTTATATCGACACTTCTGAGCGAAAAAACAGGGGGGGCCGAGGCACCCCGGGCCCTTCTAATCCTCCGCCCTGTCAGTATGAATGCATGCTTCTTTTCCCTTTCTCTATGAACTCATCACATGTCTGACGAAATTCATTTGCGTCATCTTCATCATCATGTTCTTCATCTTCAGCTTCACTAATTGCTCCAATTTTATGTTCATAATTGACATCTTCAACAACTTCTGTTACCTGATCTTCAAATTGATCATGAAGATGATGATAATCATCATCAGTAGAACCAACCAACATCCCCCTCTCACTCTGTTCAATATGTTTCATCATCTCCATTGCTGATTCATGTTTCTTCTGAACATCAAGAACAAGCTCTGTTTTCAAATCTTGAACCTGATAATGGGTATTCAAAGGATCGTTAAGAACATCAACGATAAATCCAGATATCTCGTTACATTTGTTGTTCATGCTAAAGAAGAGGAAGCACAGGATTCCAATGCAAAGCAGAAATACGCAGTGCTTGTCATTGTTATACAGAAATTTTGTGAGACTTGAACCGATAGATTGAAATTGAAATTGAAAAGGGAGAGATAGCAAAGAAATTATGAATATGATGATAAAGATGAAGAGACTGCAAAATGACTCTAGTTTGATCTCCATCGTTGAAGATGATGGTTTCTTCTTGTAAGTGCATGTGTGTATATATAGCGACAGAAAGAGAGCAAAAAGGAATAACGGCAGGTGGGTGTTTGAAAATTAGTGAATTGATACAGACGGCTGTTCAACAATTAACATCATAATCATTACATTATCCATTATAACCATTATATGATTTAGATGACTAGATACGAGCACCAAAAAGGAGTTAATTAACTGATATTCGTAACCTATTTTTCGAATCGGTTTTAGGTGTTTAGAAAAACCGATGGTTTAGTACCAGTTTGAGGTTTCAGGAGACCATACCGGTTATTAACTGGTTTTTTAAACTAATTAATAGGTCCATCTAAGTAAAAAATCAGTTATTTGACGTTAATTGAATAAATTATTGATAAAACCAATGATCAAACTTTAACCGGTTAATTGGTTCGGTTATTTCAAGAAGTTAAGTGGTTTTCAAGAAGTTAACCGGTCTTTGCACTTTTGAATTGTCATGTAACAATTTTTGTGTTAGGAAACAAGGTTATGTTCGTATCATAAAAAAATAAGTAGATGTATGATATCATTTATTTTGGTGGAATTTAATGCCATTGGTCAAATAATTGTAACACATCCCAATAAACATACATTGTACCAAATAATTTGTAAGCATAACAAAGAATCTTATAATTATGTATCTAATAATTTGCATGCATATTAGGAAATCTTATAGATAACGTTTATTATCCGTTAAAAAAAGAAAAGAAAAAAATAAAAAGAGGACGTGTAGCTTATTATGTATATAGAAAAAGTAGAAGAAAACAAAAACATTAGCCCCAAAAACAAATAAAATATTCTAATTTATAATTAAAATATAATTACTCATACATATAACAGTAGCAACAGATTTATTATTAATAGTAGTAGTAATTGTTAGATATTTTAGTGTAATTAGGATTAATTTTATCGATCAATACGAATCATGAAATTCATTAAACAAGTTGGGTGTGGGGTGCACGCTTGTTTAAGGTTTTATAATTTAATATGGGTTCCAAAGGGCAGTTTCCAAAAACCTGCCAATGTAAAATTTGAAATTGTTTGATTATGAAGTTCTCTAGTTCATTCACGAAATTCAAAAAAATTCTTACCTGTTCTTGATTTCGAATTGAATTTTATCTGATCAAACATTTGAATGAACCACAAATAGTTTGATCTAAAAGTGTGATCCACAACTTTCAATTCATACGGTGATTCCATTGTGTTCGTGTTCTTGAATAATCTCTACGGTATTAATACTAATAAAAAATTATATTTGATCTTGATCCGTTTTTAACGAAACTTAGGTAGAATGTAGAGAAAAATAAGTAGGTCTTACCTGTATGTTTATAATTTTTATAAAACATGATATTTTAAAACTTATAAGAGGAAGACAATTTTTGAGATATATTAATTATAATAATACTATGATGATGATGATGATGATGATGATGATGATGATGATGATGATAAATATATAAATAAATTGCTATATTTGAAGAAAATAGCAATTGAAGATATCTACGACGTTGTTATCAATTACTTTCTCTCTATTAAAAACCATCTGGCTGTAGATTGAACTTCTTCTACAAGAAAAGTAATTTTACAAAGCAAGTCCAATCAAGCCTCTTATGTTGAACCAAAATATGGTCATGATTGTAAGACCAAATATGCCTTTGCAAGTTGATGACTTTTGTGAGTGGTTGATGGTTGATTTTTTTGGAGATTTTGTTTCTTTTGAATAATAGCGTAGGAAATAATGTTGTGTTTTGCCATGCCCAAATATTTCAACGTTGTTTGTTCCTTTTCTGACTGATTATTCTTGATGATGATGGAATTTCACTTGATTGTTGGTGGTGTTCTTGTTGTCGTATATTTTATAACACTACTCATATCCACAACCAACCAAATCCAAAAACTGGAATGTTGTGTTGGAAAAAATCTCCAAGCGTCTCTCTAGCTGGAAGCATAATTCTCTATCTTTTGGAGGGAGGATAACTTTGGCAAAATTGGTGCTAGCTCTATACCACTTTATTACATGTCTTTGTTCCGTGCTCCCAGTCAGATGGTTAGCGCAATTGAGGGTATAAGAAGAAGATTATGTTGGGGAGGTACGCCTACCAAGCCTAAAATACCATGGGTGGTATGGGACAGAATGATATCAGCAAAGGAGAAAGGGGGGCTTGGTCTTGGTTCCATCCAGGCTTTGAATCTCAATTTACTTCTAAAATGGCTATGGAGGTTTAAAAGCAACAAAGATGCATTGTGGGCCACTGTTATTAATGCTATCCACCACACCAATCGATCCTGGGTAACTTTTCCATGTAAAAAATCAATCACGGGTCCTTGGAAGAATATCATAAAAACTGTGAAGGATCTTAGAAATCTTGATATAAATGTTATGGAGTTTGTTATGCTGCAAAATTGGTGATGGGTCAAATGCATTATTCTGGTTAGACAATTGGTCGGGTAGGGGTTCGGGTACTCTGAAAGATTTATTTCAGGCCTTATTTTATAATGAACGTAATAAATGGTGTGTGGTAAAGGACCGGGTAACAGATGGTCTTCCTTATGACATAAATTGGCAATGGAAACAACCTCATTGGCACCCTACAATCTTCCACATGATCTCTCAATGTAAACAGCTTTTTTCTCCTATTACTCTTCGAATAGAGCTTGATAAATGGTTATGGAGAGCCACAAATCCAATTGAATTCTCAATTGGATTGGTTCGAGCTCTTATCGAAGATAGGTTACTCCCCTATAATAACTTTAAAATCCCTTGGATTAAATGGGTCCCCCTTAAGGTTAATGTTTTTGCATGGCGTGCGGGTTTGGATCGTATCCCTTCCAAGGATTGTCTAATCAAGCGAGGAATCTCTATCAATTCTATGTGTTCACTATGTTCGGTTCACTCCGAATCCTTCGTACACTTACTTCTAAGGTGTGGAATTGCAAGTTCTGTATGGGATAAGGTCTTCATGTGGTGCAAAGCTCCTAAGGAGTTGATCTTAACAATCAGAGATATCCTAATCCTACAAAACTCATGGCCTTTCTCCACAATGCATAAAAAATTACTTCATGCCATCTTTGTCACAACTCTTTGGTGCATTTGGAAAGCAAGGAATGCAAAAGTCTTTGAAAATAAAGCTTTGGACCCGATGGAAATACTGGGCAATATAAAAACTGTCTTATCTTTGGGTAAATAACAGGGGAAAGATTCATACTCTAGACTGAAACTCTTGGTGTAATTTTTCTTTTATTTAACTGTTGTTTCTTCATGCTAGCTCCTTGCTAGTCTTCTTTTAATATATTTCCCCTTTTGGCAGTTAAAAAAAAACCAAATCCAAAAGTATTTACTAAAAAATTAATTTCTCTCTTTCTCTTTCATTTATATAACCAACCAAACCTAAATTTTTGTCTATCATTCTAAGCCAATCCAATCTAATTTTCACTAACTAAATATTGATATATGTGTTATAAAATCAAATATATATTTAATCCTAATGACAGTTATTAGACCATGGGGTATACTCCTTGGTCCAACCACTGCACCTAGGCACCACGTAGACACCCACCACAACCACCTACTCCTTTCTTTCTCTGCCTATTTATCCCGTTGCTGTGGCCACGCCCAACCCTCTCACGCCCACGCACGCCCCAAAGGGGGCGATGTTCCACGCCCTTTTTTGCCCATTCATCACGCCCCAATCAAGGGGCATACCGGAAGGTCTTAGAGGCATTTATTTTATATATGTATCATACGTACTTAGATATAATCAGTGAGAACAAGAAGAGATATAGAAATGGGTGTGGTTTTCTGGAGCAATTTCTTATTACGTTATCAGCACGAGATTCTCACCTTGTATCGTTGAAATAAATCTAGATTCTCAATCCTGATTGTTCGTGTATTGATTTTTCGTCGTAACTCTTTCAGATCTTCTATACATACAGGTATTCATCCTCTCAATATCCTATTGTTGTTTTTATAATTATATACCATATTTTTTTTACATATTTACAACAACCGAATCTTTAATACTGTATATATTATTTGATTGAATTAGTAATTTAAAAGAATAAAATAGAAGATTAGAAATAGAAGTTTATATTTTTCATTTTATATGGAACAATACGAATGAATACATGAACCAAAAAATGAATAAATCATACAAATTATATTGAATCGATTTAAGGTTACTACCGCTAATCGATCTGCATCTTCCTCAATATTCTCTGCCAACACCAAAATCAAAACCCCCAAAACTGAAGAAGAAGAAGAAAAAATTAACAAAAACTTACATGTTAATAAACTCTTTAACATTATCAGTACTGCAACATTTTTTCTCTTGTGCAAATAAATCCGTAAAATCTTCTTCGTTCCTGGGTCACAAACACAAGTATTTGATTTTGAATTGGTTGACTATATGGCCAAATTCTTAAGCTCCAACGATGGTGCCGGAGATAGTGTCTGATATTGGGTTTTGTTACTCCTTCCGGTTTACCGACAAGGTTCTCCGATTTTGTTGATCTATTGTCAATGTTTCTGAGGCAGCTCTGCCATGGAGGAGGTTTTAAACCTACTTTTTGATTCTTTCTTTTGACAGCAAATGATATACAATATAAATTAGAGGTGGGCAAAAAAACCGGACCCGGAACCGACAACCCGAACTGAAACAGGAACCGGTCATACCCGAATCGGTGAGTACAAACGGGTCCGGTTTTTCAGACAAATTATAACCGGAACCGGGAAAACCGGAACTGGTTCCACCTATACCCGGTCAAAACCCGAACCGGAACCGGTGAAAAACCGGTCGAAACCTAGAACCGGAAACAGGTATTGACTTTGTTGACCGGAACTGGAACCGGTTGAAACCGGAACCGGAATTGGAACCGGTTTCAGAAAAAACCTGATTTGCGCACCTCTAGTATAAATTGTCAAAGATTTGGGATGAAATATTGGGCTAACATATGCAATATAAAACAAAGAACAAATTATATTTATCTTATATGTTAAATTAAAGAAAACAAATTAAAAAAAAATAAAAAAATAACTATAAGTTAAATTAAAGAAATAAAAGGTTACACATTTTTATTTGCTTGTGACTCTAAAACGGTTGACACTTTCCTACTAACAATACTTCATGAGTCATGTATTGACGTGACTATGTTAAAAATAAGATAAAAATGATTAAGTCTTTCAATTTTTCATGAAATTTGTTGTCATGAATGATCATAGAATTCTAGAAAAAGGTTAGTGGGGTTGATATAAATCTTTTTATTTTAATACTTTATTATAACTTAATAATCATAATTAAGTTTCAATTATATCTTTTTTAAAATAAAATTTATAATTTTTAAATATTTATAATTTTTAATTCTTAATAATTCCAATAACGATTAATATGGCATCCAACATATAAAATTTTCATAAAACTACTGTTTTGCAATATTTTAAATTTATTCATATCATGTAAAATCATTTTTATGTATTTGTTAGTAGTTGAAAAAAATTTAATAATTACGAAAATAATATCTTGCCTTCTTGTACTAGAAAAGATGGTCGAATACAAATTATGTAGTTATTAAACTTTTTAATTGTTGTTTTACTACTTAAAATATTTATTAATACGTAACATAATCATTTTATACCAAAATGTTATTTTATAATTAATCTTTAAATTATCAATTTTAACTATTTGAATATTTTATATTTACTCCGTGTAATACAGAGGGTAGTAACCTAGTTTATATATAAATAAATGACAAGAAAAAAAAAGGGACACCAGAAATGGAAACCACACGTGAGTGGGGGCAAAAACAAAAACAAAAAAAGAAACCATAGGTACGTGGTCGAAACAAAAAAAAAAAAGACAAAAGTAGGCTAATCTCATGTTTTTTAATATAAATAAATAAATATATAATATGCATGCATGCTTCTTTTCCCTTTCTCTATGAACTCGTCACATATCTGACGAAATTCATCTGCGTCATCTTCATCGTCATGTTCTTCATCTTCAATTTCACAAATTGCAACCATTTCATGTGCATAATCGACATCATCAACAGCTTCCATTTCCGGATCTTTAATCTGATCATGAAGATGATGATGATGATCGATCATCATCATCAGTTGCACCAACCAACATCCCCCTCTCACTCTGTTCAATCTGTTTCATCTCTATTGCTGATTGATCATGTTTCTTCAGAGCATCAAGAACAAGCTCTGATTTCAAATCTTGAACCTGATCATCATCATCATCATCATCAGTGGCACTTTGCAAATCTTCAAGTTGATCATGGGCATTCAAAGGATGGTTAAGAGTACCATCAACACTAAACACCGATGACTCATTACGTTTGTTGTTCATGTTAAAGAAGAGGAAGCACAGGATTCCAATGCAAAGCAGAAATACGCAGTGCTTGTCATTGTTATACAGAAATTTTGTGAGATTTGAACCGATTGATTGAAATTGAAAACTGAGAGATAGCAAAGAAATTATGAATATGATGATAAAGATGAAGAGACTGCCACTTGTTGCATCTAGTTTGATGATCTTCATTGTTGAAGATGATGGTTTCTTCTTCTAAGTGTGTGTGCATATATATATGGCCAGAGAAAGAGAGGGAAGATCGAGTGAAAAAAGGATTAATTAAAGGCAATTAAGTGGGTAGGGTGTTTGAAAATTAGTAAAATGATACGGTGGGTGGTAATCTTTATCAATATAATCAACATCATAATCATTACATGATCCATTATAACCATTATAAGACATTAGTAACATGTTTTTAGAATCATAATTATATTTAGATTCCTTACATAATTATAATTATATATAGATCACTAGATACGGGAAGGAGGTAACTGACATTAGTAACCTGTTTTTAGAATCAGTTTTAGGTGTTTAAAAAAACAAAAGGTTTAGGACCAGTTTGAGGTTTCAGAATGGGAAAATTACCAAAATGATCAATGTTGACCAAGAAATTACCAAAATGATCACAATGATTTCGGCGTCTAAGACTCCCATTTAGACGTCCATTTAGACGCCCATTTTGTGTACCTTTTTACAACATACGGGCCCACATGTCGGCGGCTTTGTCGGGGTGTCTAAGACTCCTTTTCTACTGGCGTCTTAGACGCCGACTTAGACGCCTTTAGACGCCCGTATGTTTACAATAATTACAGAAAAAGGGCGTCTAAAGGCGTCTAAGTCGGCGTCTAAGTCGCCAGTAGAAAAGGAGTCTTAGACACCCCGACAAAGCCGCCGACATGTGGGCCCGTATGTTGTAAAAAAGTACACAAAATGGGCGTCTAAATGGGCGTCTAAATGGGAGTCTTAGACGCCGAAATCATTGTGATCATTTTGGTAATTTCTTGGTCAACATTGATCATTTTGGTAAATTTCCCTTTCAGAATACCTATTAAACCGGTTATTAACCGGTTTTTCAAACCAATTAATCGGTCCATCTAAGTAAAAAATCAGTTATTTGAAGTTAATTCAATAAATTATTGATAAAACCGATGATCAAACTTTAACCGGTTAATTGGTTCGATTATTTCAAGACCGATTTTCAAGAAGTTAACTGGTTTTCAAGAAGTTAACTGGTCTTTGCACTTCTGAATTGTCATGTAACAATTTTTGTGTTAGGAAACAAGGTTAGGTTCAACTAAAAAGGCTTCGTTTCACAAAAAGTACAAGAAATATTATTAATCAGTAGATGTATGATATCAAATATTTTGGTGGAATTTAATTAATGCCGTTGGTCAAATAATTGTAACACATCCCAATAAACATACATTGTACCAAATAATTTGTAAACATAACAAAGAATCTTATAATGTTTCTAATAATTTGCATGCATATTAGGAAATCTTATAGATAACGTTTATTATCCGTTAAAAAAAAGAAAAGAAAAACAAAAAGAGGACGTGTAGCTTATTCTGTATTTAGAAAAAGTAGAAGGAAACAAAAATATTAGCCCCCAAAAACAAATAAAACATTATAATTTATAATTAAAATATAATTACTCATACATATAATAGTAGCAACAGATGTTGGAGTTGGTTAGCGCCTAATCGAAGTGTAGTTAAACTTCTATTTATTATTAATAGTAGTAGTAATTGTTAGATATTTTAGTGTAATTAGGATTAATGTTATCGATTAATACGAATCATGAAATTCATTAAACAAGTTGAGTATGAGGTGCATGCTTATTTATAGTTTTATGATTCAATAGGGGTTCCAAAGACAGTTTCCAAAAACCCGCGGATGTAAAATTTGATATTGATAGATTATGAAGTTCTCTTGTTCATTCACGAAATTCAAAAAAATTCAAAAAAATTATACTTGTTCTTGATTTCGAATTGAATTTTATCCGATCAAACATTTGAGTGAACCACAAATAGTTTGATCTAAAAGTGTGATCCACAACTTTCAATTTATCCGGTGATTCAATTGTGTTCGTGTTCTGAAATAATCTCTACAATATTAATACTAATAAAAAATTGTATTTGCTCTTGATCCGTTTTTAACGAAACTTATGTCGAATGTAGAGAAAAATAATTAGGTCTTACCCGTATGTTTATAAGTTTTATAAAACATGATATTTTAAAACTTATAACAGGAAGACAATTTTTTAGATAAATTAATCTATCTATACTAATAAATCAAAATAAAAAGTGACACATGTCACTTTTCTAAACCATCCTTATAAAAATTTTATCGCTTCTCTCTCCTATTAAATGCACTCATATTCAGTAATAATATTAAATATATTTTTATACATTTTTAAATTAAAAAAGGTTTTTAAAGCATTAAAAATATATTAATTTTAAAAGAGTACAAGTTTTTAGAATCCAAATTATTATAAAATATAAAATATTCAATAATTGTTTTTTCAAAACAAAATATTCAAAAAAAACTTTAATAAACTTTGTGTTTAAATTAATAATATTATTTATTTTATTACTTATGTATTAAACTATATAAACTATTAATCATATTATTATTCATTATTTATTATTTTTTTATTTAACCCTTGTGTAATACACGAGTTATTAGCCTAGTTATAATATAATAATAATAATAATAATAATAATAATAATAAATATATAAATAAATTGCTATATTTGAATAATATAGCAATTGAAGATATCTACGACGTTGTTATCAATTACTTTCTCTCTATTAAAAATTATCTGAGTAATTCCACAAAGCAAGTCCAATCAAGCCTCTTATGTTGAACCAAAATATGGTCATGATTGTAAGACCAAATATGCCTTTGCAAGTTGATGACTTTTGTGAGTGGTTGATGGTTGATTTTTTTGGAGATTTTGTTTCTTTTGAATAATAACGTAGGAAATAATGTTGTGTTTTGCCATGCCCAAATATTTCAACGTTGTTTGTTCCTTTTCTGACTGATTATTCTTGCTTTCATGAGTTATGTGATTTGATATGATGATGATGGAATTTCACTTGATTGTTGGTGGTGTTCTTGTTGTCGTATATTTTATAACACTACTCATATTCACAACCAACCAAATCCAAAAACTGGAATGTTGTGTTGGAAAAAATCTCCAAGCGTCTCTCTAGCTGGAAGTAGAATTCTCTATCTTTTGGAGGGAGGATAACTTTGGCAAAATCGGTGCTAAGCTCTATACCACTTTATTACATGTCTTTGTTCTATGCTCCCAGCCAGATGGTTAGCGCAATTGAGGGTATAAGAAGAAGATTATGTTGGGGAGATACGCCTACCAAGCCTAAAATACCATGGGTGGCATGGGACATAATGAAATCAGGAAAGGAGAAAGGGGGGCTTGGTGTTGGTGGCATGATTAAATAAAGTTTTGTGAGTGGGTGATGGTTGATCTTTTTGGAGATTTTGTTTCTTTTGAATGACAACGTAGGAAATAATGTTGTCTTTAATTTGCCTTGCAAAAATATTTCAACCTTGTTTGTTCCTTCTTCTGACTGATTATTCCTGCTTTCATGATTTATGTGATTTGATATGATGATGATGGAATTTCACTTGATTGTTGGTCTTCTTGTTGTCGTATATTTTATAACACTTCCATGGACGAAGGATTTAAGGGACCGGGGGAGGCGACGCTTCCTTCTTTTTTCGCTAGTAGTGTTAATTTTCGGACTGTAAGGCAAAAAAAAATTTCATACTGGTTTCGCCCCCTTAAAAAAATTAAAATATTAGTTTATGTAAGACTAAATATTTACAATATGACCCTCATGATTATTTACTTAATTTCCCTAGCAGATAGATAATTATTTGATGGACGTAATCACGTAATTATCCTTACTTATCTTAATTAGAGTTTCCCCTTGGGTGTATATAAATAGAGACTAATGCTCATAATGAAAAGGTTACACAACATCACAAACGAATTCTCCTCACCTAATAGAATTCGTGACCTCTCACCGAGCCCTCCTAATCCATTCTCACTGTACACCCTAAACGGGAACCGATCGGATCATCATCTCAAGTATCATGTCTGGAATCAACAATGCATTCACTGGATTCACAGGTTTCATTTAATCTCTATTTCATGTTGTTTTCGTGTTCATGTTCAAATCAAACTCAAAGGAATCGATCCAACATGTGGTATCAGAGCAATATGTTGTTTAATCGATTCCTAATCACGAAATTGATACAGAATCCAAAAACGTTTTAGAAAAACGAGTATGAACAATGGGTCGTTTTTTGAAAAACCTTTAAACTGGTTCATTTTTCGTAAAACGTGAATCTGGTGCGTTTTTCGTAAACCTAGAAATTTTCGGACTTAAACGTATTGCGAAATTAATGTAGACGTTTTTAAGAGTACTCGAAATTGGTGTACTCGAAATTTTAAATACTCGAAATTTTGAGTATTCGAAATTTAAAATACTCGAAATTTAAAGTACCCGAAATTACATTAAATTTAAAAGTAATCGAAATTTGAAGTTCACGAAATAAAAGGTACTCGAACTTGAAAGTTCACGAAATAAGGTATTCGAATAACAGTTCTCGAAAATCTAAAATACTCGAAAATCTAAGAGTACTCGAAAATCTAAGAGTACACGAAAATTTTAGAATACTCAATTATTTTCGAGAACATAACAAAATTCGAAAACTTTGCTAACTTCGTAAACTTTACTAATTTCGAGAACTATACTAACTTCGAAAACTTTACAAAATTCATGTACGAACACTTAACCAATAACAAGTGTTTCACTTCTGCCCAAAGGTGATGTGTTACATCTTATTATTTGAGTCTTATTAAGCATTGTCACTTACTTGTGTTTATCCTTAAACATTAGATATTCATGTGACATCATTTGCCTTAAAGCATGTATGTTTCATTTCTACCCAAAGGTGATGCGTTTCATATATTTTTGCAAACTTAACATGTGCATAATGCTTATAAATGTCTCACTTCTGCCCAAAGGTGATGTGTTACATTCCTAATGCACATTCTATTTTCTAACTAAATTGTTCCTAATTCTTAAATGAATGGTTATTAACCAAAGTGAAACCCATTTGTTTAAGTAGAACCTAATTTAGTCTATTAATTTGATGTTATAGTAGACTTTTATCACAGCTTCATTACTATAATGGTCCTTATATATATATGCTTGCCTTAGATCTAAGTTACCCCATAGATCACTCTAAGTTCTTCTATAGCCTTAGTATATTACTCTTTCTCATCTAATCTAATCCATAGCTCCCAATATGGGAATTGAAATCCTTACTGGTGCGAACTACTCTGCTTGGAAAGATTCATTGATGCTGACTCTTGGGATCACGGAGTTCGACTACGCACTGAGAGAGCCTGCACTTACTGGCCCTCACTGATAAGAGCACTGCTGAAGCAAAGTTGCTGTATGAGAAATGGGAGAAGGCTAATCGGATGGCTCTCATGTTTATCAAGAACTCCATAGCCCAATCATTAGAGGAGCCATTCCTGATTTGGCTAATGCTAAGGCTTACCTTACTTCTGTGGAGGAGCAATTCAAAGGAACCTCCAAGGCGCATGCTAGCACCCTAATCATGAAACTGGTGTCTACGAAGTATGACGGGGTCAGTGGCATTCGTGAGCACATCATGATGATGAACGACATGGCCCGTAAACTTAAGGGATTAGACATGGAGATTAGTGATGGTTTCTTAGTCCACTTCATTATGGCTTCTCTTCCTGCATCTTATGAGGCTTTCAAGATCAACTACAACACTTAGAAAGAGAAGTGGTTGATGAACGAGTTGATTGCCATGTGCGTACAAGAGGAAGAACTTCAGAAGCTTGAGAAACCTGATGTTGCTTACCTGATGGCTGCTGCTTCGAAGAAAAGGAAGAACAATACTCACAAAGAAGCTTCTAAGGTCCCTAAGTCCAATGCAGGTGCTTCTTCCAGCTCTAACAATTCCAATGGCAAGCATTACTGCAGGTTCTGCCGAAAGGTATGACATAAGCAGAAAGATTGCCTTGACTTCAAGGAATGGCTGGTTAAGAGAGGTAATCATCTAAATATGATAATTGAGTCCTTTAATTTAAATGTTCCAACTAACACATCGGGTTTGACTCTGGTTCTATGGTTCATGTGACCAATTCTACTCAGGGATTCCTTACAATCCGGAGGCTGGAAAGAAACCAAAGAACAATTAAGCTTGGGGATGGAAAAGAACTATCTGTTGCTGCCTTGGGAACCATAGAATTAATAATGAAAACTGGTCTATGCATTAAACTTTATGATACCTTATATATTCCTGAAATTTCTAGGAATCTTGTATCAGGACCAAAGTTAGACATGGATGGTTTTTATGTTTCTCATGGTAATGATAGACTTACTATTAGTTCTAATTCTCAAGTATTTGGTACTGGTCTTTTGGATGGTGGTCTCTATAAATTAGAACTAGATGATGATTTCTCTAGGTCTTTGTTGTCATATAACATTAATGAGAACTCAACAAAGACTAAAAGAAAAGGAGACTTAGAAACTTCATCCATGTTGTGGCATCAAGCCATCAACGTTTAGGCCACATCTCAGGAGATCGCTTATCTCGACTTGTGAAGAATGAAGTTTTACCTTCTCTTGATTTCACTGATTTTGGAACATGTGTCAAATGCCTTAAAGGCAAAATGACAACAGCAACTAAGAAAGGTGCCACTAGGAGTTCTAATTTGTTAGAAATTATTCACACTGATATTAGTGGCCCTTACACCATTGCTGGAATAATTGGACATACTTCATTTATCACTTTTATTGATGATTATTCTCGTTACATGTACTTGTATCTAATCAAGGACAAATCTGAATCACTTACAACTTTTAAAGATTATAAAACTGAAGTTGAAAATCAACTAAATCTTAAAATAAAAGTTGTGAGATCAGACAGAGTAGGTGAATATTATGGTAGACATATTGATGTGGGTCAGGCTCCTGGTCCATTTTATGAGTTTTGTAAAGGCCAGGGGATCGTGAACCAGTACACCATGCCAGGTACTCCTCAACAAAATAGTGTTGCTGAAAGGAGAAATAGAACCCTAATGAACATGGTGCGTAGTATGTTAGCCAACTCAGATTTACCGTCATCCTCTGGACTGAGGCCTTAAAGGCAGCAGTTCATATACTCAATAGAGTTCCTTCGAAATCTGTCCCTAAAACTCCTTATGAACTTTGGACAGGAAGGAAACCGAGTCTTAAATATATGAAAGTATGGGGTTGTCTTGCCGAAGCTAAACTCTATAATATCTTCTTAAAGAAGCTTGACATGAAAACTGTTACATGTTACTTCATCGGGTATCCCGATCACTCAAAGGGTTATAGATTCTATTGTCCTACCCACACACTCGAATTGTAGAAACAAAGAATGCTCATTTCCTTGAGGATTCTAAGGTCAGTGGGAGCAGCGAAAATCCTGACTTTGATTTGCAAGAAGTACAAGACGGGGGGTGGGGGAGGGAGACACTTGTCGACTAATTTACGTCCGATCACTCCTCTTGTATACCATGCTACTCCAAACTTCACTGCACCTACTCTGACACAATCAGGGCTCACTATTGCTCCAAATGTTATCGAGAATGAAGGCACATCAACTGATCAACATCAATGCAATACCAGCCATGCTGAACCCGCTAATCAACTCAGGAGGTCATCTAGGCCTAAAGTGCCTACTAACTTTGATGATTATGTAACCTACCTGACTGAAGCTGAAATGGATGCCGGAAAGTTTACTGATCCTACCTCTTATCATGAAGCCATTACTAGTGATCAGTCTTCTGAATGGAAGATGGCTATGACTGATGAGCTTGATTCCATGAAGAAACACGATGTTTGGGATTTAGTAGAACTACCCAAAGGAGTATGATGCGAGCGGTCAGTATACTAAAAACAAGACTAAATTTAATCTATTTAACCTAAGCTAAAGACACCAAATCTAATCCTAGACCTATACTTAACCTAAACACCTAGTAATAATCGAAAATCCTAAACTAGACCGCTCCGAAGGCAAGTGTACCTGTCGGTGGTAGAATAGCTGATGGAAGTCCGAATATCGAACTAATGGACACTAGTATAACAAAGTAAACTTAGACTGTGAACTAACTAAGGTAAAAGAGGGGGTTTGGTGCAAACTGATAACCTGATCAGACTGAACTGACTAACACACTAAACCAACAACTATAATAAAAAAACAAACTAAAATTGATAATGAAACTGGAATCTAACTGCAGTGAGGAAAACTGGTGTATCTAGGCTGGGAATCAAAAGTATGACAGATGCTGATCTGGACTGACTTATGAAGGATGAAGACTAGGATCTTAAGGAACAGACTAAGGAATACCTAATGGGACCCAGATCACATACCAGGCAACTCCAATGGGAATCCTAAGGCTGTAATATATGCACTAGTCTATCGGGTCACCTTCCGGATTTCCCGATATGCAATTGCACTCTAACGGGTGGATCACCTCCCAGATTTCTCCACCCGTTTGTATCCTAAGACACTAGAGAGCTATAAAGTTGACAACTTTGACATGGATTGACACTAACACTAAGTAGATCTAATACAAGGCCCTCCCGGGTCGTTTAACTCAAAAATCCCAAGTGTAAGAGACCGACCATCTAACCTATCGCCTCCCGGATTTCTAGGCTAGGTCACACATGCAAATAACTATACTTAATGAAGTCTAATCCTATGGAATGTGATCAACAACCCATAAACTAACCTAAAACACAAAGTAGTAGGCCTAACATGCATCTATGTGTGGAAAGACCTTCCTAAACACATGTGGATCAAACATTCACCAAATATAATCATTCAACACATGCAAATATCATCAAAGTTTCAAACTTTACAGCTGATTACAAAGCATATATCATCCATGAGCATAAATCAAGTCCAAAATCAACAAAGTTCACAACTTTATCATCCCAAACCTAGATACAACCATAGATCTAGCCAACAATCATCTCAACAGTAACAAAACAGGTCTGAAATATGTCTAAATACATGAAAGATTACTGCTTTAAACTAAGAACATGTAAAGATAAAGAAAATACTCAAAAGCAAGGTCCTTCTTCACTTCAACAAGCCCTAATCAAGCCAAATACTCCATGGTTAAGCTCCAGCAGCTCCTAGGCTCGATTAGGGTTCCAAAGACGCAAAAGAAGACCCTCAAAACGGCTAGAATGCGATAAATTATTGAGGGCTTGAAATTAGGGTTTTGGGCTTGAAATCCATCTGGGGCGCATCGCCTAGCGGGGATGCGTGCGGCTAGGCGATGCGCGCGGATAAAGGGGGTTTGGCGACTGATGATGCCAGGCGCATCGCTTGGCACCAAGTATCCACGATAGGCGCACCGCCTAGGGTTCTTTTCTTCGTTTTCTATGCTTTATCAACCGCACTTGATTCTGATGCCCGTTTTCCCTCGTTTCAACTCCTTTTCGACACATTCCTGTACAAAAACACTAAAATGTAAAAAGGAACTAAAATTGACTCGAAATATTTACAAAATTAACGAAAAGAGACTCAAAATATGTATAAAAACAGATGTGTTAAACTAACACATCAAAAATACCCACACTTAAACCTTTTTCGTCCTCGAAAAAGCTAACAAAATGGAATCATAGATCAGGGGCTTGATTTTTATTTGCTAAAGATTTAACAAGATAAAATCTTTGTGTATTAACCGCGATTGTTGGTATAATGGTCCAATCTAAACCCAAACACCAATATCAAGTTCCCTAATCATGATTTATTTATGTTCAAATTTAATAATTCATCTTATGGATCCCATCCCTTGGTCAAAACGAGTTATCTTAATCCTAAACAACAGCTTTCAAGGCACATGCTTAAATCAAAAGACTTAAACCCCACCTCTGTATGCAAACTACCTAGACAAAGTTAAAATTTTAACCTAATGATGGAGATGGATGAAGGTGTGAGCATTTTGCCTTTTTATTCTCTCATTTTTCTTTTTTTCTTTTACCTCACTTGAGCGTATTACAGCATTGTTTCACTCGGTTATGAGCCTGGGTATGACAACTGCTTTTTAGCTCTTATTCTCTCTTTCTTTTATTTGAACAGGCTCAACTCACTTAGTGGATTGTGGAATTTCTTTTATTTAGCGGGCGCCATAAGTCTCGGATTTATTTTCATAAAAAGAGAACATATGTGCCAGGTTTAAATTTTAAGAAATCTAGGTTGTTAGTTTACAGAGGTTCCTTTATTCACTATTACTTAGTTTCAGAATTCCCTGAATTTTCCAAGTCTTAAACCCATAAGAATCCTGAATTTAAGTTTATTCTATCAAATCCTAAGGAACTTTCTATCGGCTGGGCCTACCAACAAATCCCAAATCAATACACAAGTTAGCCTCTAAAAACCTAAGCCCTAATCATAGTCCGATCATCTTCCATTTATAAAATGCAAGCCAGAACAAGGACATTTTCAAGACTCTAGCTATATACAACCTAAAACTCTAGACTCAATTAGAAAATGCAAAATAAATAAATAAACAAACGAATATTTACAGAAAGATAAAACTAAGGTAAAAAGTGGAAAAGACTTAGCTGATCATGCAACATCAGCACGCGTGAGTCTGATCCAAAAAGAAGTCAATCAACAGCCGGCCGTTTGCAAATGATATAGTCTAAGTAGTCACCATCCGAATGTAATTGAGTACGAGTGGTTAAAACCAGACTGCAAATTAAGATATCAAACAAACCAACTAGATTAACTAAAAAAATAAAAGACTCAATAACTGACTTGAATTGAAAGAAAAATCTTTTTGTGAATTTTTTTTTTCAAATTTTTTTTTTATTTTTTTGACTTAAATATTTACAAATTGATTTATTAAATTACAAGTTTTTATTTCAACAATTTTATTATTTAATTACAAGTTCTAATTTATTTACAAAAATTTCAAAAATTTTATTCTAAATTACAAATTTACAAAATTTTATTAAAATTTGACTTGATATTTATTATGACATGTTTTTACAAAATTTAAAAACTAAAAGGCGCCAGCCTGACATACCCACACTTAAAACAACACATTGTCCTCAATGTGGATTCAGAACTTGCGAACAAAAATTAAAATACATGTACAAAAGGTTAGCAACGAACTCCCTGAATATATGTAGACGTGTCGTAAATGAAGTTGCGCGCCTTTCAATATATACAAATCAAGTCAAACATACAATTGTTAATACAACAACAATATAATTACAATTTACATAACAACATAAATAATACAACAAATGAATTACATAATTACACAATTATACACAACCACCATAACTTACAAATTTGTACAATAAATTAACAAACAACACATGAAATATACACAACCACAATCACGACACAAATGTAAATACAACCCCAATAAAACAAAATCAGAAATGAACATGCCAAACTAAAATATATACACAAACTCTGTCCGAGTACAAATACAAGAAAAGAAAATACATCACCTAAACTACATACAAACTACTCCTCATCCTCATCCGAGCCCTCATCCTCCTCCTCATCCTCTCCGCCCTCGGGATCGATGTCGGATCCGCCCTCGTGGTCGGCTGAGAGGCGAGGGTCTGGCATCCGAGGGGCCAACTCGATCTCAAAATGAGCCGCGATGCGCCTCACGCTGTCCTCAATATCGTCTATCCTCTGAAGGAGATATCGTTGTGTAAGACGAGGAGCAGCAGGGGGCGTGGCTGCACATCACGAGCTGGCCGATCCCTCTGATGACGGATGCGGTGCGTGGATGGCGGATGCACCGAGGGAACAGGGGCAGGAGGATCGTCCAAAATGGGTACCCACTTGGGTGGCACGTCCCACGTGACCATCCCCGACGTCTGCATATCGTGTAAAGCATATGGGACCGTCTCGGGGCCGACGGTCAGATGCTCCACTAGGTACGAGTCGAGCACCCCAAGACGGTCAGCAAGGCGGCAGACGTAGGGGCCCATGTTCAGGCGTGCAGTGTGGCCCCCCCGACGAGGCCTCGCAAAAGATGTAAGCAAAATAGTTGCGAGGTTCGCCGGGTGGCGACCCTGAATGCAGTATAGGCAGAAGAGGTCAAAGTAGCTAACCTTGTCCTTTCCTGAGTGGTGAGGAATCAAGGTGCTAGCGAGGATCCTATGGATGTAACGCAAAAGAGGATCGTGGATATGTGTAACCAGCCGCCGATCCGTATGCGGAGGGACCGCTATCGTGCTCCAATAGACTGCCATCTCATCCTCCGTAACATATCCGGGCCGGGCTGCCCGAAATACGCTCCTAAGGAGGCCCTCAAACCCTCTAGCGGCCACCTCCGCCCTGGAGTAAATGCCCATGGCCACTGCAAAATCAGCGACACTCATGTGTTGTGTCGTTCGTCCTAAGGCGAACGCCACAACATCGAGGGCTGTGAGGGAGCTCTCATCGTAGCGTATGGTGGATAGGAATTCCACCGTGAGCTCCGTGTACTGCTGCCACGGACATCGCAACATGTACGCCCACGGTGGAGTCATCATCGCATCAAACTCCTCTAATCAGCCAAGCCGCTCGATGACCCCTCTATCAAATCCCCTGTGCTGTAAGGTCTCAAGTACCGCCAGTCTGGTCATATGCGAGTACCCCATGGTATCTGCCTGAAACTGTAGGAATGTGTGGTCAGGTATAGAGCGCAGCTGGGGGTGGCCCGGGCGAGCATGTGGTGGTGGCACGTCCAATGGCGCTGAATAACGGATCTCGCGTTGTGGCGGTGGCTGCCTCTGCGCCTGCGCCTGTGCGATGGTCACGCGGCGAGCCCTCTTGGCCCTAGTCCCTGAGCTCGATGCATGTGCCATCTATGCGATAATATACAACAAACATATACAGAAATAATTACAAACTAACTACAAACCTAAATCCTAATTTATTATTTATTTTATTTTTGAAAAACGTTTATTTATATACAAAGTGTTGTTTGTGTTATTTATGTACAAATTGGTTCATTAAATTATTTATTTGTGATATACATATATACAAAGTGTTATTCTTTATTTATATACAAAATTTTATTTTAATTTACAATTATTAGTACAAGGTTACTTTTGTATTTCTATTACTTCACCTTTTACATTTTATATTTTACAATACAATTGTTTTTATGAAGTTCACTTTTGTACAAAATTATTTATTCATAATATACAATTTATTTTATTGATGTACTTAAGTAAATTCAATTATTTAAAAGTACAATGTATTTTTACAAGTGTTTTATTTATTTCTAAAATACATACTACATTTTTATTTTTAGTTTACAAAATATATATATTTATTTTACTTTACATTTACATTAATATTAAACATACATCATTTTACATAGATACATTATCTTACATATTTTACATTTATGTTACAATACTATATATTTTAACATTTACATGAGTATTAACATACAAAGTGATATACATTATTTTAACATACGAATACTTAAATTACAAACATATGCATTTACAATACAAGTGTTTACATACAACATAATATACATTTATGGTTATTAATTATTAAACTTTTAAAAATTTATTTTACAAAAATTATTTTATGTTACAATATATTTATACCTATGAGTATTTATGTCTTACCTTTATTATTATTAATTTTGTTCATAATACTTATACTTTATTTTATGTACAAAATAGTATTATTTTACTTATTTTATATTACATTATTTGATTATACCAAAACTTATTTATTTTACAAAGTTCTACATAATATTTTTTTATTTTTTTTATTATTATTTTCTATTTTTAAATTTTCAGTACCCATTATTTATATTATTTATGAATTTTATTTAAATTTATTTTTTATTTATTATTATTTATTCATTTTTTTTCTAGCTGAAAAAGAAATAAAATAAAAAATAAAAATAAAAGGAAAAAATTTGAAAAAGTGGGCTTGGCTCCGGCGACATTTCCGGCCAAGAAATCCGGCCAAATCAACCCCAACAATCCTAATCTAACCTGTTCTAAGTGATTTCTAAACTAAACTGAAAATCGAAAGAAAAACAAAGAAAAAGAAAAGGGGTTACCGGTGAATAGGAGGTAGGTGGTCGGCGGTGGATGATGGTCGCAACAGGTGGCGGCAGACGGTTGCAACGGCGAAGATGAAGGTGAACATTGATGGTGATGTAGTGGCGTTGGTGTCGCAGCAACTGGAATGGCGGTGGTGAACGAAGGTGAACAGTGATGGTTGCGTGGGGATGGGAGCGATGATGGCAGTGATGATCGGTGCTCGAGAAATGATGACCGCGACGGTTGGCGATAAAGAAAACAGTGAAAGGCGGCGGTCGGCGGCGGCGAGTGGTGGCTGACGAAGCAGAGGCAGGGGCGGCGGTGCTGGATGCAAGAGGATTAGGGTTTTAGGCGTGGAGGCAATGGTGGTGATAATGGGGGTGACCGGTGGTTGCTATGCCTTTTGTTCCTAATTTTTTTTCGAAAAATCTAGACCCGTGCGCATAGCCTAAGACCAATCAATGGTCTAAGGCGTTACGCCTAACGCCCAATTATTCAAAGTCACTAAACCATCCGCGCGTACTGCTTTCTGTTGGATCTCCTCGCTAGGCGTTGCGCCTAGGTTAAATTTTTCTGTTTTTCTCTTTTTTTTATATTAAGTAAATGAAATACTAAAAAATTAAAAATTAAATAAATTCAAACTAATTAATTCTATTAACTTAATTTAAACTAAACTATACTTAAACTAAATTCTAATTAATCTTAACTAAAATTAATTCTAATGAAGCAAAATTAACTAGGCAATTAAATTAATTAAAATTCTAAACAACCTAAATTAAACTAGAACATAAAATTAACTAAATTAATTAACGAAAATAAAATCAAAATCAACATAGAATTAAAAGCAAACAACCCTAAACAAAATTAAAGACTAAAATTAACCTAACAAAAATAAAAGAAAAATCGAGTTAAGCAACTAGTGATGTAAAAAGTAATCAGATTTAATGCCTGGTAATGAAATTAGCCGTTCGAAATGGTGATATCGAACATGCCTGATGTCATACCCACACTTGAATTAATCCGACCCAATCGTGCAAACACACATACATCACTAATCACACAAAACTCGATGAACTCAAACTAATGTGACAATCCGACTTTTCGAATTAACCTCGTTAAACCTCGTAGGTCCAATTGTAACCTATGAGGCCCAATTGAATAGAAGTTAGGCCCAATAAGGCCAAGTTAAGCTCAATGAAACCAAGGAAGGCCCAATGAGGCCCAAGTAGGCCAAAGTAGGCCCAAGGTAGGCCCAATGAGCCCAAGATAGACCCAATTGTATTTAGGAGGCCCAAAAGGATTAATCTAGTCCAACAATGTTATAAGTAGCCCAATTAGTGACAATTCGATATTTTCGGGATTAACTCGGTTAGCAATAATTAGCAGAAATGATTATAATGATTAGAAATCAGATTAGAAGGTTTAAGCTTGAACAAAATTAGGTATAATACATTTAGATTATGAGAAATTGTCTTATAATTTGTGAAATTATTCAATTTTGACTAGAAAAGTCAAAATTCGGCCAATAATGTAGATAGAACTCGAATTTCACATGGGTGATCAGTTGCAATCGACTTAAACCACTCTTAATCATGTTATTAATGATTTCTAACGGTTAGACTATAAGAATTACCCGTTTAATGATCGAATTTAATCCAAAAGCTAACCATAAGTCGAAACCGTCACTCCCATAAATGAAAATCATACAATTCGGCTATAATATTCACAATTGAGATTACAGAAACACTATTCGGCACCTTTAGTGTCTGCAACAGCCACCAATTCGAAGCAACAAGTTCTGGATCGAAGAATCCGATTTAGAGCCGGCCGAAACTACACCTAGAAGTCGAAGTACCTCAATTCGAAACCAATTCGGATAATTGTCAGCACCTACACCTTCCATAAGGTTAGTAAAATGATATCCCTATGCTAATTTCGATTGATATTAACGAATTTCATGAATCCTAATTCTAGGGTTCATCACATTGTCGGTTTGGGCGTTTCTGATCAAACGGGTTTAAAAACCCAATTCAAGTATACAGATAGACTCGGTTTGAGTTGTATATGGAAAACCAGGTGTTAATTTCAGTTTCTAACAACGAATTGATAGAACCCGATTACTAGGGTTCATCGTTTGAGATGTTTGGGGGTTTTCGAACAAACATGTGTTAAAATCAAATTGGTTGATATCATTAGCTTCAGAAGGTTCCGATTTAAGTTTAACCTAAGTCAATTTCATGATTCAATTACGAATTGATTAAGTTTGAGATCTAGGGTTTGTTGTAAGAAACGATTTGGGGGTTTCTTTTGTAATCAGGATAGTAACCGAATTCAATCACACAGATAGTTTCGTGATAATCTGTTGAATGAAATACCTATGTTAAATTCACTTAAACATATCGAATTGTATCATTTCGATTCTAGGGTTCTAAGGACAAAATGAATTGGGGATTTGCATACAATCGAGCTTAGTTTTTGAATTAAATGGTGTAGATAACTTCGGAATTCTTAGTTTAGCAAAAACCCCATGGAAATCCAGTTTGATCTAAACGGATTTATTTGATTTGAATCAAGAGTTTGGAACTAGGGTTCGAATGTGATTTGGATCGATTTAAACGGGTTGATGTTATCAAGTTTCAAATTAAAACCATTCTTGAATCTGACTTGGATAATGGATCAAAAGCCCCATGATAGTGGGCTTGATTTGGGTTTGGATCGGGCCCAATTAGAAACAAATTGGTTCGGTTAATGTTAAACAAAGGGGATCCGATCCATTGAAGATTAAAACAAATTAAAATGTATTCTGTTAATGAAATTGGGCGCAGATCAGATGGTTGGGTACTTGTGTATTGAGTGGGAGGTCCCGGGTTCGAACCCGAGGGCTGCCATGTTTTTGTACTTAAACCAAACTTTGGTTTTTAGCCCGTAACTTCTTCGTTTCAAGTCCGATTTAGCCCGTTCGAGTTGCGTTGGAAACGTAACGAGAATACGAATGTTTTAGAATAATAAAATTCATATTTTAATCCGAAAACGAAATCGCGTATAATTACGTCTATTTAAATAAAATCGTATACGGTCATGTGATTTTATTTAAACGATTTCAAAAGCATGTGTACATACGTATACACATTCTTAACAAATCTAACATACGAGTGTTGACACGTATGTGATTCCAAGCACAAAACGACATTCCGAATAACTTTAGGTTATTGTTTAATCACAGATTCTTCGTAGAGGATTTTCTACGCGAGTTTACGAGTGTTTGATCATTCTGCAAATAATCAAAGGTGCGTACACGGCGCCTTTCTTATTTTAACTGTTTTGGGGGAGAAAACATGTGCAACAAACATTTTTAGATACATATCACTTGCATGAGTTAGCTGTTTACATTTTGTGACAACATAGCATTTAAAAGTCCTTACACTTCGAACCGTTTAGTTTGCCGTAGCGCAAAGCGTGGTAGTTGGAAATAGATCTATTAGGTTTGACAAACCTCACTTGGTAGATGGGATCTACGCAGGTGTTTGACTGACCAAACACACATTACTATTGTTTGTGCTAGACAATAGTGGCAAGGCAAAAACATGCTATAGCATGGCAATCGTCAGCTTCGGTGTCGACCACTTATGTAAATAGTACAAATGACTAGCTATCATGACTATGCATGTGTGATTATGTTATCTGCAAACTTGATATTCAAACTGGTGTTTTAAACATTGTGAATGCTTAAACCTGTGTTATGCACCAACCTTTGTGTTGACTTGATTTACATGTTTTCTCAGGACGCTAAGTTGCACAAGAAAGCAGGCATGGACTAGGAGATTGAGTCGCATGCATGTCTTTACTTTATAATTCTTTGAATTTGAACATTTGAAAACTTTACATTGTAATTTACATTTTTACACTATTAATGTTTTAAACGCTTCCGCAAACTTTGTAAACTTTGATGTTGATGTTTTAAGACCAAAGTATGTTTTGAAAATCATATAGAGGTCTTCGTTATGTCTAATGATCTGAGATCCTGGTTTGTCACGTTCCCAAACGGTATGATTCCGTTAGTTGAAAATTGGGGGTGTGACACCTAACCAGCTCGGGATTCGAGGAGAATAACCTCCTCATCAGACGAAATCGGGCCTCCAATATAGGGCTTCAAACGGTGCCCATTGACCTTCCACGTGTGGTCACCCGATTCCAACTCTACCGCACCATGCGGGAACACCTCTCGGACAACAAACGGCCCTCTCCAACGTGACTTCAGCTATCCTGGGAAAAGCCTCAGTCTCGAGTCATAAACCAAGACGCGATCGCCCTTCGCAAACTCCTTAACATTCCTCAATCTCCGATCATGCAACGTCTTCGTGCGCTCCTTATAACTCCACGACCGAGCGTACGCATCGTCGCGTAGCTCATCCAACTCATGCAACTGGAGGAACCGGTGCTTGCCAGCCTGTGACATATCCAAATACACAGATTTCAAAGCCCAAAAGGCTTTGTGCTCAAGCTCTACCGGCAGATGACAGGCTTTCCCATAGACCATGCGATAGGGAGTCGTCCGAATCGGATTCTTAAACGCCGTCCTAAAAGCCCACAAGGCGTCATCTAGTTTGTTGGCCCAATCCTTCCTAGTATGGCCGACAGTCCTCTCCAGAATCCTCTTAACTCCCCGATTTGCGTTTTCCACCTGACCGCTAGTCTGCGGATGATATGCGGTCGACAGACGGTGGGTGACCCCGTACTTGGCTAGCACCTTGTCCATCTAGACATTACAGAAGTGCGTGCCACGGTCACTGATCAACACTCTCGGAGTCCCAAACCTACAGAATAAGTGCTTCAGAAATCTCACCACAACTCGCGCGTCATTAGTGGGGAGCGCCTGTGCCTCCATCCACTTAGAAACATAATCAATAGCGACGAGTATGTACCTGTTCCCTCGAGAAGAAGGGAAAGGTCCCATGAAATCGATGCCCCAGACATCGAAAATCTCAACAACCTGAATAGGGTGCTGGGGCATCTCATTCCTGGATGAGATGTTTCCTGTCCTCTGACAGGAATCGCACTTCCTCACCAACTCATGAGCATCCTTAAAAATGGTGGGCCAATAAAAACCAGAATCAAATACCTTCTTTGTTGTGGAAGAAGGTCCGTGATGCCCACCAGTATGGCCCTCATGACAGTGTCGAAGGATCTCCAATCCTTCCTCTCTACTCACGCATCTCCTAAAAACCTGATCAGCACACGCACGGAAAAGGTAAGGCGCATCCCAGATGTAATGCCTCGTGTCGGCAAAGAACTTCTTGCGCGGCTGGGATGTCAAACCCTTAAGAAGGAAACCGTTGGCCAAATAATTGGCAATGTCTAAAAACCACGGTAATCCCTCATCTAGCCTATCCGTGCGGCAGATCTCATCTATCCCCACACACATCATTGTCTCCTGGGGAAACCTATCCCTCATCGCTCCCTCATGAATGAACTCCCTCTCTGGATCCTCAAGTCGCGACAAATGGTCGGCGGCTACGTTCTCAGCTCCCTTCTTGTCCTTAATCTCGATGTCAAACTCGGACAGAAGGAGGATCCACCTGATCAGTCTTGGCTTTGCGTCCTTTTTAGAAAAAAGGTAACGCAGAGCCGCATGATCGGTATAGACAACAGTCTTGGAGAGGACGAGATAAGACCTAAATTTATCAAATGCGTAGACTACCTCCAACAACTCCTTCTCGGTAGTTGTATAATTCTCCTGGGCGGCATCTAAGGTCTTACTCGCGTAGTAGATAGGGTGGAAATGCTTATCCAACCTCTGCCCAAGGACAACCCCCACAGCGAAATCACTCGCGTCACACATGAGCTCAAACGACTGGCTCCAGTCGGGGGCTATCAGAATCGAGGCACTCACCAGCCTCTCCTTCAGGTACTCGAAGGCCCTCAGACAATCATCATCAAACACAAAATCCACATCCTTCTCAAGCAAACGATTGATAGGTCGGGTGATATTCGAAAAATCCTTAATGAAACGTCTGTAGAATCCCGCATGACCTAAAAAGCTTCGCACAACTTTAACACTAGTGGGAGGAGGAAGCTTGCTGATTGTCTCAATCTTTTCTTTGTCAACCTGGATGCCGTCACGGGATATCTTATGACCAAGAACAATCCCCTCGGTGACCATAAAGTGGCATTTCTCCCAGTTAAGCATAAGATTCATCTCAACACATCTCCTAAGCATCTTTTCCAGGTTAATCAAACACTGATCGACAGAACTTCGAAACACAGAAAAATCATCCATAAATACCTCCATGGAAGTCTCGATCATGTCCTGGAAGATGGCAACCATACATCTCTGAAAAGTGGCCGGAGCGTTACATAACCCAAAAGGCATACGACGGTATGCAAAAGTACCGTACGGGCATGTAAATGTGGTTTTCTCCTGATCCTCTGGTGCTATCAGGATCTGGAAATAACTTGAGAAACCGTCAAGGAAACAGTAAAACTGCTGTCCCGACAAACGCTCCAGCATCTGATCGATAAATGGAAGTGGGAAGTGGTCCTTTCGGGTGGCATCATTCAATCTCCGATAATCAATGCACACCTTCCATCCGGTAACTGTACGGGTGGGAACAATCTCCTTCTTCTCGTTCACCACCACAGTCATACCGCCCTTCGTAGGGATCACATGCACTGGGCTCACCCACGAAGAATCTAAAATTGGGTAAATGAGCCCAGCATCTAACAACCGAAGGACTTCCATCTTCACCACTTCCCCCATGTTAGGATTAAGCCTCCTCTGTGACTGAACCACCGGCTTGTAATCCTCCTCAAGCAGTATGCGATGTGTACAGAATGAAGGGTGAATACCCTTAATGTCCATCAGCTTCCATGCTATCACCTGCTTGTGCTCTCTCAGCACAACAATAAGTCTACTCTTCTCTACATCTGTCAGAGCTGCTGAAATAATGACAGGTAGATCCGAGTCCCCATCAAGGAATGCATACTCAAGGTGAGGAGGCAACTCCTTTAGCTCTAATGATAGGGGAGCCTCAACAGATGGCTTTACAGCCGGCTCAGAACTCTCAACCTCAAAAACTGTGGGATAAACAGGAGGCTCCACTGCTACATTGCTAGGGATGTAATCAAGATAAGCCTCAATCACAGCAGCATGGACCTCAGCTCCCACATCCTCAACTCTCTCATCACTGTCACCCAAGCCCTGATCTCCCAATAGATCAACTCCACTAATGTAGTCCATGCAACGATCCATAGTAGAGAAAAATGCATATAGAAAGTAGACCTGATCGTCCTGACCACTGGAGTTCTTCATGGACTTTACCACATCAAAGGTGACAGTGTCCTCTCCAACACGCAATGAGATCTTCCCTTCATATACATCAATCATCACCTTCGCCGTGCGAAGGAAAGGTCGTCCCATGATGAGGGGAACTAGTTCATCAGCCTGCATGTCAAGTATAACAAAATCCACGGGGAAGACAAACTTGTCCACCTTCACTAGGACATTCTCAACAATCCCCCGAGGATACTTGACTGACCGATCAGCCAATGCCAAACTCATGCGTGTAGGTGCCGGCTCTCCAAGATCTAGCTGCTTATAAATGGAATATGGCATCAAATTGATGCTAGCACCTAGATCAGCCAATGCATGGTTCACAGAAGAACCGCCAAACAGACAGGGAATAGTGAAAATCCCTGGATCCTCAAGCTTCTCTGGCAGCTTATTCTGAACCAAAGCCGAGCACCTAGCTCCTAAAGTCACGGTAGAGAGTGTCTCTAACTTCTTCTTGTTAGACAGGAGGTCGTTCAAGAATTTAGCATATTTTGGTAACCGGGCACTCAGCAGTACTATGTCCACCACGACAAATCTCGCACCGAGCAGCTGCCATCTTCAGCTCCTTAATGTCCTTCGCTAGTGCTTCTACGGAGGCGGCAGTGCTCGTGTCGGGTGTAACATGGTGCATCCTTTGGGTCGGGATAGGCGGTGCAATAGTGGGCTTTGCAGCCGGCACAGCTCTCCTCACATAGGACGGGTCCTCATACTCTTCTAAGGCGAAGTCCTCAAACATCGCCTCGCACTCTTCTGGCTCCTTCTTGTCCATAATGTGCCCTCCAGCAGCTGTATTAAATCTCCTCTTCGTCTCCAATGTCAGTCCATTGTAGAACTTCTCGACAAGGGCCCAATCAGATAGGCCGTGCTGGGGGCATCTGCTCAGAAGGGAGTTGAACCTCTCCCACGCCAAGTAATATGGCTCATCATCGTCCATTCGAAACGAATGGATCTGATCCCTCAATCTGGCAGATTTAGACGGAGGATAATATTTCTTCAGGAACTTTGTCTAAAGGTCAGCCCATGTAGTAATCGAGTCCCTGGGAAGAAGATTCAGCCATGTAGCAGCTCCGCTCGCGAGTGTGAATGGGAACAAACGAAGGTAGATGGCCTCCTCCGAAACTCCATTGTTGTGAAACGTGTCGCATATACGCACAAAGAGGGAGAGATGGCCTATCCTCATCGTCCAGGCCATGAAACTGTGTCGAATTCGTGATCATCGACATCATGTGAGACGGGATCTGCCAGTTGTTGTTGTTGACACCCGGTCTTGTGATGGCAGACCGGGCTCCAACAACCCCATGACTGGCTAGCTCGTGCACATTCCGCCTCGGTGGCGGAGGTGGTGGGGGATCCATGACAAGAAAGGGATCAAGAAAACTTACCTGCTGTTGGGCCCGCAAAATCTGCTCGGGTGATGTAAGCTCAAACTCTGGCGCTCCCTACGATCGGGTGTGGGGCATACAACTACCGACACCCTAATCAAACAAGCAAATAAGACTCAAATATGCACAAAGAAAAATACTAATCTAAGGCACACATAAAAAATAACAAATAAAGGCACTAAGAAGAAAAATAAAAACTAAACCTAAATAGGAAAACTAAGCTAATAGGGAGGGGGGAAAGAAACAGGAAAAGAAGCAACTAAAGGTCACAATCTAAGTAATCTTTGCTATTGCCTAGTATCCCCGGAAACGGCGCCAAAAACTTGATGCGAGCGGTCAGTATACTAAAAACAAGACTAAATTTAATCTATTTAACCTAAGCTAAAGACACCAAATCTAATCCTAGACCTATACTTAACCTAAACACCTAGTAATAATCGAAAATCCTAAACTAGACCGCTCCGAAGGCAAGTGTACCTGTCAGTGGCAGAATAGCTGATGGAAGTTCGGATATCGAACCAATGGACACTAGTATAACAAACTAAACCTAGACTGTGAACTAACTAAGGTAAAAGAGGGGGGTTTGGTGCAAACTGATAACCTGATCAGACTGAACTGACTAACACACTAAACTAACAACTATACTAAAATAGCAAACTAAAACTGATAATGAAACTGGCATCTAACTGCAGTGAGGAAAACTGGTGTATCTAGGCTGGGAATCAAAAGTATGACAGATGCTGATCTGGACTGACTTATGAAGGATGAAGACTAGGATCTTAAGGAACAGACTAAGAAATACCTAATGGGACCCAGATCACATACCAGGCAACTCCAATGGGAATCCTAAGGCTGTAATATATGCACTAGTCTATCGGGTCACCTTCCGGATTTCCCGATATGCAATTGCACTCTAACGGGTGGATCACCTCCCAGATTTCTCCACCCGTTTGTATCCTAAGACACTAGAGAGCTATAAAGTTGAAAAATTTGACATGGATTGACACTAACACTAAGTAGATCTAAGACAACGCCCTCCCGGGTCGTTTAACTCAAAAATCCCAAGTGTAAGAGACCAACCATCTAACCTATCACCTCCCATAATTCTAGGCTAGGTCACACATGCAAATAACTATACTTAATGAAGTCTAATCCAATGGAATGTGATCAAAAACCCATAAACTAACCTAAAACAAAAAGTAGTAGGCCTAACATGCATATATGTGTGGAAAGACCTTCCTAAACACATGTGGATCAAACATTCACCAAATATAATCATTCAACACATGCAAATATCATCAAAGTTTCAAACTTTACAGCTGATTACAAAGCATATATCATCCATGAGCATAAATCAAGTCCAAAATCAACAAAGTTCACAACTTTATCATCCCAAACCTAGATACAACCATAGATCTAGCCAACAATCATCTCAACAGTAACAAAACAGGTCTGAAATATGTCTAAATACATGAAAGATTACTGCTTTAAACTAAGAACATGTAAAGAAAAAGAAAATACTCAAAAGCAAGGTCCTTCTTCACTTTAACAAGCCCTAATCAAGCCAAATACTCCATGGTTAAGCTCCAGCAGCTCCTAGGCTCGATTAGGGCTCCAAAGACGCAAAAGAAGACCCTCAAAACGGCTGGAATGCGATAAATTATTGAGGGCTTGAAATTAGGGTTTTGGGCTTGAAATCCATTGGGGCGCATCGCCTAGCGGGGATGCGTGCGGCTAGGCGATGCGCGCGGATAAAGGGGGTTTGGCGACTGATGATGCTAGGCGCATCGCCTGGCACCAAGTTTCCACGATAGGCCTACCGCCTAGGGTTCTTTTCTTCGTTTTCTACGCTTTATCAACCGCACTTGATTCCGATGCCCGTTTTCCCTCGTTTCAACTCCTTTTGGACACATTCCTGCACAAAAACACTAAAATGTAAAAAGGAACTAAAATTGACTCGAAATATTTACAAAATTAACGAAAAGAGACTTGAATATGTATAAAAACGGATGTGTTAAACTAACACATCAGAGTAAAACCCGTAGGATGTAAATGGGTGTTCAAAACAAAACTGAAATTGATAAGGCATTTGAAAGCCCATGTATCTGAGCCTGTCATCCATAGGAAGAGCATTCCCGAGGAATCTCCAGAAGAAGAGAATCAACCCATCTTAGATCCGAATGGGAATATTGAACACTTCAAAGAAAGATCGGTTGCGAAAGGTTTCACTCAGATTGAGGGAATTGACTATCAAGAGACCTTTTCACCTGTCTCTCGAAAGGATTCCTTAAGGATCGTGATGGCTCTCGTAGCTCATTTTGATTTAGAGCTGCATCAGAAGGACGTCAAACTGCTTTCCTAAACGGCGACTTGTATGAAAACGTGTTCATGAAACAGCCTGAGGGTATCATGCCTGAAGGTCAAGAGCATATAGTCAGCAAGCTAAAGAAATCCATGAACGGGTTGAAGCAAGCCTCATGACAATGGTATCTTATATTTGATGAAGTGAAGAAGAAGCACGATTTCCTGAAGAATCAAGTGGATCAATGCACCTAACTCAAGATGAGTGAGAGCAACTTTACTAGACTTTTCCATTATGTCGATGACATTCTTTTGGCAAGTAACAGCTTAGATATGTTGCATGAGTCGAAGCGCTTACTTTCGCATAATTTCGACATGAAGGATCTCGGAGAGGCCTCTTATGTTATTGGCATCGAAATACCCCGAGATAGAGTCAATGGACTTTTGGGTTTATCTCAGAAGGCTTACATTGAATGGGTCCTCACACGCTACAACATGCAACACTGCTCTCCCTCTGTAGCTCCAGTAGTTAAAGGAGATGTCTTCGGTTCCTTTCAGTTTTCGAAGACTGAGGCTGAAAAGGCGCAAATGAGAATGATACCTTATGCATCAGTAGTCGGGAGCCTTATGTATGCTCAAGTCTGTACTCGTCCTGATATCGCTTACATTGCTGGAATGCTTGGCCGTTATCAAACTAATCCTGGCCTTGATCACTGGAAAGCAGCTAAGAAAGTACTTAGGTATCTTCAAGGGAAAAAGGACTTCAAGCTAACTTATAGAAGAAGTGATAATTTGGAAGTGGTTGGTTACTCTGATTCTGACTTTGCTAAATGCAAAGATGACAAGAAATCCACTTCGAGGTACATCTTTATGTTAGCAGGCGGACCGATCTCATGGAAGAGTCATAAGCAGCAGCTGACAACAACCTCAACTATGATCGCTGAATATGTTGCAGTGTACAATGCAACCTGTCATGGAATGTTGTTGAGAAACCTTATCGCTAGACTCAAAGTCGTTAACTCTATCTCTAGACCATTGAAGCTTTATTGTGATAACTCAGCAGCCGTTAACTTTTCGAACAGTAACAGTTCGACCGGTGCTGGTTTATATCTTGATACAAAGTACTTGTTTGTTCGCGAATGAGTTGAGGAAAATAACCTTTGTATTGAGTATATAAGTACTAAAGTTATGCTTGCGGATCCAATGACTAAAGGTATCCCTCCTAAGATATTCGAAGAACATGTTTCGAAGATGGGCTTATGTAAAGACCTTATTGTATAATGTACTTACTTATGATTGATGAAATTTCCTCACTTATTTGATTTGTTTGTCTCTAAATATATGTTTATGCATGCCTAATGACATATAGACACTAATAACACAAATCATTCGTTAAAGTTCTTACTTGTTAATTGATCCTAACTTAAGTTTTAAATTTGTATTGTAGTTTGATTAATAGTGGTCTTGAATTGAATAACTAATTCAATGACTGTATTTCTCTGCTATGATTACAATTTATAACTAAAATGAGCATTATCAATCTGCAGACTTATTTAATGCTCATAATAAATAATCACTTGGCCAAGTGGGAGAATGTAAGACTAAATATTTACAATATGGCCCTCATGATTATTTAACTAAATAGATCAATTACTTAATTACCACTAGCGGATAGATAATTATTTGATGGACGTAATTATCCTTATTTATCATAATTAGGGTTTCCCCTTGGGTGTATATAAATAGAGACTAAGGCTCATAATGAAAAGGTTACACAACATCATAAACGAATTCTCCTCACCTAAGAGAATTCGTGACCTCTCACCAAGCCCTCCTAATCCAATCTCACTGTACACCCTAAACGGGAACCGATCGGATCATCATCTCAAGCATCATGTCTGGAATCAACAATGCATTCACTGAATTCACAGGTTTCATCTAATCTCTATTTCATGTTGTTTTCGTGTTCATGTTCAAATCAAACTCAAAGGAATCGACCCAACAGTTTCATCCCCCTAAAAAAAAAAAGTAAACCATCCCTCTCATTTTTTAACCCATTTCCCACCCTCTCATTGTTTTACGTCATTTCTCACAAATTAACTTTTCTTTTCTCATTTTTCTAAACTCCTAGAATACCCTTCTGTGACACCCCGTAAAATCCAGGTCAGCATTCTTTTTAATTAAATGTCTATTTAATTGATATTTGTACACATGGCACTAGAATTAGTTTAATTTAGTGTGACACGTGGCATGACGGTACGAACACTGACACAAACACGATAATTCGGTGAATTATCGCAACACGCACACACGTGTCTAAGAAAACACGAACGTTGGTGAACGTTTAACACATCGTGTAACAAAACACTAGAAACACTCACACATTGAACTTGGGAGTTCAAACGAGGCCGAATGATAGTCCGTAAGCGTGAAAACGGCGACGAGCGGATCAAACCAATGAAATTGGGCCTATTGGGCTCTCTGTAAGCGTGAACGATAGTCCGTAAGCGTGAACTCTTCGCGGTACGCGATGGACCCCGAAGATGCCCATGGCGGTACGCGATGGATGGACGTGGGATTTCAATCCCGAAATCCATCGCGGTACGCAGAGAGCATCTGGGGCTCTCTCGACGATACGCGACGCTGTCCAGTCGACAAATCTTTATAAAACCAAGACCATTATGCCTAATCTAACACTCTTAATCATTTTCTTCGGCCAAGCATGCCATATCTCGACCATTTCTCTCTTAAACACCCTGATTTGACCCCTTGGAGGCCATTGAAGACCTTCATTGAAGCTTGGAAGCTTGAGAAGAACACTAAGGAGCTTGAAAGAAGGATTGTAGTGGTTTCTCATCACCATCACCCTCTTGTTCTTGCAAAAACCAGTTGTCCAGGAGATCTAGAGGCTGCTAGTATCATCAATCTCCCATTTTGAACTACTTGAGGTAGATTCTATGGCTAAAATGCATATTCACACCTCTACACTCACATGAATGCTCTATGTCATCACATGCACTAAATTTTAGCATTTTAAATCTGGGTTTGATGTTAAATCTACTGTTTTTGATGATCTATGATGATATTTTAAGGATTTATGACAATCTATGATGATGTGCTTATGGAAATCTCTTGATTTGGTCAAATAATGATGATATACTTACATGCATGTATGATCTAAAGTGTTTTAGATGGATTTAGTTATATTGAGGTGATTCATGATATGGTTTGAACACATTTGCAAGGTTAAAACATGATTTCTATGATTAAGAAAGGGTTATTTATGATTCTTTCTATTTATAGTAACTTTTTAGTTACAACTAGTTGATAATGATAAGTTTATGATCATGCATGTGTATGAAATTGCTATTTGGGTGATAATATGATGATTAGAAAGTTAAGAAAATAGATTTGGGATTGAATGTGGTCATATTTGGCTTAGTTACTATTTTTAGTAACTTTTAAGGCCTAAATATTGATAATAGGTGTTTTGTCCTAGATTGACATGTTTAGATAGTGTTAAATGATATTACATGATGATATTTGATATAAAGATGGTTTAGAAATGCTTAGAATAATCATTTGAATGAAAATTGTCATAGTTACTATTTTTAGAAACTTTATTTTTAGAAATATCGATTTATGGATGTTATGGGTATTACATGCTTGCTAGATGAATTAATATGATTTGATGTGATTATTGCATGCTAAGATAGATGGTTTCCGATGATAATTTTGCTAGATTTAGAAACTTTCCTTTTAAGGAAACTTTAATGTGTAAAAACGGCTTACGTGCTTATTTGATTACTTATGAATATGTGCTATGTGTTAACATGATCACGTAGGACTAACGAGCATGCTAGAACTTTAAAAACGATACGTGTTATGAAACTTGCCATAAATGGAAACTTACTATATATAGTAAGTTGTCTATGAACGCGATTTGCGTGTTTTACACACGACTAGCACTAACACAAATGTTACACAAATCCCAACCGACACACGGTTCACCAACGGGTCGTTGACTTGACACGGTCAAACACGGTCAATGTGGACCAACATGAGCAAACACGGTCAATGTGGACCGACACGGACAAACATAACAACCGAGGGCTGTTGAGCACAAACACGAGCATGAACACGAGCATGGTCACTTACACGAACTCACGTATGGTATACGATATAGGTAGCCGGTGACCGACACACTTCCCGAGAAGGAGCTTACGCATTCGATTTATCGATCACTTCTAAGGTGAGTTTACGGCCCCTCTTTAACTTTTTACAAGCTTTTCAAATAGGGGGAGAATACTTGTTGAATCGAGTCAAACATTACTGCTGTACAAACATATTTATGTGTATGCTGGTTTATTAGACAAACATTAAATGTTGTAATCGTAACAAGCCCTCACAAAGTCTTACCGTTAATGTACGAACAACTTGGTGAGTTTGAATAGATCCGTTTGGGTGTGACTAACCCCACGTGGCACAATACTGACTCGAGGTCGGGACACGTGAAACTTTGACCTAACTTGCTATCTTATTACGAGGCATAGCGGAGGCAAGGACAAACAAGTCTAGTTCGGTAGTGACGCACTGACACTTGGAGCCTAGGGCTCGGGACTAACATTATGATAAACAGCATGACACATGTTTTCTTACTATATATGTATATCAAAACCTGTGAACTCACCAACCATTGTGTTGACACTTTTTCTTAAACTTGTATTGTCAAGTAACTAGCTGCGTATGGAACAGGATGCACACTTAAGGACTGAGCTTAGGACCACGTGCATTTATATTCTGATTTATGAACAAACAATTTTTATTTATGTATTGTAATGCATTATGTCTAGCTTTTATGATAAACACTGTATTTTGAAAACGCATATAGAGGTGTTCTATATGACCATGAGCTGTGATTCTGGCCACGTCACACCCACGTGGACTGACACCACATGTGAGAATTTGGGGGTCATTTCTCCTCGCAGACCAGGGTTCAAGTCTCATAGGCGACACTTTAATGGATAACAAGTGAGGGGAGGAATCTTGAGCTTATCGGGTTCATAACCCTGGACACAAAAAACATCATAAAATGTCCAGCTTTGATATCATAAATATCCGAACAATATAAACACCACAAAATGTTAACACCATAAACATAATAAAATATCTAGAAAAAACACCATAAAACGTAAACATCCTAAATCTAAGTTAAAAACACCATAAAATTTCATGTTTTATTTTCATTAACACCTGAATATCATAAATACCATAAAATGTTAATACCATAAAACAATTCGAAAAACACCATAAAATGTAGATATGTGTTACAAAAAAAGTTTTGTTTTAATTAATTAACTTCCGAACATCATAAACACCATAAATAACTTGAAAAACACCATAAAACATGAACATCATAAAATGTATAGATGCGTTTAAAAAAACCATAAAAGCCCTGTTTAAATAACATTTGAAAAACACCATAAAATGAACAATTAGTAAAACTCAGTTTAAGTCATTATTTTTATTTTTAAAAACTAATTAATATTATACTCTTTAGAAAGGTAAAAATCGTTTGATTTTATGGTGTAATTTTTTTTAAAAAATATTAACGTACAAAAAAGTTATGAGCACGTAAAAAATAAAGAAATTTGCATATGACTTGCATGTATAAGTTCATTTTTTGTTTTAACATGTTTACCATTGGTTTTCAAATCCACATGTCATTTTCTGTGGCTTCTTAAGATTTTTAAGGTTTCAAGTCTTTTTAGAATATCCTTACCCATATAAGTATAAGGTTAAAACCTATTAAATATTTGAATTTTAAAATGATTTGTTTAAAATAACATACCATATATCCTCTAAACATGTTTTATAAAAAAATAATGAATTGATTTATAATGTATTCATAATATTAACAAGTTTAATAAAATTGTTAATATTTAATAGAAGGAAGATGGAAAAAAAATTTAATTAAAATATGACATGCAAATATGAGAGAGATGCAGAAAAAATGACATGTATGTATATGTGTGTGTAAAGTAAAGGAAGATAAAAAACGAGCCCGCTCGTGGCTCGAAGTTTTTTATGAGCTCAAGCTTGAATTTTTGGCTCGAAAGAACTTTTGGTTCGATTCGGGCTTGGCTCGAAAATTCACTAGCCGAGTTGGAGCCAGGCCTGGCTCGGTTCGATTACAAGCCTACTGTTGGATGTGCTTTCCTGTATTTAGCCTGCAAATTGATTTATAATCAACTACTTAATTAGTGTTTTTAAATTATGGTAACAATATTGTTTTCATAACCGGATCGGATATCAAACCGGTTATCATACTGGTTCATCGATCGAACTGGTTAAACTGGTTGAACTGCATATGAGAACCGGATTATATTATATATAATCTATTTAATAATATAATAAATAAAAGTGCTTAAAAAATCTTATAGAACTACCACATTTGAAACCTAAGAATGTTCATTTCATGTATTAAACGTAATTAAAAAAAATTAAAAGTATTGCTACATGAATTCAATAGATGCTATTAGCCTATAATATAATTTAATGTATTTAAGTCACAAGAATAGTGATTTTACGTGAGTTTCAATAAAAATTTTAAAAGCCAAAATTATTAGTTCATTAGTTCATTCTACTCGAATACTATCATTAATCAAAATATATTATCTTCCTTCTTTAAAAACCCACTAATGAGTTTTGATTCTCTTCTACCAGCTAGAGCTAGCCACAGGTTCACACCAGTCGAGATCCGCACCATTTATTGAGCTCTGTCACCAGCTTGCTCTAGACCACCACAGTCTCAGCCACCACTCACCCGTTTCATGTCAAATTCGAACTCTACGAGTTTTTCTTCATCAATGATTTCCTCTTCATCCGGTCTGATCATCGCCGATGGCCCGCCGATTCAGCCGGTTTCGGCTTCGACCGGCCTGTCAAAAACACAATGGTCAAAGTGGGCATGAACGGACCGCCACCGCTTGCCGGTTCAACCGGTCCGGTCGTGAAAACGTTGGTTAACAGGTTATTACATTGGATACTTTATATATTGCAATGTATGCTTGTGTTGAAAATTGAATGTAGAAACACTTGCCTCCTAGTTTCTTATATTCTTCGTCCTCAATGAAGATTTCAAACAAATTAACTTCTTGGAAGAAGATTTTGAACTTACAAAAGTAAATTCGGTCGAAGTAATTTCTTCCTAATACCATCGTTCTAAAATTCTCAAGACTTAGAAGTTAGTACATATTAGGTATGTATTTCAATCTTTTAGTTTAATTCATATATTTAATTTTTTGTATATTATTAGCTTATAAGGTTTGGGTTAATATTTGACCCTACATGTATACAAAATAATTTTGTTAAACTGATGATTTATTTTATGAAGTATTATTAACAAACAATATCAGAAATCGTCTTTGCCAAATAGGTTATATGGATAGAATAGGCAGAAACACTATCAACTTATATCATGGTTGTAAAAATTCCCGACTAGGCCGATTAATCGCTAGTCCCCTAAGGCCGACTAGGCCCGACTATCCGATTAGGCCGATTAGTTGGCCGATTAATCCCGATTGATCCCGATTAATCCCTAGTCCCTACCCCACCGCCCGACTAGCGCCTAACGATTTCTACAACATTGACTTATATTAAGAAGTTTTAAGTTGTCACATAGTGAATCAAAAATATAGGTCAATACATTTTACTTGTCTCTAACTATAAATTAATTTTTAAAAGCATTTTATATTTAAACTTTAACACATAAAGGATACAATGTTACCAACATTTAGGTAATTAGTATAGATAAGATTTGCAAATTGTATCTGGATAAGGGTTAAGAATTCTCATATGTGGCTGGTAGCATATGCTGAAAGGTTATATATAAGACGCACTTCATATGAAACCTAACCAATGGCGGGTTATGGGCCGGATGGAACAAATGTAAGACTCACCCCGCTTTTTTTCCTAACTAGTGATGGTACAAGATATGGTATGCATTAGTTGTAATTGTAACTTGTGTTCACAAACATGAATATATATATATATATATGTATATATATATATATATGGAAAAGATAAAATGAAAACCACATCTCAATGAGAAAACCGCGAAAACCATGCAAAAATCATGTAAAAACAACGTTTTTTTTAATTTTTTTACAGGTTTGTAACACTATTGGGCACATTTTTATTAAAAAAATCAAAAAAGCGCTAACCAAATATTTAAAAAAATATTTTATAAACCCACGTAAAACATACGTAACAAAACGTAAATTTTTTTTACGTTTTGTTACGTAGGTTTTACGTGGGTTTATAAAATATTTTTTTAAAATATTCGATTGGCGCTTTTTTGAATTTTTTTTAATAAAAATGTGCCCAATAGTGTTAAAAACCTGTAAAAAAAATTCAAAAAAAAAACGTTCTTTTTACGTGATTTTTTCATGGTTTTCGCGGTTTTCTCATTGAGATGTGGTTTTCAAAATATCCATACCCTATATATATATATATATATATATATATATAAACATAGATACATATATAAATAAAACACACACTTTTTCAAAGATTTAGTTAAAGACAAATTAATTTATTAATATGATTAAAGCAATAAGACAAGAATTATTATATATATGCATGCATAATAATACTTAACTATAATTATTTTTATAGAATGACATTTGATATATATATATATATATATATATATATATATATATATATATATATATATATAGGGATTGCATCATGTGAAAACCCGATTTTAAAGATAAAACCCTTAAACTCTATCTAGGCCATTGATTTGGAATCATGAAAATAAATATGTGATCCATATTAAACCATAATTTTTTATTCAAACCCAATTTTTTATTCAGGTTTATTCATACTAAGCAATCAAGTGAGTATATTCATACTCCCTCTTTTACATTTCGTATTTTGGGATGTTACATATGTTTTATTCAAAATATCTTTATCGATAATCAAAACCATTTGATGCAAAACATTTAGTGCTATTTAGTTGAATACTTGCTATCTGTATCCCTAGTTTGTTTGATGATCTAAAATTTATCTTGTGCTATATCTATTGCAAACATGTTGAGACCTAGTTATCATACTAGTGTTGAAACTATTTGAGAGACATTATATCTATTGCAAGCATAGTTGATATATTATTTATTATGCCAATATTGAAACTTGTTTGCGAGACATTCATCTATTGCAAACTTGTGTTTTACATGTTTTATTTTAAGACTTGATCAATATTGATTAAGTTCAATGTATTAACACATGATTTAACATGGTTTGCCTTGAATATTGAAACTTATAAATAGTATGATGAGCTAATGAACTATCATAATCGCGCCTTGACGTATTTCGTCATTGGTTTGGGTGTGACAGATTTGTATTAAAGACATGGTTATGTAGATCTAGGTTATTAGAAAATGGTGGCCTAGATTATTACTAATCATAATGCTGGTGTATACAAATAACAAATTCGATATGCAAACATAGCATGTTCGGACCTTTAACATAATTGTTATTGATAATACTACATATTTAGCTTGTTATTTCACTGATCATTACTATCACACACCAACCAATGGTGGAATATCTCAGTGTTTATAGTTTGATTGTTCATTAACTCATGGTGCTATAGGAAAGTTTCAATATTTAAAACATTCATTATTCAAATTAAACCAGACACAAATTCAATGCAATTTGTAAAACCAACTCCAAACTTTCATTACATAATTCGAGTCTAAAAATATAAATTGAAATTCTATACAATGTTTAAAGTTTTAAACTAGGTTTACTAAAGCTTATCATATGTCTTCACCATAGTTTTTATACTAACATGTTACAAATGTAAAATAAAGTTTTTGGGTCAACTATTTGCATATATGGTAAGTATATTTACAATTTAAATAATTTTTTTAAAAAAAAAAACTTGATGCATTACGATTGGTCTACTTAGAATTAAAATTCAAACACGTATAAACTACAAAGTTTTGCATATAAGATGAAATAAATAACAATAATGTCTCTCAAACATGTATTAATACATTGAAATTAGTCAAGACTGATCAAATTTTAAAACTAAAACATGTAAAACACAAGTTTGTAATAGATAAAATGTCTCTCAAACAAGTTTTAAATCTTTAATAGTAGCAAAATAACTAGTATATCAATTATGTTTGCGATTGATATAATGTCTTTAAAACATTTTTCAACACTAGTATACTAATCATGTGTCAATATTTTAATAATTCTTATTGTCATTTCATAACCTCAAGTACGTATCTCTCCTTTCAAGGAGCTAATTTTTTTTAAATGTGAATCTTTAGTTGAATCACAAAATGTATCACTAATAAAATTCATAAGACCTACAAATAATGATCATATGCTCAATTTGGACTCCGAGAGTCTGGGTGGTATGTGCTGCCTGTCTTGGTCAGACATGGTCTGTTAAGACACGAAACATGAAATGATACGAACACGACATGAAAACTTATCGTCTCTGTTTTTTCAAACACAAACATTACCCATTTAATATAACGTAAACACGAAATGACCCGTTAAAGAACCTGTTAAGGAACTAGGTTTGGAGAATTAGAATTTTTGAGAAGATAATAGGTTACACACCTATTGTATTATATTATTTAACTTAAATTTCAAATTATAAATATGTCTTAACAGGTCTTAACATGTCTTAGCAGATCTTAACCGGTCTTAACATGTCTTAACGGGTATTAACAGGTTTTAACGTGTCGACTTGTTTTAGACACGAAACATGTTAAGGGTAGACACGAAACATTTTAAAGTCGTGTCATATCGTGTTAACATATCTGTTTCTGAAGTTGCTAGCCCTACCTTTAACCACTCATATTTTCAAAATAAAGCCTCCAATATTTTTAAAAGAAACCCTTTAATTTTTTAATATTTTACTTGATTTTTATATCATGTTTTTAACTTGTTACATTTTTTTACTAATTTATTTTTTCTTGAATAACATTTTCATTTATTGATTTCTTAAAAAAAAAATTTTGACTGTTTAATTTTTTTTGGATCATGGTATTAATTTTGTTAAAAACTGAGTTCTATTTAGAATAGGGTATATTTTTGGGTGTCTTGGGTCATTTCGTTTGACAGTGGCGTGTTGGTAACATGAAGAATGAAACTAATGCCAACTAAATATCATCGTTACAATTATATAATGTTTTTTTGTTATATGTTTTGATCTTCAAAACCGAGTTGCCATAATATCGTGTGTTTCTTTTATGTATTAAACCACGTTAATGCTAGCAACTTAACATATGCAACAAAGTTAGTAAACAGGACGTAATGAACAACTTATTTCTTTCAAACTATTTATGCGTCCAACATGTAATATCACATGGACATTGTTTCTAGTTGACGTACAAACCCGAACCAGCCTACCATTTTTAACGAACATAAAAATAACAACGAATCTTCAAACGTCAAGGAGCATGCAAATAATGATAGGAATAGCCCTTTAGAATGTATGAATGCCACATGTTTTTTAATGTACTTAATTCATTATACTAAAAAAATGAAACACTTTTTCAGGCGCTTATATTGTGAAGAACTTTTAATTTACTTAATATGTTGAGCACACTTAGCATTACCTGATTTCAGACTCTGACCAAATCTAGAAGTCATGAGCTGGAAGAACTCTTAGAATAACGACCTCTGGCTCCTATCTCGCTTCCACTCCCATTACTAGTGGATTGAAAAACATTAGAATCCTTATTGCTCCAACATACTCTTGAAACAACCCTTCTAAAACATTTTTAGCATGTACAGTTTCTAAAAAATCTGATCAGGAGAAAAAATTGACTGAAAAAATAAGCTAATTAGTTCCATTTTGTATCTAGGACCCATAATTGAACCGATACAAATCAACAAATTAGAAGAACCTTAATACTTGTCAAACTTTTCTTTCATCTTAGAGGCCATAAATTTCTTCTCAATATTCTAATCTTTTAGGCACTTGAACAGAAAATTATAGATACCTACTCCAACAAATGGTGAAGGCACATTTACAAAACTCAATATGGGTTTTTTAAGCTCATAATCCAAGTCTACAAAGTGGCAAGTAAGTGCCATATAATGAATGTTTTGAGAAGACAGTCCACGTACAATCTTGTCGAACTGATGCACACGAGATCTTGCAAAATTCTGGATTAGCCTCCTTCATTATCTCATTAGGATAATAATAGCCTCCTTCGTTGTGTGTGTGAGCGCCATATACAAATTCTATTGAAATTTATTCAAGCATAAACTGTGACACCTAAAACAAATACGTGATTACATGTGTTCAAAATATGGTCTCAAAAAAATTTTGACTTAAATTTTACAAAGCATTTCATTCGGAAGCGTGAAAAATAATTACATATGTTAAACATACTTGTTTTGATACTAGTTACTTCACAAAATCATAATACTTAGTTTGTATGGCTACAAACTTTCAACATGCATAACGTTTGATTCTTCACAAACTCTTGCCAGATCATGATTTCTGAACCACTTATTTATGACCTGAAAACACCACAATTAATCAAGTGTTAGTTCATAAGCGAGTTAACCCCATTGAACCCCGTAATCAAATCTGTCACGAAAATCGAAATCCGGAAAAATTTCAAAGCCCGGCGTACCATACGCCAGACCCCGGGCGTATGACATAAGCTTCCCGGCGTACCATACTGTGGTCAGCGTATGATGGGTTGCAAAACACATCCGGTTTTCAAGTGATTTTTAGTCGAATTTAAGTTGTAAATACGTCGTGTAGGGTTATTTTTAGTTTCTTTTTACATTTTGTGGTTTTTACAGGTTTGTCGAGTGAAATGAGCGGAAATCGAGTTCGAAACCCGAAGGAATCGAGCCCCGGTTGAAATCAAGATAAAAAGACAAATTTTCATCATTTGGACATCATCGCGGTACACTAAGAGGTAGAAACAACCCTCCGCGATACGCGAAGGAATTCGGGAGTTGCCCGCTTGTTTTGTCCATCGCGGTACGCTGAGATGGTTTGAATTGAGCATCGCGGTACGCGACGAGGTTTGAATTTTGAAAAAAGTCAGGTTGAATGCGAGAATAAAGAGGAGACGCTCCCCATCCGTTTCAATCATCATATTCGACCATTTTTGAAGCAGAGGAGCATCTCTGGAGCATTGGGGAAGCATTTGGAAGCATTGGAGGGCTAGGAGGCTACGTTTTCATGTGAATCCATCTTGGTCACTTCTTGTTCTTATTTGTTCTTCATTTTAATTATTTTATCACATTTCATTCTGTTGTTTCTGAGTATTCTTGACTGATGATGATGTATTTTGGCTAGTTCTTTGATTCTACTTAGGTTAGAATGAATGTTTGATGGATTATTGATGACTATTGACTATGGTTTTGATTTTTGATAGAAAACACTTTTGTAACAGATCTTATTATGTCATTTTGATGAGTTTTGCATATCTAATCTTGATTATATCAGTTCATATCATGTTCCATACGTGTTTATTGAATGTCTTTCGGTGTTAGACGCGTATTAGGTCATCGACTTGGTGTTATGACTAGTTTATGGCTTGTTTGATATCACTAGCCATAGGAAAATATGTGATTGATGTTCTTAGGGTTCTATGTGTATCTAAGTTTAGAAATCCGTAAGGTGATAGACTTGTCGGGTGATCTTTAGCATTAAGGTTTTCTTAGTAAATACCCGGAAGGGATAGTTCTTTGAAAGACTTAGTGTTATTGTCATTTCGTGCCAAATTAGACATTTTAAGATTACTCCTTGCATCTTTGGTGTATTGGAACAAGAAAATCAGGAATGTGACTTGTTCATTTGAGTATAAAAGTGTTATTGGAAAAATCAGGAAGGTGATTCAACTAACTAGTGTGTTTATTGCAAGATTAGGTTTTCTTAGTTGGTTACATCTGGTAATTGATCCAAAATCCATTAGGTTACCTATATTTTGCTATTTAAGATCCTAGTTCCATCATATCAAACAAAGTCAATAGTGTCAATAATCACAAACAGGAATTCTACGTAAGTAGAGTTTTTCCCAATTGTTTAAGTTTTTCTAAAATAGTAAGTTATTTCTTTTAATTAAATTTGTTAATCTGATTTTAAGGTTTAATATTAGTTGAATTTAATTTTTCTAATTTAATTAGGATAATTAGTTTAATTAATTTAGTACTTGTCATTTTTATTCAAATCCCCCCTTTTGTTTTAAATCATTTTCTAATCTTGTTTCGTTAAGTCAGTGTCTCGTGGGTTCGATATCCAGACTTTCATTAGCTATTCTACAATTTATAGGTACACTTGCCTGTCGTAGTGGTTTAGTTTAGGATTTTCGGTTTTAACTCGTTGTAATTAAGTTAAGTCTAGGTTAGTGTTTTTAGTTATTTCTTAGACCACTTTTAGGAACATCAGCGTACAGTACCCATTTAATTAACTTAACCATTGTTAACCTTCCACTCCCGTTCCATGACACTACATGGAAGCTAACAAAGTCCCAAACCGTTCGTGGTGACTTATCATCCTTTTATCAATCAAATGGTTATCAAAATTTTAAACAAACATTAGGCTACGGGTTATCTCACCCAAGCCTCAATTTATCAATCAAGTCTAATGCAATTTATCATTCATTTGAATAATCACAACAATTTGTTTAGCCAATATTGATATAAAAAAATGTATAATCATGCATACTTTTAAGTTAATTTTTCATTAACAGGTCAAAACCCATTTTAATAAACTTATCATTTAAACTCACCCATACGTGGATTACCCCCAACGCCACAACAATGTGGACTTACATGACAAACCCAATGTCATTTCATTATGGTCTTACATGACAAACATTATGCCTGGAAAAATGGGCGGGTTGGGTAACGGGTAAGAACGGGTTCGGGTTAGGATGGGTGCGGGTCAGAACAGGTTTTAAGCAAAATTAGTTCGGGTCTAAATGGATTGTTCATAAAAAAACATTAATTTAGTTCAACTTAAATGTGTTATAAGTAAACAAATAGTCTATTTGGATAATTTTTAGTTATTTTCTCATCAAATATGCTATTAATCATTCTTAAATGTTTGAATCCATTGCATTTACATAGTTTTTTGGTTACCCATCTTGACCCACATTGTGTTTAAGTGCTACTCATCTCAACCCATTGAATATTATGATGTTACCCATTTCAACCCATTATACCACAATTGTTTACCCAAACCAACCCATTTTCTTTGATATGGGTAAAAATTGCCACCTCTAACAAACATCAATGTCATTTCATCATGGACTTACATGACAAACACCAATGCCATTTCATTATGGACTTACATGACAAACACCAATGTCATTTCATTATGGACTTACATGACAAACACCAATGCCAATTCATTATGGACTTGTGTGACACACCAATGTCATTTCATTATGGACTTACATGACAAACATCAACGACATTTCATTATAGACTTACATGATAATATTAATGCCACGCACCAGTGGTCTAACTTGATAATTTCAATACCATTTCATTATGAACTTACATGTTCCTCCACACAAATGTGGATCATCACCAAAATACCATATATCATGGTCTTACATTAGTTTTACACGAATGTGAATCGTCTCCAATTATCTGTGTTAGTTATTCTAAACATATAATGACACTTTCATTATTTATGCAATTATATCATAACATTAACCAATTTCAACAAAAATCTAGTTGTTACATCCAATATTTGATTCAACAATTAAAATACCACATCATGTGGTCTCATGTTCATATACAAACACAATATGGATTGTCGTCATTTTCTATGTCAACTATCAATTAACATTTAATAACACCTTTCAACTTATGCAATTAGCACATAAAATTCATCCAATACTACAAGACATCCATCAGGTAGTTCATCCATATTATTATATCATATGAACCCTAATGTGAATTATGGTTGCATATTTAGTGAGTAGGTTACTCACCTTGGCCTGTGGGAATGCTAAACCTCGTAACTCCTTCTCGAGTCTAAGGATTTCACTTTCAATTTTATATCCTATACAAATAATATAGCATACACTCCATTTAGAGTTTCCAAATCCAAACAAACAACACAATAACACAAGGTTTTACTTTTCTAAATGTTTGTACCAAATTCTTGTTTCGACCCGTTAATGTAATTATGGGTCCTATACATTTTTCAAGTATCTTAGACACTTGTAACACACCCAATTATATGTATATGATATAATAATACCATTAATTCTTGTTCAAAATCATATCAACTCAATGTCCCATTAATTCTAAATTGCTGTTGTAATTGTCAAATTTGACCAACTTATGGTTTTATTGTAACACCCAAAATAAATTCATGCATACACGTGTCAAAAATAGGTCCGAGTTAAGTTTTAACTCAAAACTTTATCAAATATTTATGAGGAAGCGTCAAAAACATTTTTATATGTAATATGTACTTTATTAGTTACTAATTATATTTACAAATCATCATACAATAGTTTGTATGAAAACCCAACAACCAAAAATTTACCAAAACGTTTGAACTTTCAACTTACGCGCCCGATCATGAGCTTTAACGCATAATCTACTTCCGATCTGCAAACACCACATATAATTTTACCATTAGTTCATAAGAAGTAAGTAAGATTATGCAAATAGAAGTTATGGTTCGAATCGAAAGGGTTTTAGGCCTTAGAACGCGATTAAAACAACAAAACAACAATTTTTGGACAACCCCAGCCGTAGCCTACGGCCACTGGGACAGAACTCTTCAGGTGTAGCCTACGCCCCAGGCGTAGCCTACGGCCACCTGTGTGCAAAAATCCCATTTTACGCGTTTTGGCCTATTTTAAGCAATTCTGACCGTTCCAACCCACTTGGAACTAAACCATAACCTTCCAATACATATTATATGGAATCACAACTCCTCAAATTCATATCATAACATATCCAAACACATTGGATACTAATTCAATCAATTTGTGAATAAATTACTTAAACGGGTCAAAATTTCAAGTTCAAGCAATTAACGCTATGACCCTTCCAAAACTCAATCCAATCATCCACAAACATAACATATGGATTATTATCATGTTTGGATCATAATATAATAAATTCAAACATACAATTGCACACCAAACGTAGTTTATGCATTATTTTCCCTAAACGGGTCAAAATCACCAAAAGTGATTTAACTCCTAAGTTTTCCTTTCATATCAACTCGTTTAGTTATTCAATCGATAACTAAACATATTTCATCGATAATTACTATAATGTTCACCTCAGGTACTTCCATTATAGATTTTAAATCAACTCTATCAATTAATCAAATTTCAACCAATTCAAATCAATTAAACCACACTCAAGTGGCAAATTGATATTCAACATAGTTATGATGTTCTCACTCAAGTACTTCCATCATATCTTACCAAAAATTACTTCCACATTCAAGTGGTGAAGTAATCAACAATTTCTACTCATACTATGATGTTTACACTCTAGTCCTTCCATCATAGATTTTATATCAACCAACTATTCATAGGTTTATAAACATTTATAAACCATGATTCTATGATATTCATCATCCAACAATTCTATCATAGATTTACCCAACCAAATGACATTCAATTCAATTACACAAGCCATAATTCAAACATTATGATCTTTAAGCAGTTTGACTAAATAAAGTCAAACCTAACAATCAAACCAATTTCAATTATGAACTAAACAATTCATAATTAATCCAATTCAAATATGAATTCAACAATTCATAACCAATTCCATTCAAATAGTGGACTACACATAATCACAATCCTATATTTTGATATATATATATACATAGTTTGACCAAATAAGCCAAACCACACAATCAACTCAATTCCTTTATGAATTTAACAATTCATAACCAATTTAGTTCAATTGTGAGACTAGCTCATCAATTAACACTCAATGTCATTGAAATTAATTACTACTCAAACATAAATTCGATATGCACAGTTTGACTAAATAAGTCAAACTGCACAATCAACAAACAACACCTATGAACCAAACCATTCATAGACAGCCCAATTCAATTAGTAGACTATTACTACATCACAAATATGGTGTTCAACAAGTTAGATAACTTACCTTAGCACTAGGATTAGAGATTAACAAATTGTGTTTTTCCTTCTCTTTGTCTTTTCTTAGCACTTCCAATACCTCCACCTATTTCACAACAAGTTTCAATTTTCTTAACTAACATTCTAGTTAAGATTGACATAGGCTTATCAACTCAAAAAATTTGCTATCAAATACTCTAGGTTACAATTATAACCTCCCAAAACCCATTTCATGATTCAATTCACCAAATTTGACCAAAAGTCAACTATTGGCATTTCAACAAACAACTTATGTGCAAGATTTTTCCTACACTTTCTTGAATGTTTCTAATTTTCCAAATCCCATTTTATACTCATTATCTATAAAACTATAAGTTTAATAGATTTTGTTGAGTTTTGACAACACCTTGCATCAAAATATCAACATAACATCATTTTTCAACTCAATTCATCAAGCTCGTATGTGAACTCAAACACACATAATTTTCCCAACTCTCATATTATCATCTATTGATTATATATGCAAGAATCTATGTTTGGGTGTTTAAAAATGTTTAAACAATCAAAACTAACAAACTTTTGCTAGTGATAAAACCCAATTCATTATTTGATGAAACCCACACAATTTCATATTTCTAGAGATTGTAAGAACTAGAAGAAGAACATCAAATTCACTTACCTAATAGTTGGAAATCACCAAAGGAAGTGATTTAGCTACTCAAACTTAGGTTAAATCCCAAGATCATCACCAATTTGGAAACTAGGTAAGTTTTCTTCTTCTTCCCCCTTTTTCTTCTCACGTTCAACACACACACGCACAAGATAGAAATATCTTGAAATGTTGACTCAAGTCAACATTTATTCCATCTAAATACAAGTTTGAGGTTTTGACAATTATAGTCCCTCAATCTTTTAAACTAGTTAACTCACTTAACCAACCTAATCAAGTTAGTTACTAGTTAACCTTAATACCCCAAATGTTATTATATTATTATCACACTATAATTTACACACATAATAACATTTGTTTATTAAAACACAAGTGACCGTTAAAAATCGGTCGTTACATTTATTCAACATTTGATGTTCAAATATGGATTGTAGTAGACTCTAATATCTTTCCAACCATATAAGACACATTTTCTCCAGATTTTTATATGATTTTTCAAAGTGCAGGGCATATTCATCCTTTAACCAAAAATTCAGCTTTTTATAAAATCTATTAAGCTGTTTTCAGTTGCAGTTTTCATGTACTTAGTTTTCAAATATTCTCTCATTTTAAAAATCTAGAAAGTAGACTCAATAAGCTTTCCAAAAACATATTATATGACCCAAACCGATTGTTAGTTGATTTTATATGATTTTTCAAAGATCAGCAAAGCATCAAAAATTTTGTTCAACCAGCATGCTAAACTTTCTGTCATGCTATAAAACTCGACTATTTTGACTTCCTTACAACCCGAATTAGTTTATAAGATTCAAAGAGAAAATGTAGTAGTCTCAAATACCTTTCCACTCATATAAAAAACGCCTCAATCGGAAGTATGCTTGATTTTATATGATTTTTCTAAAACATTGTAGAAATCAAAATAATTTTCAATCTGCACATGCACTCGCTTTTAATTTTGGCATTTTTACGAACATCATGTGTGCATAACTTTTTCACACTTGTTAAAATGCTTATTAGAAACTTTTATTAGCCCATGCATCATTATCCAACATCAAAGTAGGTGATTTCAAGTAGTTATGACAAGATTACATGTTCCAGGATCTCAAAATATAAAACAAATATAGAGAGAATTGCTTTCAAACGTGAATTTCATTAGTATTTGTGACACCCTGTAAATTCCAGGTAAGCATTTACTTTAATTAAATAATAATTTAATTTATTATTTCATACGTAGCACTACAATTGGTTTAATTTCGTGTGACACGTGGCACAATGGTACAAACACAAATAATCGCACAGTAATTCGATTAATTACCGGAAACGCACACACGTGTCTAAAACTCACGAACGTTGGTGAAAAATCGAACAATTGATGTAATCGAAAAATATTAGCTGATATGTGAACATATGTCAAGTAAAGTCAAGACAAACGTCAAAAAACGATAAACAATAATGAAAAACGAAGAAAAAACGAGTCAAAACAATGAAAATGGGCCATTGGGCAAGCCCAGGACTCTTCGCGCCACGCGAGGATCCCTCCGCGAAAAGCTTCGCGGTACACGAAGCAGAAGCGGTATTTTGAATCTCAAAGTCCTTGGCAGTACGCCAAGGCCATGCACGATCGCCTTGGTGGTACGCGAAGCATCCCAGAAGCTTAAAACTTTATCAAACTCAACCTCTTTCATTTGTTCACTTTCTCAACATTTCTCTCGAACCCAAGCACACATTCTCAGGCTAGAACTCTCTGCTAATTCCACGCTCACCCCCAGAAGCTATCTTAAAGCCACATTGAAGACTTTGTCGGTCTTGGAGCTTGAAAGAAACATTGGAAAGGTTTTCTATCACCATCATCCTTGTGTTGCAGCTAGGGATTCACCACCAAAAACATCTGGAGCTGCTGACTAGATGTTCTAGGCCGAATCTAAGCATCTAAGGGCTCTAGAAGGTAGTTATGATGACCCTTTTTTCTCTAATTTCACCTCTACACACACATGTAAGCACTCAAAACCCACATGTAATCACATTTACACACATGCACGAAATTGTGGCTCGGTAATCTGTGTTTTGAAGTTATTGATGATTGATTTATGCTATTGGATTGATCTATGGAATCTATTGGGGTTATTTTGTGAATAAGAATGATTATTGCTATAAATGGTAACTTTGATGATTCAAAAATGTTGATTTATGATGTGTTAACCACATTTCTTATGTTTAAATGGTGATTTGTGATTGTTGATGATGATAAGGGTCTTGTGAACCCATTTGGGAGATTTGATTTTGGTTAAAGAGATGTTTAAGACAAACTTTCCATTGTAGGAAACTTTAATTTGGGGATTTCTATAAACTGGAGCCATTGAGCATGTTTTGTGATGTTAAATGATTTCCAATACTTCATTGTGATAATGTGAATGTATATGCATGATGTATGATGATTAAAACATGGTAAATGTGATAACTTACTACATGTAGTAACTTTAATTGGAGATTTTGTTAAATAAGGTCTAATTGACATGGTTAAAGAATGAAAGATGCTTGTAAATGGTATATTATGATTATACAAAGGTGTTTGCATGCTTGATTGGTTCAAAACATGTTAAATATAGATACCTTCTATATTTGGTAACTTAAAAAGGAAAGGTGCACATGTTTGTTGATACATGACGATATGTTATGTGATAACATGATCACTTAGAGAACGAGCATGCTTAGATCAATAAAAGATGACTTTTGATTTCATACTTGCTAAATGAGGAAACTTACCATGAATAGTAACTTGTTTGACGAGCATACGTGACAATTCTCATGATTAGTAACATGATATGTAAGAACATGTATATTATGCATACTTGCCATATCTGGAACCTTTATGTGCTATGACATGCTTTCGTGCACTAACTGCTAATTGAGAAAACTTGACAAACACTAAACGAACATTAACGAACTGCAAATGTGACAATCTGACTTTTCGGATTAACTTGGTTAACTGTAGAGAGTGAGACCACAGGCCTAACAGGATAAATAGGGCCCAAGGAAGTCGATGAAGGCCCACTGAAGCCCAGATAGGCCCACTAAGGTCAAAGAAGGCCCAAGATAGGCCCATTGAGATCTAGGAAGCCCAATTATAAATGCAAGGCCCAATAAGGCCCAGTAAGGTCAATGAAGGCCAAAGTAGGCCCAAGGAAGGCCCAGTGAGGCCCAATTGTATTTAAGAAGCTCAAAAGGATGAAATTAGCCCAATAATATTCCAAGTAATTCAATTAGTATCAATTAGGGATTTTAGACTTAACTTTGTTAGTCGAAATGATATGTTGTCGATCCGGAATAACCTATAGGAGTTAGGAAATTAAGAAAAATCAGTTTCTAAGTGTTAAATTGTGGAAGATTAAACTTAGAATTGATTTTAGTATCAATTTTGACTTCTAAAAGTCAAAATTCGTCCATGTACACAAATGGGAGTATGAATTTCAATGGAATATGAAGTAATGGTCGAATTAATGCTTCATAAAACATCTAATGATGATAATAAGCGGTTATCATCAGTTATTACAATCATAATTGCTGAATTAAACCCAAACAACGATCTAGTTCCTTAAAACCGTTACTAGTATATTCAAACTCATACAATTCGATAGAAATCCGCACAATTGAACCTATAGACACACAAATCGGCATCTTTAGGTAGTTCTTCATATAGTAATTCGATTCCAAGAGTTCCAGATAGTCGAAATCGATCCGGAGGTGGCCGCACATCAACTCTTTAATCGAACCACATCAATTGGGCATCAAACAAGGTAATACTCTAATCCTACAGTATCTAAAAGGTCCGATTAAGGATAAAACAACCTCAATTTCAAGTTCTAATATCAAATGATTCGACTTTAGATTCTAGGGTTCATACTAGAATCCAATTTGGGGGTTTAAAATCAAACACGATCAAGAGTCAAATTGAATTATGTAGATAGACTCGGTTTGAGTTTTATAAGGATAACCATCTGTTAATTTCAGTTTCTAAGACCGGATCAATCGATTTCAATAGTTAGGGTTCAAATAAGAAACGGTTTTGGGGGTTTTCATGCAAACGAGTGTAAAAATCGAATTAAATTGCATCTATAGTTTCAGAAAGCATCGATTAAGGATAGACCTCATACAATTTCGGATTATAACATCGAATTAATGGGGTTCTATAACTAGGGTTCTAAGTCTAAACGGATTTGGGAGTTTAAGTGCAATCGAATAGGAAATTCAAATTAACGAACTCAGAGGAGTTCGAAATCTATACTTAAATGAAAGTCTTGTGATTCCTTAGACCAATTTAAACGAATTGAATCGAATTAAGTGTGGGTTTTGTGAACTCATCTTCGAGACATGTATAACCGAATAAGTGATCATGAGATGAGGATTTTTCAAATTGAATCTTTGTATAAATTCGTTTAAGTCCTTAGAAGCATAACCCCATGATTACAAGTTTGATTGAAACTGAATTGGGGCTCAATTGAATTCATGTTGCTTCGGCTATAATTAAATAAAGGGATTCAGTGTTGTTGATGGTTAAAACAAATTTAAAATCAGTTTGTTAACAAAATTGGGCATAGATGAGTTGGTAGGTGGTGTGTGCGGTGGATGGGGGGGTCACGGGTTCGAACCCGGCCCCAACAATTTTTTTAGGATATTAAGGTTATTTTAGTGTTTTGCCCATAACTTATTCGTTTGAACTCCGTTTGAACCCGTTCGAGTTGCGTTGTAACCGTAACGGGAATACGAACACATTGGAATGATAAAAATGGTATTTCAATCCGAAAACGAAATCGCGTATAATTACGTTTATTTAAATAAAATCAAATATGATTTTATTTAAATGATTTCAAAGTCACACGTATTTACGTATACACATTCTTAACACTTTAACATACGTGTGTTGACACGTATGTTATTTCAAACACAAAATGACATCTCGAATAACACAACGTTATTGTTTAAACACAGATCCTTCGTAAGAGGATTTTATACGCAAGTTCACGTATTTGATCATTCTGCAAACATCAAAGGTGCGTACACGGCCCCTTTCTTATTTTAACTGTTTTGGGGGAGAAAACATGTGTAAAAAAACGCTTTTAGATACATATCACTTGCATGAGTTAGCTGTTTACATTAAGTGCAAACATAGCATTACAAAGCCTTCCATTTCGAACCGTTTAATTTGCCGTAGTGCAAAGCGTGGTAGTTGAAGATAGATCTATTGGGTTTGACAAACCTCACTTGGTAGATGGGATCTACGCAGGTGTTTGACTGACCAAACACACACATTGCTATTGTTCGTGCTAGACAATAGTGTTAAGGCAAAAACATGCTATAGCATGGCAACTCGTCAGCTTCGGTGTCGACCACTTGTGTAAATAGTTTATATGACTAGCTATCATGACTGTGCATGTGTGATTATGTTATCTACAAACTTGATATTCAAACTGCTGTTTTGAACATTGTGAACACTTAAAACCTGTGTTATGCACCAACCTTTGTGTTGACTTGATTTACATGTTTTCTCAGGACGCTAAGGCGCGCATTAAAGCTGGCATGGACTAGGAGATAGAGTCTCATGCATTATAAACACTTTGAATATTTGAATTTGAACATTTAAGTATTTTGTTTTGTAATGTTTACTTTCAACTGTTTATGGTTTTTTTTTAAACGCTTCCGCAACTTTTGTAAACTCTGAATGTTATGTTTTAAAAGACCAAAGTATGTTTTGAAATTCATATAGAGGTCTTCGCTATGTCTAATGATCTGAGATCCTGGTTTGTCACGTTCCCAAACGGTATGATTCCGTTAGTTGAAATTGGGGGTGTGACAGATTGGTATCAGAGCCCTTTAGTTATAGCGAACTAGGTTTGCATTTTGTAGACTTAGACTATAACTGTTAGACATTAGACACTTGCTTACACGATAGTTTGTATGCACTTACATATGGCATTATGTAACAGATATGACATCATCGTCTAAGCGTATTCTTGATGAGGAGTCACATGTGGAAATTGAAACAGCTAAGAAGAGGAAACTGGAGCCAGTGGATGATACTATTCACTATGGCGAGGATATTCACATTAGACCCAGAGGGAGCAGCCATTATTGGCAATGGTTCCCTGATCTCATCCGTAGCTGGGTACGCGAGGAGAGAGTGCCTCCTCCATCCGCTACTTCATCTACTACTGGCATATGGACATTACCGGCTCTAGGGTATCCGCTAGAGCAAGCATTTGCTGCATTCGTGGCACGTATGGATCGAGAGATCCGTAATATGCGCGAGGCGGCAGGGGCAATCACAGGATTGTTGGAAAGCAACAATTGGATTATGGATAAATGGAGGAGTCTTAAGGAGGAACTGATTCGTACAGATGAATTACATGAGAATCTAGTGGAGAATGTGGAAATGATGCGAAATGTTATTGTTGAACTCACCAACCGACTTCAAGATGCTGAACTTCGTGCAACTATGGCCGAGGCACGACAACAAGAGACGGAACTACGTGCGGCTATGGCCGAGGCAAGGGCTGAAGAGGCCATTGCACTATCAAATGCGGCTATAGATGGAACTAATGTAGTCGGGGATTTGGCCGAGCAAGCATTGATACTTGTCACCGAACATATACAGTATGATCATGGTGCAGAGGGTGGTCCACCAGAACAGGCTGATTCATCTTCTAGTGTTGCACCACCAAGTGATGGGGTTTAGCTACTTTATGTTAATTATTTTTCAGTAACAAACTTATATGAGTGGGTTGTACTCATAAAAAGTAGATTTCGTGTTTAGTTGTTTTGCATCTCTTTGACAAACAATTGTAAGCACTAGTTTATCATAAATGATTAAGAATTGTTACCTTAATGACTATGGTAGTGTGTTGTATTTACTTTATGCATGAATGTTGATTATGCGATGGGTGTAGTCTCATTATGTATATTTGTAAATAGGGAGATCATGGTTGGAGAGAACATTAACATGAACGCAACGGAACTTGAGGCACTTATTAACACTCGAATCACCGAGACAATCGCAAACTATATGCAAACACACCAAATAGGATCACATGATCCAACGGGGGAACTGGTAAACTCACAAATGTGCACGTTCAAGACATTCTTGAACTGTAAACCATGTAACTTCAAAGGATCGGAAGGAGCCATTGGACTTCTTCGATGGATTGAACAGTTCGAATCGGTGTTTGAGAGGTGCAATTGTCCGGAAGAAAACAAGGTCAGATACGCTATTGGTACTTTGGAGGGTTCAGCCTTGACATGGTGGAACTCTATCGTACAGACACTCGGTTTGAATACAACCAATGCACTTACTTGGAACGGGTTCAAAATCCTGTTGCAGGAGGAGTATTGTCATCGTAATGAAATGCAAGAACTTGAGGATGAATACAGTCAACTCAAGATGAAAGGTTCTAATATTGAGGAATACACTACTCGATTCCAGCAGTTAGCAAGACTCTTACCGCACAGGGCAACCCCATCTAGCAAGTGGATCAAGAGATACATTGGAGGGCTGATATCTCAGGTTCGAAAATTGATCATACCTGCAAATCCTACCACCATACAGCAAGCTGTTCAACTAGCACACCAATTTACTGATCAAACGATGCAACGGGGAACATTACCCAAACGAACAGTAACAGCTAAGGCAGGAGACCACAAAAGAAAATGGGATAGCATTGATGCCAAGAATTTCACTCAGCCATTATTTCAACAGAACCGCAAGCAGGAATCCAACAAGACCCATCACAATACAAACAATAACCAACAGTCATCGGGAGGGTATAATGGCAAATACCCAAAGTGCAACAAGTGTGGATTCCATCACTTTGGGAAACAATGTGACAAATACCGATGTCAGCGATGCAGAAAGATAGGTCACGTAGCAAAAGACTGTCGAGGGGAACTGCAGGCAAGCTCACTCAACCGGAGCAACACACAGAAAGGATGTTTTGAGTGTGGCTTATCAGGACATTTCAAGAAGGAGTGCCCACAACTCAAGAAAAGAAGGGATAATGATATGATTACAAAAGGAAACAACAACAACAACACAAATGTTGCTAGAACAGAGTTGTTGTGATTGGAGAATGCCAGGTATAGGAAGATCCCAACTTCGTTACGGGTACGTTTCTCTTGAATTATCACTCTGCCTCTATGCTATTAGACACCGGTGCAGATCAGGGTTTGTATCTAGCAAATCTTGTGAATTGCTAAGTATTAGCCTACTGCTTTAGAAAACCCATACATTATAGAACTAGCTGATGATAAGCTAGTTGTTGTAAACCATATTACTAAAGGGGGTGTTCTTGACTTGATGGGTCAAACACATGACATTGACTTTATGGCTATCTCTTTAGGCAGTTTTGATGTAGGCATTGGCATGGACTGGTTGTCCAAACACCAGGCTAAAATAGTATGCCATCAAAAGATAGTTCGAATACCTCTTTCGCATGGAGAGACACGGTATGTACAAGGTGAGTAGAGCAGTACGCCACTGCGTCTCATATCTTGTGTGAAAGCATACAAATGTCTGCGTAAAGGTCGTACGGCAGTTATAGCATTTATAACTGAGAAGCCGGTAGTTGAGAAGAAGATAGAAGACATCCAAGTAGTTGTGAATTCCCTGAAGTGTTTCTAGAAGACCTACCGGGATTACCGCCTATCAGACAGGTGGAATTTTGAATCGACCTTACACCAAATGCAGCACCGATAGCTAGGGCGCCTTATCAACTTGCACCATCCGAGGTACGACAGTTCCTTGGTTTGGCGGGTTATTATCGACGATTCATTGAAGGTTTCTCAAAGATCGCTCAACCACTTACAGCTCTTACGTATAAGGGAACGAAGTATAACTGGACGGATAAACAGGAAACTGTGTTTCAGTTATTGAAACAGAAACTCTGCAGTGCACCGATTCTGTCCTTACAGAAGGAACAGAAGACTTTGCGGTGTATTGTGACGCATCTGCACAAGGTTTGGGAGGTGTGTGGATGCAAAGTGATAAAGTGATTGCTTACGTTTCAAGACAACTACTACCACACGAAAAGAATTACACAACTCATGATTTGAGTTGTTGAATGACTACGAATGCGCGATTAAGTATCATCCGGGAAAAGCTAATGTGGTAGCTGATGCTTTAAGCAGAAAAGACACTTCAACAAGACGGGTTCGTGCACTTATGATGACAATACAGACTGACTTACCTGACAAGGTACACAGTGCTCAGATCGAGGCCTTGAAAAAGGAAAACTTGATACAGGAATCATTACGAGGAATGGAAGAACAACTAGATGTTAAGTCTGATGGAATTCGTTATTTCATTAATCGACTGTGGATACCTTTGTATGGAGGTTTAAGGGAACTTGTGATGGATGAAGCGCACAAGCCCAGATATTCAGTCCATCCGGAATCAGACAAGATGTATCATGACTTGAAGGCACTGTATTGGTGGCCTCACATGAAAGCTGATATTGCTAAGTACGTTAGCAAATGTTTGGCTTGTTCGAAAGTCAAAGTTGAATACCAGAAGCCATCTGGTTTACTGCAACAGCCAGAGATACCGATGTGGAAATGGGAGCAGATTTCGATGGACTTCATTACTAAGTTACCCTGTACACCGAGTGGTTGTGATACGATAAGGGTAATTGTAGATCGATTAACGAAATCTGCACATTCTTAGCAATCAAGGAAACAGACAAGATGGAGAAACTGACTCGCATTTATATCAAGGAAGTGGTAGCACGGCATGGCGTGCTAATCTCTATCATATCAGATCGGGATGCCCGATTTACTTCCAACTTTTGGAACTCACTCCTTAAGTCATTGGGGACTCGCTTGGATATGAGTACCGCCTATCATCCACAGACCGACGGTCAAAGTGAACGTACGATTCAAACGCTCGAGGATATGTACGAGTTTGTGTAATTGACTTTAATGATAGCTGGGAAAACCACTTATCGTTGGTGGGATTCTCTTACAAATCTGGAACCGTATGGTAGAGGCCCGGGATCGACAGAACAGTTATGCTGACAAACGTCGTAAGCCGTTGGAATTTCAAGTAGGAGACCGATTTCTTCTAAAGGTATCACCTTGGAAAGGTGTGATATGATTCGGTAAGCGCGGGAAACTTAGTCCACGTTACGTAGGACCTTTTGAGATCCTAAAAAGGATTGGTCCGGTTGCGTATCAACTCAAATTATCGGATGAACTCAGTGGAGTTCATGATGTCTTTCGCATATCGAACTTAAAGAAATGTTTTTCTGATAAGACATTGGTAATACCACTTGAAGAAATACAAGTGGACGAACAGTTACGATTCATCGAGGAACCAGTTGAAATCATAGACCGAGAGGTCAAACAGCTCAAACAAAGCAAGATTCTGATAGTTAAAGTTCGGTGGAATTCAAGACGTGGTCCTGAATTCACATGGGAAAGGGAAGATCAAATGATGAAGAAGTATCCTCATCTATTCAAAACAACAACTGCAAACACTGTGAAGACACGTTAAATTTCGGGACGAAATTTCTTTTAACAAGGGGATGATGTGATATTTCACACTATAACTGTAAGCACAAACATTTCATACTATTGATTTTAGTATAAACAACTGGGTTGGACACCAGCTTTGCAGAATGCAAACACAAACATTTCATAGTAGTACATACATGATTGATTTTAAACAATGTATTACATTTCAAACATTACATTTGATGTACTACATTTCATGGTGGTACAATCATGAGCGATTAAACAATAGTAGTGCTACAAATAGAAGGAACCAGAATAATTGTGTAAGGTAAATTGACGAGTACAGGGGCCCATGTAATCGTGAATTTACAGGTACGCATGAATTTTGGAAGTTTCTATTTTGTCGACTACATTCAAACATTTGCTATGTGTGAGATTACATAGTACAATATACAAACACTTTATTCAATTGGTTTTGTTACAAACATTTGTGCTACATTTCATATGTTACATGTTATGGTAGTATGCATGATTAGTTACATACATTTTGCTATGTGCGGGGTTGCATAGTACAAACAGTTACAGATACTCACTATGTGTGAGGTTACACAGCACAGTATGATCAAACACAAACAGTCACAGTTAGGTGAACTAACTAGTGTACACGCAAACAGTCACATTGAACGATCACACTTAGTTGTGATGTTGCAAACATTAGATTTTGTGTGGGAATACACACAAACATGCGGAATGATCAAACCACACTAACACGTACGATTTAAACTCGTAAGTAGTTTCCTAACTACTCCTATCATTTACTAATTTTCGGGACGAAAATTCCTTCAACAAGGGGATGATGTGACAATCTGACTTTTCGGATTAACTTGGTTAACTGTAGAGAGTGAGACCACAGGCCTAACAGGATAAATAGGGCCCAAGGAAGTCGATGAAGGCCCACTGAAGCCCAGATAGGCCCACTAAGGTCAAAGAAGGCCCAAGATAGGCCCATTGAGATCTAGGAAGCCCAATTATAAATGCAAGGCCCAATAAGGCCCAGTAAGGTCAATGAAGGCCAAAGTAGGCCCAAGGAAGGCCCAGTGAGGCCCAATTGTATTTAAGAAGCTCAAAAGGATGAAATTAGCCCAATAATATTCCAAGTAATTCAATTAGTATCAATTAGGGATTTTAGACTTAACTTTGTTAGTCGAAATGATATGTTGTCGATCCGGAATAACCTATAGGAGTTAGGAAATTAAGAAAAATCAGTTTCTAAGTGTTAAATTGTGGAAGATTAAACTTAGAATTGATTTTAGTATCAATTTTGACTTCTAAAAGTCAAAATTCGTCCATGTACACAAATGGGAGTATGAATTTCAATGGAATATGAAGTAATGGTCGAATTAATGCTTCATAAAACATCTAATGATGATAATAAGCGGTTATCATCAGTTATTACAATCATAATTGCTGAATTAAACCCAAACAACGATCTAGTTCCTTAAAACCGTTACTAGTATATTCAAACTCATACAATTCGATAGAAATCCGCACAATTGAACCTATAGACACACAAATCGGCATCTTTAGGTAGTTCTTCATATAGTAATTCGATTCCAAGAGTTCCAGATAGTCGAAATCGATCCGGAGGTGGCCGCACATCAACTCTTTAATCGAACCACATCAATTGGGCATCAAACAAGGTAATACTCTAATCCTACAGTATCTAAAAGGTCCGATTAAGGATAAAACAACCTCAATTTCAAGTTCTAATATCAAATGATTCGACTTTAGATTCTAGGGTTCATACTAGAATCCAATTTGGGGGTTTAAAATCAAACACGATCAAGAGTCAAATTGAATTATGTAGATAGACTCGGTTTGAGTTTTATAAGGATAACCATCTGTTAATTTCAGTTTCTAAGACCGGATCAATCGATTTCAATAGTTAGGGTTCAAATAAGAAACGGTTTTGGGGGTTTTCATGCAAACGAGTGTAAAAATCGAATTAAATTGCATCTATAGTTTCAGAAAGCATCGATTAAGGATAGACCTCATACAATTTCGGATTATAACATCGAATTAATGGGGTTCTATAACTAGGGTTCTAAGTCTAAACGGATTTGGGAGTTTAAGTGCAATCGAATAGGAAATTCAAATTAACGAACTCAGAGGAGTTCGAAATCTATACTTAAATGAAAGTCTTGTGATTCCTTAGACCAATTTAAACGAATTGAATCGAATTAAGTGTGGGTTTTGTGAACTCATCTTCGAGACATGTATAACCGAATAAGTGATCATGAGATGAGGATTTTTCAAATTGAATCTTTGTATAAATTCGTTTAAGTCCTTAGAAGCATAACCCCATGATTACAAGTTTGATTGAAACTGAATTGGGGCTCAATTGAATTCATGTTGCTTCGGCTATAATTAAATAAAGGGATTCAGTGTTGTTGATGGTTAAAACAAATTTAAAATCAGTTTGTTAACAAAATTGGGCATAGATGAGTTGGTAGGTGGTGTGTGCGGTGGATGGGGGGGTCACGGGTTCGAACCCGGCCCCAACAATTTTTTTAGGATATTAAGGTTATTTTAGTGTTTTGCCCATAACTTATTCGTTTGAACTCCGTTTGAACCCGTTCGAGTTGCGTTGTAACCGTAACGGGAATACGAACACATTGGAATGATAAAAATGGTATTTCAATCCGAAAACGAAATCGCGTATAATTACGTTTATTTAAATAAAATCAAATATGATTTTATTTAAATGATTTCAAAGTCACACGTATTTACGTATACACATTCTTAACACTTTAACATACGTGTGTTGACACGTATGTTATTTCAAACACAAAATGACATCTCGAATAACACAACGTTATTGTTTAAACACAGATCCTTCGTAAGAGGATTTTATACGCAAGTTCACGTATTTGATCATTCTGCAAACATCAAAGGTGCGTACACGGCCCCTTTCTTATTTTAACTGTTTTGGGGGAGAAAACATGTGTAAAAAAACGCTTTTAGATACATATCACTTGCATGAGTTAGCTGTTTACATTAAGTGCAAACATAGCATTACAAAGCCTTCCATTTCGAACCGTTTAATTTGCCGTAGTGCAAAGCGTGGTAGTTGAAGATAGATCTATTGGGTTTGACAAACCTCACTTGGTAGATGGGATCTACGCAGGTGTTTGACTGACCAAACACACACATTGCTATTGTTCGTGCTAGACAATAGTGTTAAGGCAAAAACATGCTATAGCATGGCAACTCGTCAGCTTCGGTGTCGACCACTTGTGTAAATAGTTTATATGACTAGCTATCATGACTGTGCATGTGTGATTATGTTATCTACAAACTTGATATTCAAACTGCTGTTTTGAACATTGTGAACACTTAAAACCTGTGTTATGCACCAACCTTTGTGTTGACTTGATTTACATGTTTTCTCAGGACGCTAAGGCGCGCATTAAAGCTGGCATGGACTAGGAGATAGAGTCTCATGCATTATAAACACTTTGAATATTTGAATTTGAACATTTAAGTATTTTGTTTTGTAATGTTTACTTTCAACTGTTTATGGTTTTTTTTTAAACGCTTCCGCAACTTTTGTAAACTCTGAATGTTATGTTTTAAAAGACCAAAGTATGTTTTGAAATTCATATAGAGGTCTTCGCTATGTCTAATGATCTGAGATCCTGGTTTGTCACGTTCCCAAACGGTATGATTCCGTTAGTTGAAATTGGGGGTGTGACAGCAAACATGTCACCAAACACGGTCAAACACAAGTCAAACATAGTCGAACATCGTCAAACACAACAACTTGAAGTTGCTCGGACACAAACACGGTCTAAGTAGGCCAACACGAACACGAACACAAACTCATATTACCTATGTGATATAGGTGACAGTAGGGACAGACAGTCCACAACACACAACAAACGTGGCACAGGTGAGTTCGTGGGCCCCATTTCTCTTAACTGTTTATAAAATCAAACCGGGGGGGAGAAATTCATGCAAATACTTTTGACAAACAACTTGTACGAACGCATATGACAAACACTTTTGGACAAAACACTTTTGATAAACATTTGATACAAACCTTTGACAACTACTTTGTACAAACCATTTGACAAACATATTTGACGAAGTATCATGCAAACATTTGACAAACGTTTTGACCAACATATGGGTCAACGAACTGAACAAACATTTTGACCAACAACTGGGTCAACTAGTTGGGCAAACATTATGTACATACACTTGTGTAACTCCAACTGGGAGAGATCAAGTCAAATATATGTATGTTTTCGTGATTTTCACAACAAAAGAGAGTTTTTGAATTATCCTTTATACACACACATGTATATATGTGTGTGTGTGTGTGTGTGTATGTATGTATGTATGTATGTATGTATAGGGTTGGGAAGTAAATATAACCCGCTCGTATTGCGATAACCCGTAAAACACCGCCAAGCTCAAGTCAAATCTTGGAATTTTTTTAACATCATTGTAACATATTTATAACTTCTTTTATGAGTTTGTGTAAATTCATCACCGTTTAAGCGATATCATCGTTGTAAGTTTTGGGTCTAAAACAGTTACAATGCTGTAAAAAACTTACAACAGTGTTATCGCTTAAACGGTGATGACTTTACACAAACTCATAAAAGAAAAGAGTGTTCTGAATGTGTTACAATGATGTTAAAAAAATCCAAGATTTGGCTTGATCTTGAAAGACTTAAACAGTGATGAATTTACATAAACATGTTCTAAATGTGTTACAATGATGTTTAAAAAGATCCAAGATTTGGCTTGATCTTGACGGAGTTATACGGGTTATCATAATAAAGAGGATTATGCACACACACATGTAAATGGGTTAAAATATTTATAAAAGATTTGATTTAACTAAAATTTATGTCATAAAATAAATTATAATGAGATTGAAATAATAATTTGTTAATTAATTAAAGTTTTATAATATATTAAGTTATGAATACTTAGTATAATGTTTTATACTTCTATAAGAGCCTTAAAACATAAAACGATAAAATATAATCTAAAGGGGCTGTAGGTGTAATTTTGTAAACCTATGTTTTAATTTTTATGGACGCCCCACTTGTGGTGCACGCATATAATGTATATATGTGTGGGCCCCTAAGGGCAAAAGTAAAAGTGCACTAAGTTTAACGTTATTTCAATTATTTTGTGAAAATGACGTTAAAATCATTGGGATGATCAACTTCAAACTATAACTTTGAGCTGGGGACTCTTTCGGAGCAGCCTCTCTATCTCAATTGGGACAGGGGTAAGGTTTGTATCTATCCTTCCCCCCAGACCCTACTGAAAAGTGGGAATATACTGGGTAAGGTTGTTGTTGTTGTTGTATGTTTTAATTTTTATGGTGTTACACAAAGCCTGTCAAGCGACTTTTCTTGTGGGCTTAGGGCTTAATGTCTTTTTAGCAACTCAACAATTAGAATAGAATGAAAAAGAAAATTTTTAATAAAATGCTTGATATTGAATTGAAAACCGTATTCATATTTCAACAAAAATATTCAACTGATTCTTCGTTGTTTGAATCTCCTCATCTTGTTCAATTCATTCAAACATGTGGAATTTGGCTCCTATCTTTTTTGTTTTTGATCATGTAATTCAAATAACTGGTTTTCTATTCTTGTTTAAATTCAAATTATATCTTTGTTAATTCATGCATAAGGACATAAGGTTACAAATTTTCACATGCAATTAGCTCAACGGTTCATTGACATCTCGCAATAGAGATGGACATAACCAGTTTTTTTCAAAACAGGACCGGATCGGACCAGGAATAGGAGGGTCGGCCAGCCCAAAGTAAGCATGCGAACTGGTTTCAAGCAAACCGATTGATTGAGCCAGTTCACCGGCCGGACCGGTTTTCAGTTTTTTTTTTTTTAAACTAAAATCTAAATGATGAAACATTCAAACCCAAACCCTATATTTTTAACATGATTATGTTAGTTTAAACATTAATTGTGTTTGCTTAAATATGTTTATATTTCTATTTTTTTAATATATTTTATATATTCATTATGTTATATGGTTCTTAAATCCGATCTGATCAGTAAGATGTTTGGTCCGGTTCTGAAAATTTCAAGAAACTGAGATCAAACAACTTACAGATTCATATGAATCTGTGATCAATATCAAAGAACTCAATCATTACAGATTCAAATGATTCTAGTCTATTACAACTTGATCTATGAACAATAACTCAATCCTAGAATCAACAAGAACAGTACACTCACTTCTCAAACAATATCAAGAATCGTATGAACAAATCTGCACTTATAAGAGTCAGAAAACATGTGAAATAGTGAAGATCTAAACTAAAAACTAACTTTAAAAAAAAGAACTGAAAACCCTAAAAGAAGACTCTCAAAAATAATACAAAAAAGATCAAAGCACATAGATCTGAAAAATAAAAAAAATGAACTCACATGCAAAAATTACATGTCCCTAGTTGCCTTCTTTATACATAAGATAGATAAAAGCATATGAAGCCTACATACAACAAGTCCATAAGCCCATCAGCAACTATAGCCCATCAGCAATTCTAGCTCATGTACAAAAGCCCATAACAATCAACTTAGCAGCATAGCTCACAATACATGTATCAAGAAATACATAAAGAGAATTATAAAATTGAAGAGTAAAAATAACATATATTTTTAACACTCTCCCTCAATTTTATAATTTAAACACATCAAACATTTAAAGATTGATTGTTAAAGATTAAGTTGTTGTAAAGACAAACCTTTTGTTAAAATATCTACAATTTGTTGTCCAGACTCTGCCATACTTTGAACACTCACTTTTATCACACTTACTACTTTAGACAGCTAATCAAATAACAATCAATACACAGATAATACAAATTCACATTCACAAAATACAGGAAAATTTATCAAAGAACAAAGTAATACTCACATACAAAGAAACAATATGCAAGAATTCTAGAGACAAATCAAACAAGTAAACAATTTAAGTAATCAAAACTTGTACCAAATACAGTTCTGGTACAACCTTAACTAGACAAGTAATGAACAGAACAATTTAATCTTCTTTTAATCAACAAAAATTATAAAAAAAAAAAAAAAAAAAAAAAAAACCAAAGAATTCATTCTACACAGAACATGAGAAAATTAGAATAAAAAGAGAGATGAGAGATATATTTGGATAGAGAATTGAACAATTTCAATTCCCCTCGATTCAATATCCAAATACAACAAACATGTTCAAAGACGTAAACTATGAATCATGTTGATTTTAACTCTTTAAAATAAAACACATCTAAAATTTTTTTTCATCTCTAGAAAGAAGAACTATAAAACTTTAGACATTGAAGATATAAATGCAAGCTAGATCTTTTAAACAATCAAAACCAACAAAAAACCATAATCAGAAAACTTCCTTAAAATTCTCAACCAACAAAAAAAAAACATTGCAACCACATAATTTACATGATAACAATTTTGTAAAAAAATCAGAATTTTGTAAAAAATCAGATTAACAACCAAACAAACAATAAAGAATCATAAGACCCTTTAACCATATTAGAGGAACAAGCCTAACAAACAAGCGACATGACTTTCAAAAAAAACTTGCAAGACAATGAGAATTAAAATTTTGATTAAACTAGGAAAAAAACAAATGATTTCATAGGACTATCAGAAACATATATGATAAAAATATTAAAACCACACGACTTTTAAGAACTCAGAACCATGTCTGAAGACAATATTTGTGAAGAACTTATAGACTAATTTGACTTGATCAAATACTTTTACAACTTTACAAGGACATTTTATATGATAACATGTAATGAACATAAAGACTAATTTGAATCAAACAAAAACTTTTACAACTTCACATATAATACTCAATCACGAGATTCAAGAGACAAGTCTGATAACAATAAGACTAACACAAGATATACCAGACTATAAGACACAACCATTATTAGTCTAAACAAAAGAATAAAGATAAGCCCATCCACATGATTTAACCTTATCAAACAAGTCTAGACAAAATAAGTTTCATCAAATTAAGACGGAAACCTAATAGAAGATGATGATTAAAACAAGAGACTAACTAGTTAATAAGATCACTGAACTACATAGTTCAAACTAACTAGACAACAAAACATACGGGTCAACCGGACCATCATGAAATATATCATGATAGTAATACACTCTTAAAGACCCCCGTCATAGCCAAAAAACATGTATACAAATAACATGTAGAAAATCACAAATCTATAACAAATGAGTTATGACAAACAATCTATACAAAGAATACACAAAATGACTCAAACTGAATCACATAGAAAACAAAATCAATCTGTACAAACACTACAGATCTGAAAGAAAAGAGACTCAGGGGTTGTTTGTTTACCTCTTAATGAAACCATTCAGCACTTAACCATTCAGCACTTAACCATTCAGCGTGTTTGGTTTAAATTAAATTACCTCTTAATGATTCAGTTCAACACTTAACCATTCAGCACCAATACCATGCTGAACCATTCAGAGGTGCAACCAAACATTCAGACCTCTTAACCATTCAGACCCTCTCATTCAGACCTCTTAATCATTCAGCACTTAATGATTCAGATCAATCAAACAGCTCCTCAATCTCATACAACCATACATATCTAATAATAAATCTAAACCAAATATACAAAGATCTAATAAAAATACTGAAGAAACCCTACGAACTCTCTAGAGAGAATGAGATGAAAAAAGTAACTCCAGAGAAGACAAAAATACGTGATATAGTTCAAGACATAATAGAATCATACGATTCAAGAACAAATCCATATAATACCCATAAGCCCACCTCTCACGTATATTTTCTTATATGAATAGATTTGAAAAACCTTTGATCAACCATGAAATATTAGTTTATGATAACATAAACTAGAGGTGGGCAAAAAAAACCGGACCCAGAACCGACAACCCGAACCGGAACCGGTCATACCCGAACCGGTGGGTACGAATGGGTACGGTTTTTAAGACAAATTAGAACCGGAACCGGAACCGGAAAAACCGGAACTGTTCCACCTGTACCGGCCAAAACCCGAACCGGTCAAAAACCGGTCGAAACCCGAAACTGGAACCGGAACCGGGTATTGACTTTGTTGACTGGAAATGGAACCGGTTCCAAAAAAACCCGATTTGTGCACCTCTAACATAAACCATCATTCAAGTTGCTATCAAATAAGAAAATATACAAGGATTTCACTACTAAAACAAATGATATAGAAAAATTATAAAACATTGATGTTCAGAATTCAAACGAAGTCGACTGATTGTTCAAAAAACCTTTTTTTTGTTTTAAAAAAATGTTAATTTGAACATTTATTATATATTTTTTCAAATAAACATGTCCAGTTAAAAGTAAAAATCAAAAAATTTGAACAACCAAAAACATAATCACTTATAGCAGCGATGTGATCAGAAACCAACTAAAAATACCAAGTAGGAGAAAAAATCCAGTAAAGTCTAAAATATAAACACAAGTAAACCACTAAAAAATACATCAAGATTGAACAAACTTAAACAAGATAAAAATGCAGAGTAAAAGCAATGAAATCACAAACACGAAGTTCTAGACAATGGTCAAAAGACTTAAAGTGCAACTTAGATAAAATCACAAAACCAAGGGCTTTTAGCCTAATGGTTACCCCATTGGCTTTCCTGTGGGAGGTCACGGGTTCAAATCCCTCCCAAGGCGAGATTGGGGTCCTTGGGAGGTCGGGGGGTTTTTCGCTGCGGTTTCCTCCTGGGGTGGTGGTGGGGTCTCAACGGAGGTCATGGTAACTAGACCTTGGTGACGTGGCCTGGAAATCAGTGGTTCACACGTTGAGATTAAATGCCGTTAAAAAAAAAGGATAAAATCACAAACAGAAGACACTTTTCTTTTAACCCAATTGAAGCAGAAGCCCAAGAAAACTATTCTTAGTGTTGTTTGAGAATATTTTAACCATGTTTGATAGCAGTCACAATGTGTCATTAAGCAAAACACGTTGCAGCCATAAAAGAAACAAAATCCTCTACACTAATGCAGACCCAAAATATCAGATCTAACAATCCATTCACAATATTTAACAATTTTATTAACAAGATTTCGAGTAAAAAAAAACACACTATTATCACCATGTTTAAAAAAAATATTTAACATAAAATTCGGTTTTAAGACTTTAAATGGTTATCTTCTAAAGGGAAATTTTCAACAAATATGAAGTCAACAGATAAAGTTTCAAAAAAAATATAAACTAGACCAAGATGAACAATAATCAAAATTGATGAAAAACAAGAAATTCCTACAATCTTGAAAATGTTAATCACTCTATAAAGGTAATTCATTTTGATTTTGTTCAAAAAATACAATATGAACACAGACAAAGGACTTATAGTGAGCTGCTCCAAGCCACCAGGTAAGGAACGTACAATGATGATTTAAATTAAAACACAAAAGAATACAACCCCAAATGTGATATGAATCTATTTATATGAATCTTTGATTAATATCAAAGAACTCAACCATTAGAGATTCAAATGATTCTAGTATATTACAACTCGATCTACGAACAATGACTCAACCCTAGAATCAAGAAGAATAACAGTACACTGACTTTTCAAACAATATCAAGAATCGTATGAACAAATCTGCACTTATACAAAGTCACAATACATGTGAAATAGTGAAGATCTAAACTAAAAACTAACTTAAGAAAAAAGAACTGAAATCCCTAAAAGAATACTCTAAAAAATAATACAAAAAAGATCAGAGCACATAGATCTGAAAATTATATAAATGAACTCAGAAGTCTCATATCCAAAAAGTATCTACCTACCCCTAATTGCCTTCTTTATACATCAGATAGATAAAAGCATATGAAGCCCACATACAACAAGTCCATAAGCCCATTAGCAACTCTAGCTCATGTACAGAATGTAGGTTCAAGAGCAGATTGCAACACACAATTATGTAGAGAAAAAAATGTTTTTCAAAGTTGTTGCACACTTAATTAAGATGACTATAGAACATTAAATAAGAAAGAAAAACATAAGTAAACACAATCCTAAGAATGAGCATAAACATGGACAAACACCCCATGATCTAACCCACTATCCCATCTCAGTTAGAGATGGGCAAAAAAACCGGTTCCTAACCCGAACCCGATTTTCAACCCGGAACCGGACCCGGTTCCAACCCGGTCTACCCCCAACCCGGTTCCAACCCGGTAGAACCCACCGGTTCCCATTTTGAATTTCTCCACCGGTTCCAAACCAGGTTCAACCCGGTAGATCCAACCCGGTTTCAACCCGGTTTTGACCGTTTGAACCATAAAGTCGAGTTCTAGCCGTTGAACTAGCCGTTTGGACCGATTTTTAGCCCTTTTTTTGATTTTTTTGGTCCAAAACTTAGTATAAATTGTTGTGGCTTGGTTTAGTTTGATTCCACACTTGAAAACGAACATTCTAAGCCAAAAACGCTCTCGTTTCGTATACCCGACTGCTTTACTCTCTTTGTTTCGCGATACATTTTTATTACACGCGTATTTTAAACCGCTTGTTAACGCAATGGCTCAATCTACATCTTCTGTCGGTCAAGGTTCTAACGCCGAAGTTTCAGTTGTCTGTGTTCTTACGCATAGTAGGAACATGGAAATATGGTGTAACTGGGATTTAGTTGAGATGAGTGATGGGTCTCAAAAGGCTCGTTGCAAGTATTGTGGTATGCTTCTTGCAAAAGAATCAAACACGAGTTTGAAGAAACATATTACCAAACCATTTTGCAAGGCGTTGAAGAATGATCCAGAAAGTCAACAAACACAAATCAGTAATGATGGTGGAATTTTTCACTACAACGTAGACGAGGTTCGTGTCACACCCCGGGCCGGCGGGGTAGGATCGGAGTCCCCGTCGGGCGGAAGGTTCCCGGGGCGCGATATCGTTAGTGATAATCGTGATGATCAGATTGTTTACATAGCATCAACATTGAGAATAACTAAAGCATAATATAGCATAGAATTAAAGTTTACAAGGTTAAGTTACAAATGTTAACAAAACATGTGTCTCTCAAAAGTACTAGGTCTGCTATCTGGCAACATAGTATGCAATCCTGACCTTTAGCTTAATCCTGTGCATCACCTGAGAAAACATGTAAGAAAACCAAGTCAACACAATGGTTGGTGAGTTCATGTAGGTTTAGTAGTTGTAAAATAGCTTTTGCAACCCTCCTAGGTAAAACCTTAACCTCATTAACGACACCTGTATCATCCAACTCGGTATGCTTATATATAGGGCATACCCCTGGGTCGAGCCTACGACCCGCCCAGACGCCGTCCCACCACATACTAAGTCGCATAGGACATTGCTGTTAATGATAATTAAGCATTTTACCTACCATTCGATTCATCCTTCATCATAGCTTTAGTTTACTGTTTTCAAAGTTTATAAGTCCATAGCCTTCGTATGTAATAGCTTCAAAAAGTTTAACAAGCATCGAGTTTAAAAGTTTATGATATTGATTCAAAGCATTCATGCATTCCCTAGGTAACAACCTCAATCTCATTAACACCACCTGTATCATCTAACTCGGTATGCTTATATATAGGGCATACCCCTGGGTCGAGCCTACGACCCGCCCAGACGCCGTCCCACCACATACTAAGTCGCATAGTACATTGCTGTTAATGATAATTAAGCATTTTACCTACCATTCGATTTTGTTTTCCCCAAAATAGTTTAAGCATTTTGTTTGTAAGTTTACCCATAGCATCCGTGAGTTTATTTGAATGTTACCGGAATAGACAACTGAATGCTCGCAAGAATTCAGTAACAATCCATACCGGCCCCAGGATTTATTTGCAACTTAGGGGGAGATAAGGGATCCCCAGGATGACACAAAGTCAACGAAGGTTCACCAAAATCGTCCTAGTCACTGATCACCTGAGTAAATAGTTTGTGGGAAACACTGCATGGCAAGCACTGAGAGGCCATCAGTCCATTTCCTCGATTGAGACCATGAAGGACACCATATGGAAAGCACTGAAAGACCATAGTCGATGCCTTTTAGTCCCGACTGTGAAGAACACATGAAGGCAAGCACTGAGAGACCAACTATTGTTCTTACAGTCCCGACTAGGAAGAACACCTGAAGGCAAGCACTGAGAGACCAACTATTGTTCTTCCATAGCCAATAGTTTTAGCATACAAAGTGTCCAGCATTTACGTAACTTGTGCACAAGAACTAGCTTTACAACAGGTAAGGCAAGCACTGAGAGGCCAAACCGTTGTTTGAGCATGGCAATCACATAGCATTCAAAAGTTTATAGTATCCATAGATTCAAGTATCCATTGTATATGTATGTATGTTTGCATTTAGTATCCCCATAGTCTTATAGCATCATTAGCATTTAGAGTTTACATTAGTCTTTAGTATAAAAACCCATAGCATTATCAAGTAGAATAGTTTCATAGCATTAGTATTAAGCATAACCCGTAGTGTTAGTTTATAGCATAAACCCATAGCATTAGCATAACCTGTAACCTTAGAATTTAGTATGACTCATAGTATTAGTTTGTAGCATAACCTCATAGCATTAGCATCCACAATAGCATCATCAGATAGTAAATACCCTTAGCACTTGGTATTAACACATAGCTTTAGTATTAACAAGTAGCTTATGCCTTTAGCACTTGGCATAATCAAATAGCATTTAGTTTGAATAGTATCTTATGCCTTTAGCACTTGGCATAATCAAATAGCCTTTAGTTTGAATAGTCTCTTATGCCTTTAGCACTTGGCATAATCAAATAGCATTTAGTTTAAATAGTGTCTTATGCCTTTAGCACTTGGCATAATCATCAGTATAACAGCATTTTGTTAAATTTAAAACATTTGTTTTAAAATGTATAACATGTTTCTCAGTCCCGAGTTAAAAACCAAAATAGTTTGAAAAGGGACAATGAACTCACCTTGTAGTTGTGGTAGTTGACTTAGTCTCAAACAAGAATGCACGCGCTCTTTGTTGTAATTGCTTTCGTTTTCACGATCCTGTATTGAGTTCACGTTGTTTATAACTTGAGAGTATAAGTCTTATATGTTTAAGTATGTGTGTGTAGGTGTTAGCCCTAAAGTTGGCTAATACACTTAAGGCTTGGTCATGATTCCCGTTCGGTCCCGTATACTTGTTTTAAGTAAATGTCATTAGGAGTCATTATCTTGTAGCTTTGAACATTATTCACATAATAATGAATTAATTAGACAATATTCTCTTGACACATAATGTTTTGAGCTTATGAAATATGTTAAACCCATGTGGGCCTAAAATGGGATGTGGACCGAACCATGTGACCAAGTTACTTGTTGGGCCTTGGTGCAACAAGTTGGGCCTTGGGATGGTCTTGACGATTAAGAGTTGTTAGGCTTATTTGGAATGTGTGGGTCAATGATATGAGCTGTTGAAATACAAGGGCCCGGCCAAGTGTTACAAGGCCTAGAAATCAAGTGGCCTCGTGGGCCTCTATTGGGCCAGGAGGGCCTTGTTGGGCCAGAGGTGGGCCCAGGCAAAAATGGTTGGGCCTGAAGTTACCATAGGTTGTAGGAATCATAATTGGGCCAGAAATAGGCTATTGCCCAAGTTATTTGCAAAGTGGCCCCAAAGTTAGGACAAGTGCCTTAAAAGTGGGCCTTGGGTTCAATTTCTGTGGGCCTCAGGCTGAATTTGCTGGGCCTAACAGATTTCATCATGTGCCCTCATAAAAGCAGCCCTGGGGCCAAACTGGGCCTCGTTCAGTTGGGCCGAAATCAAAGATGGGCCAAGAGTAAGGCTGTTGGGCTAGATCGTTTGCACCATAGGCCATGTAACATGTAAGTGGGCCAATTCAGTGTATCCTAGTATTGGGCCAAGAGGTTGGGCTGAAACAGAAGGTTTGGGCCGAAAGTAAGTGTGGGCCAAGGATAGAACTACTGGGCCAGGACTATGGCCTTGGGCCAAAACCTTTGGGCCTAGAATGCCATGGGCCGAGAATGGGTTTCCTTGTAGGTGCTTGGGCTGGTTCAATTTGTATTGGGCTCAACAGAAACTGTATAGGTTCTGGCCAACTATATTGGGCCTAATAATTGAGTATACCATTTAAAGTGTTGTTGGGCCTGGATGATATGACCCATATACTGTTGGGCCGTACACTATAGATTATTTAGGATGCTCAAAACTCAATCTTAGGCCGGACAACCCAACGACCAAGTCATAAGCCTGTAACGGGCCTTGGGCCAAGATCATGAGGTGGGCCTATTGATTTTTATCAAGGAATCTGTTGGGCCTACAGTATTCCCGTTGCTAATCCTATGTGGGCTCGTTATTTATAGCCAAACTAGTAATGGGCCTGATCCACGTTACTGTTGGGTCCAACATCTTTCTGCTTCAGGTTTCTTGATCGCATGGTGTTACTAGAAGCAGAACCCGATTAACCAACTTGATGCAGCCAAGGTTGATGTTCACGAGAATGATGATAACAACCTGGGTATAAGGTGGTTCAGCCACAACAGGTTGACCGAGTGAAAGTGATGCTCAGCCGAATGGTATTGCCGACTGAGGGTGGCCGGCAAATGTGGCTCAGGCGAAAGAGGCATGGTCGAATGAGGGTGGCTGGGGGCGAATGAGTAGGTGGCGAATGGGTGGGAGCCGAAGGAATGGGGCCATTCGACCTGGGCTCCTTCGGAACTAGGCCATTCGGCCAACTGGAGATCCCATTCGGCAGCCATCAGACCAGCGGCCTAAGGTTTTCAACCTAGGGTGGAGTCAAGTCGAGAGGTGTTGTCCCATGGAGGCGTTATGCCAGGGTGTTTTCGGAGGTGCAAGTCTCGAAGGGATGGGTGTAGAACCGGTTTCAAGGTGGTGTTCAAACTAGTTAATGAAAACCCTAATATTCGAAATTTTCACAGCTAAATACCTCGATTTCCAGTGGGATTCTTCCTAGATCTGTTGTACTTTCATGTAGAGGGTGATGAGGGCTTCGTGTGGACGAAAGAATCACTCAAATCGGTTGAGTAATGAGGGAGATATGCTTGGTTGAAGTTCAAAAATGGAGATAGTGACTCAAACCGGAAATTAGGGTTTTTAGAGAGAAGAAGAAGAAAAGAAATGAGTTGGTTGAACTCATTTCGGGTATTTATACCCCGAGTGAGTTCGGTTTCGTTTTTGTTGCTCGGTTCGCGTTTTCGTTACGTTTCCGGAACGTAACGCGTAATTTTTTTCGCGTTTAAATTACAAGAATTATTCTATGACTTTTAAATTACAAATATATTCTTAAATATCGCGGTATTTATTTATTTAACTCAAAATTAATTTAAGTATCGTTTAAACAATTTATTTAACGAATTTAGTATTTTTACGCGTTTATTAAACCTGTTCGCGATTTCTTAAAAAAACAGTATTATTTAATTTATTAAATGATAAGTTTCAAAATTGTAAAATAGGAAATATTTTATTTCCTTGAATTTATGCTCGTTCGTATCTTTTACCGTTTTCGTTTTCGTTTCGTCAGAACGCGTCACCATCGCGCGTATTCGTTCGAATCGTCATTCGAACGAACACGACGATGGTTTTGCTTTCCGACTTTTGTTTTCTACTTTTCAGTTATTATTTCAGAACGTTAAACTATCAGAATTACTCGTACAGATCGTCACCTATGCGAATAATTCATTGGTTTAGCATTCCGTAACAACAACCGTTATCGTTTTGTTTTGTTTCACCTCGCATACGTTTACACCAAAGCATATCACATCAAGTATTTATGTTGCAACGCTGTGTTGTCGGACATGTTTTCTGACTGTTAAATCCTAAGATTTTAGTCTGGTTCAGACAATTCGTTTAATAGTTTCATGCTAATCCATTTGCATTAATAGTATAAACATAGTTTCCCGTAATGTGTACCTAAATTACTGTGCCGTTACTGTTCCGTTCACTGTTCCAGCGACGTTTCCGGCACAGTTGTTACAGTCTCCCCTTGTTAGAGAAATTTCGTCCCGAAATTTAAGCATTGCTATCGGGTACGGCTTCCTCTGCAAACAGTTGGGGGTACTTGTTTTTCATGTGATCTTCGCGTTCCCAAGTAAACTCGGGTCCGCGCCTTGAGTTCCAACGCACTTTGACAATAGGAATGCGGCTTCGTCTTAGTTGCTTAACTTTGCGATCCATAATCTCTAACGGTTCCTCAACAAAACGTAAGTGTTCATCCAATTGAATTTCTTCAATTGGTATGATAAGAGTTTCATCAGCAAGGCATTTCTTCAAGTTTGAGACATGAAACACGTCATGTACACCACTAAGTTCATCCGGTAAGCTCAATCTGTATGCTACAAGACCAATACGTTCGATGATTTCGAACGGTCCCACATATCGTGGTGTTAGTTTGCCTTTCTTTGCGAATCGAACTACGCCCTTCCATGGGGAAACCTTCAACATGACACGGTCTCCCACTTGGAATTCCAACGGCTTACGCCATTTGTCGGCATAGCTCTTTTGTCTACTTCGTGTTGCTTGTAGTCTTTGTTGTATCTGAGCAATCTTGTCTGTAGTTTCTTGTATAAGTTCTGGCCCTGTAATTCGATTATCTCCCACCTCGGACCAACAGATCGGCGATCGACACTTTTGGCCATAAAGAGCCTCAAATGGGGCACAACCGATACTGCTGTGATAACTGTTGTTGTAGGAGAATTCGATCAGTGGCAAATGAGAATCCCAGTTACCACCGAAGTCTAGAACACAAGTTCTCAACATATCCTCCAGGGTCTGAATAGTACGTTCGCTTTGACCATCCGTTTGTGGATGATAAGCTGTACTCAAGTTCAATTGCGTCCCCAGAGATTTCTGCAATGATTGCCAGAACCTTGATGTAAATCTGCTATCACGATCTGAGATGATAGACAATGGCACACCGTGGTGTACCACTATCTCGTCGATGTAAAGCTTCGCTAGTTTATCCATTGTGTACGTTTCTCGCATTGGCAAGAAATGAGCAGACTTAGTTAATCGATCAACGATAACCCAAATAGTATCATGTCCACTGGAAGTGCGGGGTAGCTTGGTAACAAAGTCCATAGCTATTTGTTCCCACGTACAATGAGTCTTTTATGTCGACCTATCCTTCATAGATGCATTTTGTTTTTGTCTCCCGATATCATTGCCTTACGTATGAGTCGTTAAGTTTTGCCTCATAGTTTTGCTAATCTTATTGCTCCTAGTTGTCTTATTGTTATGGCTTGCTTATTCTCTGCATGACTCTAACACCTTATTGTTCAAACTAGCTGATGCTTTGAGCACCAATTGTTACACCACCCTAGTGTTAACTATGGTTTCCTACGTGTGTTATGTGCATTAACCAAGGATCCTTTCACTGTTTCCATCGCAATAAAGGAATTCCTAAGTTTTCATGAAATACCCATATGGTTATACTAATATCAACAAGATACATTCCTGATGCATACTAGTATCACAACGTAACAAGCACTTACGGATTAGAGCATATCACATACCATTACCCATCTTTGGCATACCCTTGTCTTGTATTCGCAACTGATTCACCCGGTCTACTTATTTAGTTTAACCATGATTTCAGCATAGTGTTAACATTCATCCTTTCCTTAACATTCTAGAACTGAAGTTCTCCAAATTAAGTAACTCGAGTTCTAAAGAGTCTCGATGAAAAGTGACAGTTTACACACTAGTGTTAGCATCTTGACTTGCTATAGCTTTTAGTGTTCTAAATAGATAAGGTTCACTTTCTAGTTACAATAGTTAAACTATAATCAAGAATTTTTATATCCTTTACTTAGTCGTTTAATGCTTATTTGACCTAAGAATTTCTTAGGTTACCATTCCGATTATCTTATCGGCACCGAGTTTGTCTACAATTATCTGAGATTTATTGTTTCTAAAATCACAACAGTTCATGCATTTCTAGTTTATACATCAATAAATAATTCTTTGTAACTTAATGAAGTTTACATACCTACGGAATCATCGGACTCCGGGTGATCTCCAGGAGCTGGTAAAGCAAGAAATTCCTCAGTGATTTCTGGATCATCTGAAGGCATCCTCCTAGAGCAGTCCCTCGCAAAATGTCCGAGCATTCCGCACGTGTAGCAGTTGTGGTTATGTTGAGAGGAAGTGGAGGCATTTGCTCTTTGTTCTTGTTTCCCAGTGGAAATAAACCGACACTGTTGGATCCAGTGTCCGTATTTCCCACAGTTCAGGTAGTGTTTGCAAGGTTTCTCTTTACTATGGTGATATCCACATTCGTCACATTCAGGGTGCTTACCGACATATTGAGGGGGAATGTAGGCTACAGATGACCTACATTGTTGCACCCAGTGACCCGTCTTCCCACAGCGTGTGCATTGCACACATGGGAGTTCAGCTCGATGATAATTATGACAAACTGGGCAGTGAGGGGTTTTTCCCTCGTATTGCACACTCACTCTTGTAGTCGAAAAAGGCAGGATCTGCTTGATGGGTGTAGCGTCAGTGTAGTTCACAGTTCTCTTTCTCCTTTTTGCAGCACGACGTTTAGGTTTGTTGCTGGTTTCTCCTGCCTCTGGTTCCTTCTTCTTTTCAGAAGGTAGCGGGAAGTTCCGAGTAAACTCCTCACTGTTCCTGATCCGATTGATGATTCCAGGAAGAACCGACATCAATTCTTCAGTGATCAGAGTTGCGAGTGCATCGACTGCCGGATCCATCTCTTGTGAAGGAAGAGAAGGTGATGGTTGTCTTCTTGGTGACATTCTGATCGTAACTAATTGGAGGTCAGTTAGTGCAATGATCGAATGCAGAAGACATAATGCAAGTATATTCCTAATTCTTATGTTCTCTACATGAAGGGTCCCTAAGTTATAGTCTAGGTCAAACCGTTTAAGTAAATGACCTATTATTCTCTATAACCTTGAGCTCTGATACCAATCTGATCCTACCCCGCCGGCCCGGGGTGTGACAGTTCGTGATAGAATGGCGAAGTTCGTGATTCAAGAGGCGTTGCCGTTTGGACATTTCGACAACCCTCGTTTAACAAACATGATTCGAGATACGCTTCAGCCTCGTTATAATCATGTAAGTCGAAGGACGCTAAGGCGTCATTGTTTAAAAATGTGGAACAACGCAAAAAAAGATTTGATCTTATTTTTTGAAAAACTAAACACTGGTGTAAACTTAACTACAGACGTTTGGTCTGCACCACATGGTTTACCGGAATCATATATTTGCGTCACCGCCCATTGGGTGGATCCCGGTTCGTGGCAAATGATGAAACGTACGATTGCGTTTGAACTTTTCCCGTATCCACATACGACTGAATATTTGTTTCAACTATTAGATTTCGTAATAACACAGTTTAATTTGGAAAAGAAACTATTTTCAATAGCATTTGATAATGCTTCAAACAACACTGCTGCAGTGGAAAAATTAAAATTAAAATACACACCATTTTGCAACGGTATATTTTTCCACACTCGATGTGTAGCACATATTATTAACTTAGCGGTGCAAGACGGTCTTTCTTCACCGAATCTTGAAACTTTCAAATATGGTTTTAGAAATATGATACATGATGTTTTTAAAAAAAGTAGAAAAACATTTACCGATTACAAAAAATTGTGTAAAGATACGAACAGACCTTGTTATGGTCCTAATTGGGATGTACCTACTCGGTGGAACTCCACTTTTAAAATGTTTGAAAGTGCTTTAAAACAAAGAGCAACTTTACAAACATTTCATACGAGTCTTTGTGAAGGTGGTTACGCCGAACAATTTTCGGACTTGTGTTGGGAGAATATTCAAGATTTAACTTATTTTCTTGAAGCTTTTAAAACCGCCACTACAAAATTATCAGGGGTTTATTATCCTACTAGTCCATTGGTGTTACCAGAATTGCATTTGATGACGTCAAATTTAAAAAATTTTGAAATGAAAAACCAAATGTTTGAATAAATGATAAGTCCAATGAAAGTCAAATTAAAGAAATATTTTAAAGATTTACCACCCGTGTTTACTTGTGCCGCTGCTTTAAACCCAATTTTGAATGTTACGGGGGTTGAATGTTTGATAGACGAAATAAATGATAATTTGGATATTCATGAAGAAGATCCAAATTTTTCAAATGATGCAAAAAAAAAGTTTTCAAAAAAGTTTACAAAGTATGTATGAGTTTTATTTAAATAAATATGGTCCTAATATAAACATACGTACGAGCACGAGCGCATCAAGCTCGAGTAGTAGACCTCGTGATCCGCTACTTAGTTTATTTAATACCGTTCGTAATGAAACGGCAAAACGACAAAGGGGTAACACCCCTTCAAGTGAGCTCGGAAGGTATAGTGGAACAGATTTTGTTTCCACTTTTCAATCCCAGGATTATCACAATTTAGACCTTTTGTCATGGTGGAAAGGAAAAGAATCTGATTATCCGATTTTATCCACTATGGCACGTGATTTACTAACCGTCCAAGCTTCTACGGTAGCTTCGGAATCTGCGTTTTCTCTTAGTGGCAAGGTATTATCTTTACGAAGAACAAGACTTACTCCGGAATCAGTAGAGATGTGTATTTGCTTAAAGGATCACTTGGACGCGATCGATCGAATTCAAAACATAACAAACCTTGAAGATGAAATCGAACTTGAAACAAGGGTACACGAAGAGGAGGTGGATGAAGGATTATCTCCCGACATATCCGATGAAGAACTTGCACAAGAAGCTCGTGCTCGTAAACGTACGCAGACGCAAGCGGGAACAAGCACGGAATAAAACGCATGTTCTCAAGTTATTGTATTTGTATTTATCTTTTTAAGTTATGTATGTTTTTTTTAAATAATTAAAAGAGAAATAAAAGTTAAATACAATATTTATTTTTATGTTATGTATGTAATTTATTGTAAAATTACTAGAAATAATAATGAATTTTTTTAATATCATTATTTTTTTTATACATGTTCTTAAATCAAGTATTTTTTTTTATTATTTATGTATGTCTTTTTTTTAAATAATTGAAATATAAATAAATGTATTAAAAGTTATTTTTATTTTTAAGTTATGTATGTAATTTATTGTAAATTATTAGAAATAATAATGTATGTTTTTAATATTATTTTCTTTTTATTTATGTATTCACATTTATAAAAAAAAAAAAAAATTAAACCGAACCCGGTTTGAACCCGGTAGATGTACCCGGTTCTGGACCCGACCCTACCCTACCCTACCCGGTTCTACCGGTTTTAGATCTACAAATGTGAAACCGGTTCCAAACCGGTTCGGGTTCACCTCAAAACCGGTTTCACCGGACCCGGTCCAAAATTGAACCCGTTTCGGGTTTATAATTGAACCCGGTTTGCCCATCTCTAATCTCAGTCCGTTGATCAATTCCTCACATTCAATTGCAGTCAAAATGACTATTTTAACCTTGGATAAATTCTTCTCTTGACCCGCAAGCCACTAGCCCGTTTACCCGTGACTCGTGAACAACTCGATTAACCCAACAATCACCCCATTAATCGTTTTTCACGGCGTTCTTCACTGCAACGTTCACGTCAAAATACGTCTTCGCCTTGACCCGTATTGACCTTTCCCGGACACCCGACCTTCACCTCGGTAACGTCCAAAGTCTTCTCGGTTTAGGCTCTTAATTTTTTCAAATATCACTCGACCATTCCGGTACATCTAGTTCCTCTTGGTCACGAAATCAACTGTTCTTGACCACCAACCAAAAGAAAAACTGAACCGAGCCTCCTGCTCCTAACGTCCTTTTCTTTCACCTGCTAAGCGTGACCTGATTCAAAGCCTCCTACCTGACAAATCATTCCCGTCCGCTTCTTCCGCACTGCCGGTTGGAACACTTATGCCATAAAGAACAAGCCATCTTGCTTTTCCGTTCTTATCCTAGGCCGGAAAGAAAACCCGATCGAATGAAAGCCATATTTTGTTCTACTGCTTTATTGACAACCACCCAAAGACTCACGTGGATCCAAATGCACACTACTGATAAATAATTCCCTGCTGATCACAAGCAAGCAACGAATTAACCAAGTAAAAAATCCAATAAAGCCCCCATCTTGACAAACTTGCTACTTGATCAATTACACCCCTTGGTTTGACCACCTTCGCTCACTACTAACAGACAAATTTTTGATATTCCAATCACGGAGCACCATCACGTCCAAAACAAAAATTTACCACGACAACGGTTAACGCGAAACACCTCGCCATCTCCGTCTGCTGTCGTTGTTAGTCCGTTGATCAATTCCTCACATTCAATTGCAGTCAAAATGACTATTTTAACCTTGGATAAATTCTTCTCTTGACCCGCAAGCCACTAGCCCGTTTACCCGTGACCCGTGAACAACTCGATTAACCCAACACAGAAGCCCATAGAAATCAACTTAGCAGCCCAGCCCAGCTCAGCTCACAATACATGTATCAAGAAATACACAAAGATATCAAGAAATACATAAAAGAGAATTATAAAGTTGAAGAGTAAAAATAACATGTATATTTTTAACAATTGTGGGGAAGAAAATTCTGGGAAGTCACCTTGGAGAATGATATTTGCTGGTGCTAGAGGAAAATCATACTGTATGGAGACCGCATTCGGAGGCATATTATTCAAGTTATCAGGAAAGTATCTTCCAACTCTGTCTGATATGATAACTGGCACCTTATTGGTCCATTATGTGAGTTCATATCCCCAAGAAGGCAGGAAACATGAATGAAGGTGATTTAAATCAAGCTATTGTTGAATCTGATGTTGTCTGAAACAACAGTTGGACTTGGCCTCAGGAGTGGTCAGTTAGGTTCCCTGCAGTCTATAACTCCTCTGTTTGCCATCTGTCACCAGATGTTATGGATAAAATTGTTTGGAGGACAAATGATGGAAAGGATGTCCCTTTCCAGGTTGGGACAATGTGGTCTGACATCCAAGAGGTGGGTTCGGTCGTTCCTTGGTTCAGATTGATCTGGTTCACTCAGAACATTCCCAGACATGCTTTCACTCTTTGGCTTGCTATTAGGAACAAAATTAGAACCGATGATCTGATTAATAAATGATCCTTCCCCCGGATCCTACTGAATGGTAGAAATATACTGGTTAAGTTTGTTTGTTTGATCTGATTAATAAATGGGAACATCGCAGGCCCTCATGTGTGTGTTCTGTAATAATGTCCCTCATAGTCATGATCACTTGTTTTTTCAATGCCATTTCCCCTCTCAGGTGTGGCATAATGTCATCACAAAAACAAGATGGAATAGCGAAGCTGATACTTGGACCCATTTGATTAGAGAGCTAAGCTGCTCCATCCACAACAAATCTGTGTGGAGTATCATCTATCTTTTGGTTTTAGGAGCCTTGGTATATTTTATTTGGCAAGAACGAAACATGCGTATTCATGAGAATAGGAAAAGGTCTGCTCAGGACTTAACTTCTTTGATTTTGGATGCTGTGAGGTTCAGACCACTAGGGCTTACGCTGTCCAGATCTACTGCTATGGTTCAAGTGGTAATTGTATAGGATCTGAATGGTATACATTACCATTTAGCACATTTAAAGGATCCATAATCTTAATGAACTATCTTGGGCTAAATTACTTGAGATGTATCTGGTTAGTTCAGTGGGTTGGTCATCATCAAATCGTCGGGTTTCTATAATCAGGGTTGACATATTTACCCATCATAATTCCAAAGGGACGGCTTGGTTGAAGGGTTGGTGTTGGGGGCAACATTTGGGGGGTGGGATTTCGGTGTCAGGAGCATGTCGATTACGGTGTAATCTAGCGAAGCAGCCTCTTTATTCTACTTGTAGATAGAGGTAAGGTGTGTCTTTATCTTTCCCCCCAGACCCCATTCTAAGTGGGATTTTATTGGGCACGCTTGTTGTTGTTTTTATGTGGCTTAGCAAGGGTATCTGGAATTGGGATGGCTGCTGCAATTATTGGTTATATGATCTCTATGAGCAATGCGGTTCGGGTGACTTTGTGATATGGGTTCTGTGGAGTATGAAAGTGGCTGCAGGAGATGTCTGGTTAGATGGATTTTTGGTCTGATGTGGGCCTACTTGTTGGGAGACTGGACTTGTTGGTGGTCTGCCACGATTGTTTTGTTGACTTTATATGGTCACACTTCTTGTAATGGCCATATTCTTGATAATACAAAGGGTAATGTTGGGAATAACATAGGTTGTGGCAGCCCTTGGATATGTATTTGGCGGGCTGGATTTCTGCTATGGGAGTTAAGGTTTTATGGCATACGGTTGAATTTTTTATGGGTCAAACTGTGGTGGATTGCTGGATCAAAGGTTTCTGTTATGATAACTAGTTAGTGGGTCAAAATACGGTCTTTTGTATTTATTGTTGACTTTCTAGTGGGTCAGACTGTGGATGGCTGGTCCTGGTCTAATAGGTATACTTACAGGAATATGATGGGTCAAGGTAGTGTGGGCTGCTATGATTCTAGTCATGGGTTGAGTCTTGGTTCGAATCATGGTTCGTGTCATGTTCAAATGAAGGGTTCAGTCATGGGTTAGGTCAAAGTTTTGGTTATGGGCCAGGTCATTGGTTGGATCGTTTTTTCAAGAGAATGAATGAAAAAAAAAACATATACTCAAAAGAATGAAAATAATGCATTTCATTCTTATGTGTTAAATTAAACACGGTTCTTTTCATTCAAATGTAATGACTCATTTCATTCCACCATTAAGTCATCCATACCAAACGTTATTGTTCGCTTTGTTAATTTTGTGCGTTGAGCGTGTTTAGAGTTTTTCCAGTTCATAATTTTGTTCGAGTTAAGTTCTTAGTTTGTATTGTTTCCTGTAATGTATTCGAAAATCTAGGATATTGAAATGTTTTACTCTGACAAAATAAACACACTCGATTCCGAATTTGTGACTCACCTGATGATTGTTATTTTGTGAGCCAAGATCGAATAAAAAATCAAGTGTTTTTAAAGTTTTTTAAGCTTGTACTTTTGATTTTTTTTGACAAGGATGATTACCTAAAAATATATAAATAATTTATATTGCCCGTTAGGGGTGTAAACGAACCAAGGCAGCTCGTGAAATACTCGGGATCGGATCGGAAAAAAGCTCGAACGAGCCGGGTCTGCTCGAGCCCAAAAGTGTGGCTTGTTTAGTTATCGAGCCAGAGCCAGAGCTTTACATATCGAGCTCGATCCGGCTCGCAAACCTTAACGAACTTTTTGAATATATAATTTTTATTTATTATATTAAGTATTTATTTATAAAATTAATTATTTTTATATATAAAAAAATGATGAATATATTTATATCAAATATTTTATGTTTAATTTAGAAAATATAATTATAAATATAATTAAATTAGTAATTAAAGTAAATATATAAAATCTAAACGAGCAGAGCCGAGCTCGAGCTTAAAAATTTTCTAACGAGCCGAGCTCGAGCTTTAACAAGCTCGGGACCGGCTCGGCTCGGCTCGTTTACGCCCCTATTGCCCATAAACAATATATAAGTTACGTCGTGATGAATGTACCATTTTTTATTATCAATCATGCTAGACGAAAATAGTCAACCCGATTCAAATTAAAAAAATCCTTTAAATTTGAAAAAATAAAACTTTTTTAACGGAAAAAGGACTTTTATAACGTACTTTTGATGGGTCTGATATAAAACTTCACTGGCCTAACTTAGTTTTAAATTCTATATAGAATGCGTAAACAATGCAAAAAAATATTTAAAATAAAAGTTAGAAAATCATTCTTTCCGGGAGTTGAACCATCCAAGGCCATTTCTAAGCATATCCGAATTTTGAATTCTGTTTTTGGTTTCATACTTTCTTAAAATTGGGTTATTCTGTTTAATTGGTTAAGCCAATTAAACCGAATTTAGATATAAGTTTATTTAATTTCGTTCAGTTTAGTTGAATACTTGAATGCAGTTGAATTTGGTATATTTGGTTAGTTTTAATCGGTTTATTTGGTATTGAAATGTTGTATTTGATTTTTAATTGATTTATCATTTATTTGGTTTCTTTGGTTTTTAACCGAAACCAAATTAAACTGAATTCAGTTAATTTGGATTCGTTTAACAATTAACAGTCTTTCAAATTATGTTTGATTCGATTTTTTATTACAGATAAACATATTCAAAATCGATTAAACCAATTAATCAGACAACCATACCGATAAATACACATAAGAACATGGACTTACCAACGATATGTTCTAAGAAAAGTGTTCGATTTCCAATCTCATCCTCACAAAAGCATGGTGACTCCCTTTAAAATAATTGGCTACTAATGAACTCACAGTTTATCGAGTCCGAGCCATGTTTCCCTCGTTTTTACAGTGACAATCCGGCCAAATGGATCCATCAAGTTGAAAGGTATTTTCTCTTTCTTTTTTTTTAACGGCTAATTTTTGGATCACTGACGGATCACTAGGGTATTAGCGTATCACCAGCAGTATCACTTTCATATCCACCACCAAGTCATGAGTTCTTAAAGAAACTCAATACTTTGAAAAAACCCCTTGTGAGATTCAAACTCAAGACCACTTTGTTCCTGAGCCTTATCCCACAACCAAGATACCACTAGGTATTTTCTCTATTACGCCATCTATGATGACGAGAGGTTTCCGTATGTCTTAGATTTATTCGATGATGAAGCATTCTGATGGTTCAACCCATGGCATCAAAGATCCCAATTCAATAATTCATCACATGAAAGACCTTCACAACGACCATGCTTAATCGATTCCATGTTGGTGTCTTAGATGATCTTAAGACTGATTCGACCACTGCCACGTCTTCAATCTCTACATCCTTCGATGATCAAAGTTCGATGTTTTCCATGGAATTAGTTATGCAAAGATGATGATGATGCTACTCTCATGCCTAACCTTGTCCCTTTCACAGAATCATGTTCAGGTATCAATAGGGCAGCCCGGGGGAGGGGCAAACCCGACCTCTGTCCCGTGCCCATTTTTTCGAGGGGCGGCCCGGGGGAGGGGCAAACCCGACCTCTGTCCCATGCCCATTTTTTCGAGGGACACATTATATATATATATATATATATATATATATATATATATATAATACTAAATAAAAAAATTTGTAAACCCATTTCAAAAGGGGGCACAATTTGTATTAAAATGGGTTCATCTTTAATTTTTTGTATACCTAAGTTATTTTTTAAGCTCATCACATAAATTTTTTAATTTTTTGGATGCTTATTCTTAACCCACCAAAATGGCAAAATCCAAAAAAAAAGTGGTCCATTTCAAAATTTGGGCCCCTTTAATCTCCCGGCTCTCCATCTCCACGCATCCACATTCAAAATCCCAAAAAATAAACCTCGACGTGCGTTGCTACGGCCGAGAGACGACCGCCGACCGGCCTTCCGGCTCCCTGCTCCATCTCCCCCGCCTTCCGGGCTTCCGGCTCTGCTAGTCTCCGTCTCTGCTCCTGCTTGGCTGCTCCAATCGGCCCCTCGGCCCTCGCCCTCAGCCCCTCATGACCGTCGACCGGCGACCCGTCTGTGCTCCTGCTCGCCTACTCGGCTGCTCCAATTGACCACTCACCAGGTAATATTACTGTTGAATTGTTAATGTTCTTGTGTTGAATGTTGATTAATGATTATCAATTTCTTATTTCTTATCATCTTATCAATTTCTAACAGTAAGAGTTAGAGACTTAGAGTGTTAGACTGTGATTTTGTGAATCTGTGATTAACTGATTATACATTCTTAGTGAGTTAAATAGTTAATGTTATTCTTAGGTGTTGATTTGTGAATTTGTCATGTTGAATTAGGATTTAGGTTTACTAATTTAGTTCAAATTTTGTGATTTACATTTACGGATTTACTAATTTAGGATTAAGATTTAGGGTTTACTAATTTGCATCCCTAATTTTTAAATTAAGGAATTACGCCTCCTAAACAACTATCCGGCAGTCAAAAACGAAAAAAAGGAAATGAGACGAGGAAATGAGACAGTCACAAATCATCGGTTAATTATTATTATATGTATTTCACTAAACTTGGCACTTTGATTTATGTTTATCATTTATTAGTATAATTAGTCGTCCCTTACGAAAAAAAATTATATATTTGAATGCGTTAGGCGTTAGGGGTCTTTTTTTCCCCGACTCGTCCTAGGCACCCAAATTCTCAGAGCCGCCCCTGGGTATCAACTAGCTATACATGAATTGATATCGTTGTTTGTCCACAGATTATACAATTGACAGTTCTACTACAACATTGGATATCATTTCTAATCATGGGTTTAATATAGATGATTTTGTTGGATATTAGATGTTCGATTATCGATAAGATCAATGTTGTTATCGAAGTATGATCCAAATAGTTGCACTTTGAAGGACAAAAATATCAAATGCCTAACGATGTTAGGCCTTTACTCAATCACGGATTATCAAATTAAGGTTTTTGGTGTATTTATTGTTTATGAAATAATAAAGATGAAAAATAATTATTAAGATAATGAATTAAATAAATAAAGTTTAATGGGTTAAAGCTTTAATTATTATTCAACTTTATTTATTTAACGAAGTTAATCCAATTAACGGTTAATTGGTTAAATGTGGTTTAAGTAATTAAATGAGTTAATTACCAAATGGTTTTTTACTGTCAATGTTACAGTGTTTAAAATGTAAATACATATATTATAAATAAACTATTTACATCTCATTTTGAGAGCTTTTAAGAGATCTAGAGATTTGGTTTTTGCAAAACCCTAATCTCTTCCCCTCTCTCGAGCTGTACCAAGCTGAACCACGTATAGTACCAAGCCGAACCACGAGCCGATTACGATGCATCGATCTATTCGAGACCGGACTAGGGTTAGGCCAATCCGTATACGAGTTGTGGCTTGAGCCGCGTGATTAGCCAAGATATTTGTTGGCTAGATCACGTTTCGGGTTCTTTCACATTTCGTTGGAACGAGATCGTGAGTTCGGGTGATTGTGATTAGTCACTAGCGAGACAGCTGTCACATCCATCGTGTGGATTGGGATTTATCATTTATTCGTAAAGGTCGATTTATAAACTCCCTATGGTTGTGTTATTGTATAATGTATTTGTATATTAATCATTTGTATATGGATTCTGATTTGAGAATTGGATTTTGAATAAAAGTTTTGTAACCTAACGCTCCCGCATATGTCTGATCTGATTGATTAATAAGATTAATCAAAATTTGATATTTAAACCTAATTGGTTATCATTAATGCACTAACTATTTGATGCAATGTCAAACAATTGCCTGACCTTTAGATAATGCCTTAAATAATGATTTGCAGAAGTTACAACGTGCTTTTTTAATGTTATACCTTAGCTTGCCTTTTGTTATCAATTTGCAACGTATGAATTTGGGTTGTCGAACGGTGGTGCCTATTTTTACGATTGTGCTAGCTTCTCAGTCGCTTTAAGACCCAACTACTACTATTCCTGCTCAAGCATTACAAAATTTTAAACCTCTTATTGGGGTGTTATGTGCTACACAACTTGCTATTGTTGTTCAATCAAAGGAAACGACCAATCGTGTACATAAGCTCCAAACTGATCACAGGGTGCTTGCATTTCAAGTAAGAAATAAACGCCTGGGTTAGAAAGGCGGCAGGGACGAAGCTTGAAATTTTTCTGTAGGGGGGGGGGGGGGGCGGAAAGCCACGACCACCTCTGACCTTAGTATATGAAATTTTTCTGTAGGGGGGCCGGACTCTACTAATATAAAATTTTTCGACTAAATGCTATTACATATCTGGTTCTGAGCCGAAAAATAGCAGGGGCCGAGCCACCCATGGCCCTAGTTATCCTTCGTCCTTGAAAGGTGGTACAACACATGTCCTTAAATATCATATGCCAAGGGTGTATGGAATCATGTCGTAAACATGTTTAGATGACGTTTTGCAGGGGCGTACCTTCTTTGGGGCCCGGGGGGAGGGGGTCGACCGCCCCCTCTTTTTCCATCCTTAGTGTTAATTTTTCCGTCGAAATGCTATTTTTAGTAAAAAATAGTGGTTTCGCCCACCTCGCTTCCAAAAATTAACATGTATTATGTGTTTCAAAAATTTCCGCCCCCCTCAAGTCGACCAAGCTCCGCCTCTGACGTTTTGGTTGATATCGGTGTGACCCAATGAAAAAAAACACATCTATCATTTCTTGAAATGCATCAAACAACGGATTCTAGTGCAAAACCATCAACCCTTCATGCCACTTCTATTGCGATTGCTATTGAATTCTTCATGAAATCTTCACACAACAAGACTAGACTGATGTGGATTGGAAAGGTAACAAGTAGGGCAAATTTAAGAGTTATTGATATTACTCATTCATACTTGGGAGTGATGGAATCTTGTGCTAATGTACTATGGAATATAAATGAACATGAAATGATTTTTGTTCGTTACTCTAAGCTATCCTAAGAGTGGTGCAATGACAAATCAATTAGGGGCTTTGTTACACAGTTGGCTTACGATTTTAGTGGCACTTGCTTCATTCGTGTTAGAGGTACCTTTAAGACCATGGTGGTGTGGTTTTAATTAGAAACAAAGGCATAAAGTCGGCATTTTCATAAGCTTGTTTTCTTTTCAAACATGAGTTGGTCCGAAATTTGGATCAATTTCTATCATCTGCTTTAGCTAATTCAACTTGGTACTAAGCAGAGATTTTGAATTCTATTGATACAGGCCTGCCTTTTTTGGGTAACATTTTCGAACGTTCGGGTGTTATGTTTGGATTGTCCCCCATTCAAGCCTCGGTATCAATCGGATCATTCAATTGGCCTCAATTTCCACATAACAAACTCACGTATTTGGTTCGAGCAATAACACCATATGACATTCTTAATGGGCATAAGCCACCCAACATAGCTTCTTTACCCAAACCATGGCACATTAATTGGCCACATATAACTATTGGCAGTTTTATTTTCGTCAACATTGCTATCTCAGGACTAGAGACAAGGAGTCATCTTGGTTTATATGAGATGAGTAGCATTAGCGGGTCCACTAACCAAGCAACTGATGAAGGTTACTTTGGATTACCACTTTTGATTCAACCAACAACGTTAGGAAACGTCTTTCACCTTGAGGACAAGGTGAATTTGATTTTGGGTAATGTTATGAACCAACCTAAGCTTAACTTACTTAACCAAGTGGCCCAATCAAGCAACCCGTTCACATGGGCCAACAAGTCGGATAGAGCATGTGGGAACCGTGAAACCCTCGATACATCATATAAACCGAAGAGATGGGAGTAACAATTACGAGATAATTGATATGTGTGTGATCTTCTTCCCGTCCCATACTCTGTATTTCTATAATTTCTCATCCTTTTTCTTAGTTGTGCTTCTTTAATGGTAATCATTCTATAATCAATAGAAACTTAACAGAGCTTATACTCAATCAAATACTTATCTCGTTGTTTAATATCCATTCACAACACTAAATATCCTTGTTATATATAAAGTTCCTTTTAATATATAGAGCACCAAAAATTGAGGCCGTAAGCCAAAGCCTATTTCAATATCAACGTGAACTAGACTTGGTTTGAATTATGTCTGGTTAAACGGGTGGGTTGAGTTGGATTGGATACGGGTCAGGTTGAGATTTAAATAAAATGAGTTTAGGTTTAAATGAATCGTTTTAAAAAAACATAAATGTAACAACTGTGCCGGAAACGTCGCCGGAACAATGAACGGAACAGTAACGGCACAGTAACTCAGGTACAAACTATGCAAACTATCGATATACTATCAACAACGTAATGCTTAACAGTAAACTATTATGCTATTGTTTCTGAAATCTGATTAAACGTAACAGTTTAACAGTCAGAAACACATCGGACAACATTGAACGGTGATACCAAGGCTTATTGATGTGCTATTATGTGTAAACGTATGCGAGGTAAACAAAACAAAATCATAACAGTTATTGTAACGGAATGCTAAACCGATGAATTATTCGTATAGGTGACGATCTGTACGAATGATTCTGATAGTTTAACGTTCTGAAATAATAACTTAACAGTAGAAAACAAGAATCAGAAAGCAAAACCATCGTCGTGTTCGTTCGAATGACGATTCGAACGAATACGCGCGATGGTGACGCGTTCTGACGAAACGAAAACGATAAAAGATACTAACGATCATGAATTCAAGGAAATAAGATAATTCTTATTTTACAATTTTGAAACTTATTATTTAATAAATTAAATTGAACTATTTTAAGAAATCGCGAACAAATTTTTTTTAAGCGCGTAAAAATATTAAATCTGATAAAAAAAAAACTAACATAGCTATATTTAAAATAATCTCTAAAAATATATTTGTAATTTTAACTGTCATGAAATAACCCTTTTGTTTAAACGACGAAAAACGCGCGTTACGTTCCGGAAACGTAACGAAAGCGCGAACCGAACAAAAAAACGAACCCGAAACCTTACGGGGTATAAATACCCTAAATAAGGGTGTTTTCCTCACTTTTTCTTCTTCCTCTTCTCTCTCAAAACCCTAGATCCGGTTTCAAGCTTTCAACACCATTTTTGAACTTCAAAAGCTCATAACTTCCTTGTTTCTCAACGAAATCGAGCCATTCTTGAACCCAAACGAAGATCTCGACCCCCTCTACACGAAAGTACAACCGATCTAGGCTGGAAACCATCTGAAACGAGGTAATCAGTGAAAGAAAGTAGCGAAAAAGAGGGTTTTCTACTCTACTATTTCAGATTTTGTTCAAAGACGGTTTTAAGACTCATTTTTCAACTCTTTACACTTGGTGAACACCTCCTAGTCTATGACCATCGTGGAACTACCTTACTACCCTCGATCAACCACTGGTTCGAACCATAGATGCACACAGATTGGCGAATGAGCCATGGCCGAATGGCAGCGCCCTTCGAACCTCCTCATTCGGAGCTCATTCTCTCGGCCATTCTACCCCTATTCGACCACCACCTCAGAAAGAGTCATTCGCCAGCCACTCCATTCGACCACCACCACCTTCATACGCCGGTGACCTCCTTCGGCACATCCCATTCGCCAGCCAGTCTAGCTTCAGTCGACAGCACTTCATTCGACCAAAAGGTTCCATTCGGCTATGTCCCACATTCGGCCTAACCTATTCTATTCGGCAGCCACCACTCCAGAATGAGTCTCATTCGACAGTTATACCATTTGCCATGCTGTTCTCATTCGATCGAGAAACCGCTCACCCATGTTCGGCCATGTACAACCTTATTGGAACATTTATATTTGGCCGACTTCCTTGTTAAGGCCCAATAGTTCATCTTAGGCCATGAATCGGCCCACATGTTTTACACCAAGCCCAATGGACAGCTTTGGCCCAAGGCCAGCCCAGTAGCGCTCCCTTGACCCAACAACATTTCTTTTAGGCCTAGTAACTATTTGGCCAGAACATAATTCAATTGGTCCAACATTTTTGTTTGGCCATCCATGCAAACCATCACTCATTCTACTAGCCATGGTGACTATTCTGGCCCAATAGCATTCTGCAGGCCCAATCAAACTAATTAAGCCCAAAGGGCTGTGTTGGCCCAGGAAATCCCTTTTCGGCCCAAAGGACATAACCGGCCCAACATTCTGCAACTTTGGCCCACAGATTTCCGGTTCAAATACCTGGTTGGGCCATACCTTGTTCGGCCCAATAACAAATGTTTTGCCTTTATGACGTATTCGGCCCATGTACTCACATATAGGCCCACCCTTCAGTTGGCCCAGATTTCAGTTTCAGCCCTTTATTCGGCCCAATGATTGTGGTTTGGCCCAAGGAACTAAGTGGTTGAATCATTGTCACTTGAATGCCCAACTAGACTAATTCGGCCCATATACATACACTCGGCCCAAGAATATCTTGAGTCGACCCATGGTCTTGGTTCGGCCCTTTTGAGTTAAGTGAAACAAACAATTGAAAACAATTGAAATAATGTCATACATGGGATTTCTTAAACATACTATAAAGGTGGCAAAAGCCATATGGAACAATAAGGAATCAAAAATAAGTTCCACAAACTCATGTGAAGTTTAAAGTGTAAAACCATGTTTTAGACTTGGAACTTGTTGAAAAACCCAACTTTTACAACATAACATATTTCATGGTAATTAGGAAATCAAGTCATCTCAGGTGAACACAAAGCCCACAACAATGTGTGCTGAACTTAACTAAACGAGGTTAAGTGCAAGTATAAACTACACACCTTGAATCAAGGCCGAATTATGACCAAGACTTTTAAAGTGTTAGCCACTTTTGGGACTAACACCTACACACACACGCTTAAACACATGTAACTCATACTTACAAATTTAAACAACGTGAAATCAATACAGGATTGTGAAAACAATATCAACTACAACAAAGAGCGCGTGCATTCTTGTTTGAGACTAAGTCAACTACCACAACTGCAAGGTGAGTTCATTGTCCCTTTTCAACCTATTTTGGTTTTAACTCGGGACTGAGAAGCATGTTATACATTTTAAAACAAATGTTTTAAATTTAACAAAATGCTTTTATACTAATTGATTATGCCAAGTGCTAAAGGCATAAGACACAATTCAATCTAAATGCTATTTGAATATGCCAAGTGCTAAAGGCATAAGAATCTATTTAAACTAAATGCTATTTGATTATGCCAAGTGCTAAAGGCATAATACACTATTCAAACTCAAAGCTATTTGATTATGCCAAGTGCTAAAGGCATAAGCTACTTGCTAATACTAAATCTATGTGATAATACCAAGTGCTAAGGGTATTTACTAATTGATGACGCTATTGTGGATGCTAATTCTATGAAATCATGCTACAAGCTAATACTATGAGTTATGCTAAATACTAAGACTATTGGTTAAACTAAATGCTAATACTACGGGTTTATGCTATGAACTAACACTGCGGGCTATGCTTAATACTAATGCTATGAGATTATACTACTTGTTAATGCTATGGGTTTTTATGCTAAAGACTAATGTAAACTCTAAATGCTAATGATACTATAAGGCTATGGGGATACTAAATACAAACATACATACATACACAGTGAATACTTGAATCTATGAATACTACATGCTCTTGAATGCTATGTGATTGCCATGCTCAAACAACGGTTTGGACTCTCAGTGCTTGCCTCACCGGTTGTAAAGCTAGTTCTTGTGCACAAGTTACGTAAATGCTGGAATCTTTGAATGCTAAAACTATAGGCTATGGAAGAACAATAGTTGGTCTCTCAGTGCTTGCCTTCAGGTGTTCTTCCTAGTCGGGGCTGTAAGAACAATAGTTGGTCTCTCAGTGCTTGCCTTCATGTGTTCTTCACAGTCGAGACTAGAAGGCATCGACTATGGTCTCTCAGTGCTTGCCATAGGGTGTCCTTCATGGTCTCAATCGAGGAAATGGACTGATGGCCTCTCAGTGCTTGCCATGCAGTGTTTCCCACAACTATTTACCTGGGTGATTAGTAACTAGGACGATGTTGGTAATCCTTAGTTGACTTTGTGTCGACCTGGAAATCCTCTATCTCCCCCTGAGTTGCTAATTATACCTGGGGCTGGTCTGGATTGACATTGGATTCCTTCGGGCATTCAGTTATCCATACCGGTAACTATCAAGCTAAACTCACGGATGCTATGGGTAAACTTACAGACAAAATGCTTAAACTATACTCGGGAAACGAAAGAGAGGGGAGGTAAGACGCTTAATTATCATTAACAGCAATGTCCTATGCGACTTAGTATGTGGTGGGACGTCGTCTGGGCGGGTCGTAGGCTTGACCCAGGGGTATGCCCTATATATAAGCATACCGAGTTGGATGATACAGGTGGTGTTAATGAGATTAGGGTTGTTACCTAGGGGATACAAGGATGCTTTTGGGGGATTATCATAAACTTCTAAACACGATGCTTGTTAAACTCTTATTGAAGCTAATGCATACAAACAATCTAGACTTGGAAACTTTGAATCAATAAACAAAAGCTATTTTCATATCCTAAAACTACATGAACTCACCAACCATTGTGTTGACTTTGTTTTCTTACATGCTTTCTCAGGTGATGCACAGGTTTAAGCTTAAGCTATTGGATTGCATGCTAGGCGGCCTAAATAGAGGACCTAGTGATTTTGGGAAGCACATATTTTGTTAATCATACGAATCATTCTTGGATGTCTTGTACATATTACAAGATAGAATACTTTGATTCTTTTGTTAGGTTTACCAAGTTAAATTATCAAACTTTGACATTGTAATTTAACTTTGTAATCCTATTTATATGCTTTATTGTGCTTTAGTGATTATTAACATTGATGCTATGTAACAATCTGATCAACCCGATTATCACACCCGATATCACGCCCCGGGAACCTTCCGCCCGACGGGGACTCCGATCCAACCCCGCCGGCCCGGGGTGTGACAGATTGGTATCAGAGCTCAAGGTTATAGAGAATAATAGGTCATTTACTTAAACGGTTTGACCTAGACTATAACTTAGGGACCCTTCATGTAGATAACATAGGAATTAGGGATATACTTGCATTATGTCTTCTGCATTCGATCATTGCACTAACTGATGTCCTATTGGTTACGATTTGAATGTCACCGAGAAGACAACCGTCACCATCTCTACCTTCACAGGAGATGGGTCCAACAGGCGATGCACTCGCAACTCTGATTACTGAAGAGTTGATGTCGGTTCTTCCTGGAATCATCAACCGGATCAGGAACAGTGAGGAGTTTACTCGGAGCTTCCCACTACCTTCTGAAAAGAAGAAGGAACCAGAGGCAGGAGAAACCAGCAACAAACCTAAACGTCGTGCTGCAAAAAGACGAAAGAGGACTGTGAACTACACTGACGCTACACCCATTAGGCAAATCCTGTCTTTTCCGACTACAAGAGTGAGTGTGCAATACGAGGGAAAAACCCCTCACTGCCCAGTTTGTCGTAATTATCATCGAGCTGAACTCCCATGTGTGCAATGCACACGCTGTGGGAAGACGGGACACTGGGTGCAACAATGTAGGTCGTCTGTAGCCTACAATCCCCCTCAATATGTGGGTAAGCACCCTGAATGTGATGAATGTGGATACCACCATAGTAAAGAGAAACTTTGCAAACACTGCCTGAACTGTGGGAAATACGGACACTGGATCCAACAGTGTCGGTTTATTTCCACCAGGAAACAAGAACAAAGAGCAAGTACCTCTACTCCCTCTCAACATAACCACAACTGCTACACGTGCGGAATGCTTGGACATTTCGCGAGGGACTGCCCTAGGAGGATGCCTCCAGTTGACCCAGTAATCACAGAGGAATTACTTGCCTTACCAGCTCCTGGAGATCACACGGAGTCCGATGACTCCATAGGTATGCAAACTTCATTAAGTTACAATGAATTATCTAATGATGTATAAACCAGAAATGCATGAACTGTTGTGATTTTTGAAACAATAAATCTCAGGTAACTGTAAACAAACTCGGTGCCGATAAGATAATCGGAATAGTAACCTAAGAAATTCTTAGGTCAAATAAGCATTGAACGACTAAGTAAAAGATAGGGAAATTCTTGATTATAGTTTAACTACTGTAATCAGAAGGTGGACTTCATCTATTTAGAACACTAAAAGCTGTAGGAAGTCAAAATGCTAAAAACTAGTGTGTAAGCTGTCACTTCTCATCTAGACCTTATAGCACTCGAGTTACTTAATTTGGAGAACTTCAGTTCTAGGATGTTAAGGAAAGGATCCTTGGTTAATGCACATAACACACGTAGGAAACCATAGCTAACACTATGGTTGTGTAACAATTGGTGCTCATAGCATCAGTTAGTTTGAACCATAGGGTGTTAGAGTCATACAGAGAATAAGCAAGCCATAACAATAAGACAACCATGAGCAATAAAACTAGCAAAACTCTGAGGCAATACTTGGTGACTCATACGTAAGGAAATGACACCGGAAGACGAGAACCAGATACATCTGACTCATGAAGAAGAAGTCAGCAGAAAAGACTCATTATACGTGGGACCAGATGGTGTAAAGAATATAGAACTAAACATGATGAGACTTAGAGGATAGACCACGAAAGTCCGCAACACATATTTGATCAGAAGAAACTCAACATACGACAGTGATGTTGGGTTGAGCTATTGAATGATTACGAATGTGTAATCAGGTACCGTCCGGGCAGGGCAAACGTTGTAACTGATGCCTTGAATTGGAACGAACGGGTCAAACCCTTGCGCGTTAGAGCAATGGGAATGACTATGCAGACAAACTTACATAACAACATTATTCAAGCACAACAAGAGTCTGTTGAACGAGGAAACTTAAGGAAGGAACTAGATTGTGGGAAAACAACTGGAGGACATTCTAAGAACTTGTGTCCTAGACTTCGGTGGTAATTGGGATTCTCATTTGCCACTGATCGAATTCTTCTACAACAACAGCTATCATAGTAGCATCGGATGTGCACTATTTGAGGCTCTTTATGGCCGAAAGTGTCGATCATCGATCTGTTGGTCCGAAGTGGGAGATAACCGAATTACAGGGCCAGAACTTATACAAGAAACTACAGATAAGATTGCTCAGATACAACAAAGACTACAAGCAACACGAAGCAGACAAAAGAGCTACGCCGATAAACGGCGTAAGCCGTTGGAATTCCAAGTGGGAGACCGTGTCATGTTGAAGGTTTCCCCATGGAAGGGCGTAGTTTGATTCGCAAAGAAAGGCAAACTAACACCACGATATGTGGGACCGTTCGAAATCATCGAACGTATTGGTCCTGTAGCATACAGATTGAGCTTACCGGATGAACTTAGTGGTGTACATGACGTGTTTCACGTCTCAAACTTAAAGAAATGTCTTGCTGATGAAACTCTTATCATACCAATTGAAGAAATTCAATTGGATGAACACTTACGTTTTGTTGAGGAACCATTAGAGATCATAGATCGCAAAGTTAAGCAACTAAGACGAAGCCGCATTCCTATTGTCAAAGTGCGTTGGAACTCAAGGCGCGGACCCGAGTTTACTTGGGAACGCGAAGATCACATGAAAAACAAGTACCCCCAACTGTTTGCAGAGGAAGCCGTACCCGATAGCAATGCTTAAATTTCGGGACGAAATTTCTCTAACAAGGGGAGACTGTAACAACTGTGCCGGAAACGTCGCCGGAACAATGAACGGAACAGTAACGGCACAGTAACTCAGGTACAAACTATGCAAACTATCGATATACTATCAACAACGTAATGCTTAACAGTAAACTATTATGCTATTGTTTCTGAAATCTGATTAAACGTAACAGTTTAACAGTCAGAAACACATCGGACAACATTGAACGGTGATACCAAGGCTTATTGATGTGCTATTATGTGAAAACGTATGCGAGGTAAACAAAACAAAATCATAACAGTTATTGTAACGGAATGCTAAACCGATGAATTATTCGTATAGGTGACGATCTGTACGAATGATTCTGATAGTTTAACGTTCTGAAATAATAACTTAACAGTAGAAAACAAGAATCAGAAAGCAAAACCATCGTCGTGTTCGTTCGAATGACGATTCGAACGAATACGCGCGATGGTGACGCGTTCTGACGAAACGAAAACGATAAAAGATACGAACGATCATGAATTCAAGGAAATAAGATAATTCTTATTTTACAATTTTGAAACTTATTATTTAATAAATTAAATTGAACTATTTTAAGAAATCGCGAACAAATTTTTTTTAAGCGCGTAAAAATATTAAATATGATAAAAAAAAAACTAACATAGCTATATTTAAAATAATCTCTAAAAATATATTTGTAATTTTAACTGTCATGAAATAACCCTTTTGTTTAAACGACGAAAAACGCGCGTTACGTTCCGGAAACGTAACGAAAGCGCGAACCGAACAACAAAAACGAACCCGAAACCTTACGGGGTATAAATACCCTAAATAAGGGTGTTTTCCTCACTTTTTCTTCTTCCTCTTCTCTCTCAAAACCCTAGATCCGGTTTCAAGCTTTCAACACCATTTTTGAACTTCAAAAGCTCATAACTTCCTTGTTTCTCAACGAAATCGAGCCATTCTTGAACCCAAACGAAGATCTCGACCCCCTCTACACGAAAGTACAACCGATCTAGGCTGGAAACCATATGAAACGAGGTAATCAGTTAAAGAAAGTAGCGAAAAAGAGGGTTTTCTACTCTACTATTTCAGATTTTGTTCAAAGACGGTTTTAAGACTCATTTTTCAACTCTTTACACTTGGTGAACACCTCCTAGTCTATGACCATCGTGGAACTACCTTACTACCCTCGATCAACCACTGGTTCGAACCATAGATGCACACAGATTGGCGAATGAGCCATGGCCGAATGGCAGCGCCCTTCGAACCTCCTCATTCGGAGCTCATTCTCTCGGCCATTCTACCCCTATTCGACCACCACCTTAGAAAGAGTCATTAGCCAGCCACTCCATTCGACCACCACCACCTTCATACGCCGGTGACCTCCTTCGGCACATCCCATTCGCCAGCCAGTCTAGCTTCAGTCGACAGCACTTCATTCGACCAAAAGGTTCCATTCGGCTATGTCCCACATTCGGCCTAACCTATTCTATTCGGCAGCCACCACTCCAGAGTGAGTCTCATTCGACAGTTATACCATTTGCCATGCTGTTCTCATTCGATCGAGAAACCGCTCACCCATGTTCGGCCATGTACAACCTTATTGGAACATTTATATTTGGCCGACTTCCTTGTTAAGGCCCAATAGTTCATCTTAGGCCATGAATCGGCCCACATGTTTTACACCAAGCCCAATGGACAGCTTTGGCCCAAGGCCAGCCCAGTAGCGCTCCCTTGACCCAACAACATTTCTTTTAGGCCCAGTAACTATTTGGCCAGAACATAATTCAATTGGTCCAACATTTTTGTTTGGCCATCCATGCAAACCATCACTCATTCTACTAGCCATGGTGACTATTCTGGCCCAATAGCATTCTGCAGGCCCAATCAAACTAATTAAGCCCAAAGGGCTGTGTTGGCCCAGGAAATCCCTTTTCGGCCCAAAGGACATAACCGGCCCAACATTCTGCAACTTTGGCCCACAGATTTCCGGTTCAGATACCTGGTTGGGCCATACCTTGTTCGGCCCAATAACAAATGTTTTGCCTTTATGACGTATTCGGCCCATGTACTCACATATAGGCCCACCCTTCAGTTGGCCCAGATTTCAGTTTCAGCCCTTTATTCGGCCCAATGATTGTGGTTTGGACCAAGGAACTAAGTGGTTGAATCATTGTCACTTGAATGCCCAACTAGACTAATTCGGCCCATATACATACACTCGGCCCAAGAATATCTTGAGTCGACCCATGGTCTTGGTTCGGCCCTTTTGAGTTAAGTGAAACAAACAATTGAAAACAATTGAAATAATGTCATACATGGGATTTCTTAAACATACTATAAAGGTGGCAAAAGCCATATGGAACAATAAGGAATCAAAAATAAGTTCCACAAACTCATGTGAAGTTTAAAGTGTAAAACCATGTTTTAGACTTGGAACTTGTTGAAAAACCCAACTTTTACAACATAACATAATTCATTGTAATTAGGAAATCAAGTCATCTCAGGTGAACACAAAGCCCACAACAATGTGTGCTGAACTTAACTAAACGAGGTTAAGTGCAAGTATAAACTACACACCTTGAATCAAGGCCGAATTATGACCAAGACTTTTAAAGTGTTAGCCACTTTTGGGACTAACACCTACACACACACACGCTTAAACACATGTAACTCATACTTACAAATTTAAACAACGTGAAATCAATACAGGATTGTGAAAACAATATCAACTACAACAAAGAGCGCGTGCATTCTTGTTTGAGACTAAGTCAACTACCACAACTGCAAGGTGAGTTCATTGTCCCTTTTCAAACTATTTTGGTTTTAACTCGGGACTGAGAAGCATGTTATACATTTTAAAACAAATGTTTTAAATTTAACAAAATGCTTTTATACTAATTGATTATGCCAAGTGCTAAAGGCATAAGACACAATTCAATCTAAATGCTATTTGAATATGCCAAGTGCTAAAGGCATAAGACTCTATTTAAACTAAATGCTATTTGATTATGCCAAGTGCTAAAGGCATAATACACTATTCAAACTCAAAGCTATTTGATTATGCCAAGTGCTAAAGGCATAAGCTACTTGCTAATACTAAATCTATGTGATAATACCAAGTGCTAAGGGTATTTACTAATTGATGACGCTATTGTGGATGCTAATTCTATGAAATCATGCTACAAGCTAATACTATGAGTTATGCTAAATACTAAGACTATTGGTTAAACTAAATGCTAATACTACGGGTTTATGCTATGAACTAACACTGCGGGCTATGCTTAATACTAATGCTATGAGATTATACTACTTGTTAATGCTATGGGTTTTTATGCTAAAGACTAATGTAAACTCTAAATGCTAATGATACTATAAGGCTATGGGGATACTAAATACAAACATACATACATACACAGTGAATACTTGAATCTATGAATACTACATGCTCTTGAATGCTATGTGATTGCCATGCTCAAACAACGGTTTGGCCTCTCAGTGCTTGCCTCACCGGTTGTAAAGCTAGTTCTTGTGCACAAGTTACGTAAATGCTGGAATCTTTGAATGCTAAACCTATAGGCTATGGAAGAACAATAGTTGGTCTCTCAGTGCTTGCCATAGGGTGTCCTTCATGGTCTCAATCGAGGAAATGGACTGATGG